>VXBW01000688.1:249208-312800 GCA_013400375.1 Thinocorus orbignyianus | reverse complement strand
TTTTAGGGTTTTTGTTTGTTTGTTTCTTTACAATTCTGCATCTAGAGAAAAGTTAGATGTGCAGTTCCAAAAAGTAGAGGTTTCCATGCTGTTGCCTGTGCTTTCTTGTTGACTCCTATTTTTTTTCCACTACTGGAAAAGGGGAAAAAGTCAGGATTAAAAATAAAGATGGGGCCCTAAAATATCTCAAAACTAACAATAGGAAACGGATGTGTTTGTTTTTTGGTTGGTTTCCAAAAATCTGAAGGAGGTAATACTTTATGTTGAAAATATTTATTAGCTCAGATAATGAACACATTTGGGTAAAGAGACCGCTGCCCAAAGTGTGAGGCAACAAATAAGCTAAAGCTTGTCAAATTTTACATCATGTAATGAATGTTTCAGTGCAAAACCAAAACCTCTTGACCAGTCAGGAGGGAATAATGTGCAAGTTGATGTCACAAAGCTCCACGTGTGCCCGTTCAATTGGGATGGGAAAAGCATTGGCATCCCCCAGGATGGATTCAGCTTTCCTGTCACCCCTGGGCTCATTTGAGGGAGTTACAGGGTACAAACTGAGACTGCAACTGGCCCTCTCCGCCAATTTCTAGCAACCCTCAGCCCATGGAGTGGATTGAAAGAGCAGGGTTTGCGCTTGCGTCTGTGGATCTGTGAGCCCTGGGGTTCTGCCTGGTGCAGCAGGGACCGGCAGGCTCCCTGCCAGGAGCTCCGGAATGGCAAGAGCTGGGGGCTGGCCTGAGACTCTGAAAAACCCTATCAGTAACATTTCTGACAAGATAAATTGCATTTTAAATGTGGAGATGACCTTGGTAATCGGAAATAAATCAGCAGGATAATCAAAATTGATGGGTAAGTCAAATGTAGAAAATTTATATACTGGAGCCATATAGAATAGCTTGGAAATCCCCGTAAGTCGGGTCCTGGCTGAAATTTTGGTCCCTTTGCTGTAGTAATTTAAACTTTTCTATTTACTTTGGCATTCCTCTTTTCAGTGACTTGGCCCCATCAAAATGCTTTGATATGTCCAGCAAGAATAAAAAATATAAAAGTTGAAGGGTAGTATCTTGGTTTAGGACAACTGTGAACATGAAATTTAATCCTGGGCTTCGCAAGTGGGACTCTCTAAAACATACCAGGGGGGAAAGCAATTAATACTGCATTTAAAAAAAAGAGCAGTCCTTCCTTTTCACTTTGCTTTTCAATGTCCTGTAATTTGGGCCAAATCAAACAGTGCTTACGCCACTACTGATGTTACAAGTTCATGTACCGCTGCTGATGTTACGTACATTAACACAGCAGTCACTGGAAAGGAAAAGCAAGTGTAATTTATCCAGAATGTGGACAAAAGGAGAGTACAGAATTAAGCTGGTCCTCCCATAACTTTATTTTATTCCCTGCTGTTAATTGCTTTCTTGATACACCCTTGCTTTTGTCCTTTTGACACGCAGGCTACCATCACGCTCCACAGCTACCAGAGCCGAAATTGCTCCAAGGCTCATTATCCCTTGAACAATCTTAAATCTACAGGCGCTGTTCTGACACTCCTGTAAAACCTATTTACTGGCTGCAGTGGAGTTATTCCTGCTTCATATCAGTGCGAGGAAAGTAGAGTCAGGCCAACTCTCTGATCTACTCAAGCCTGACATGTGGCTTACACTGCACTTATATCGATCAAGAATTTGGCCCCAAAATTTCTGCATTCTCGGTTTGACCCAGTGTTTTAAAAAAATACTTCCAAATCTGTGCCTCTCTTGTCTGCCTTTCCTTCATCCTTTCCAAACTCTGCTGCATACACTTCATGTCTGCAAACTCAACCAAATGTCCTGGACCTCTTACAAGCCATTTATTGTTTTCTGTTATGCTTCATTCTTGAGTTTACACATATCTGCTTTCTTAAAAACATTTTGGAGATAAGCATCACCTTTTTATTTGTAGGGCTGGTAAAGATTTTTCCACTGCTCTGAAGTAAAATTGATTTTTCACTAACAGGAGAAGATGTTCGTCATAAAGCATGTCAGGTAGCAGTTTCTGTTTTCCATTGGAAAGACACAAATGCCTGAGAACTGAGATTTCAGTCCCTGCAGTTGACACTTTCGTGCCCAATGTTCCTGTTTTCTTCCAGGGGTCCCTTTAATTCTTAAGTGATATCTTCAATGATACGACCTGAAAATCTTCTCTCTTCAAAAGCATTTTCTGTGACTTTACTACCCCAGAATCTGAGCAAGGAGTCTGACATGGCATGACACGACAATTCCTTCAGAAGTTCTTTTACGGAGTTTCCATCTCTGTCTCCCTTGTTTGGGACAATACATTTAAGCATTTAATAGTCAACATGAGGCACGGTAGTTATTTTCTGACCACTCTACTTGCAGATTTTTAAAGCCCTTAAACATATAAAGATTATGGTGCTTAACCTGGACAGCTAACAAACAATACCACCAGTACTAAACAACTAATAGCAAAGATAGTCAGGCAAAGAGCTGAAGGACTGGGAGAAGGATATAAGAAGAATTACAAGTTATATTTTTGTTATGTGTATTGAACATTATTGACAATCAAATCCAAGGAGGTGTGTAGGTGCTAGATATGAGGCATCAAAAGAAAATAACTAAGTTCATTGAGAAGTGCTGAAGATCAAAGAGTAATAGTCAACAAAGAAGCTGGGGAACAAGTCAGGAAGAGTTTAGGAAAGGTGTGGAGGCACATCACTGAAAAAAATGTAGCTTTGCTTCCACACCATGAATTGCTTCCGTTGCCTGATTTCCTAATGTGGAAGACCCCACACAAGTTGTGCTAGTGGGGAAGGGCAGGGTAAGGCCATATAAGCAGGTCATATCCAGATCTAAGCCATATAACCATCCTGTCCCGAGAATGGAGAAAGACCCTTTGGTTAACACTTCAGGGAGGACACATCAGGCACAACCTCAACAGAAGACCTAACTCAGGGATCATGGGTCAGGTAAAAGGCTATGCCACATCTACTGCTGCTGAAAGAGATATAGGCTTTTAGGTAGTGTGATGGGAGAGCCAGACGTACAAGACTTCACTCACTCACTGTGGAGGACCTGCTTATTATTAGCAATGGAATCTTCTCACACTGAGACTAAATATTGGTTCAGTCATTGGACATGTGAGGATTTGGAATCATCTCAGTCTGCCGCTTCCAGAAGCAACTGCTGTCTCCAAACAACTAATGAAAGGATTCTCTGCTTAAGATTTACCCATTTGTGATCTCACCTTTTAAAGTAACTGATTAAGTGTAACATTTTACCATCTTCTTGTTGTTTCCTTCTCTCCTACTACTCTTCACCATAAAATGAACTGTATTCTGATTTTATGTGACAGTTTTCTGCACTGAAAAAATATGAAGGCATATTAGGGTTGCTGCTTTTATCTTCCATATACTTATCACTGTTCTAAGGGGGAAGAAAGGAACTTGATGTCTCAAGACTTCAAGCAACCCCCTTCCCCACAGCAATACCCACAACTATAAATGCAGCTTATTTGGAAATAGAGTATACGGCAACGTACACATACTATGCAGTTCAAATTCTGGTCATGCTCAGACAGCAGTTACTGCCATAATTTTCTGGCTTAACTCATTGAGCAGGAGCCTTGGCTTGGTCACAGCATTTTTTCTTGTCTGAAAGATGACCTGGTTCATAAAGGACAAACACTGGAGCTCCTCTGTTCTTTCCTCTTCCCTCTCACACATGCACATACACACATTAATATGCGTGTTATATTAATATCTATGTGTGGTACACATAGATATATATCTATAACACACATATATCTAGAACACTCACATATATATTATGTATGTATATAGGCACATAAACAAATCCTTCTATTCTTTTTCCAGCACGAATGCGTGTGAAGACTTGAAGGGGCAGGCTGCTTCTCTGCGTAGTCTTACGTGCTTTCATTTCCACTAATCCAGCAGATGCCCCTAGATCATATGGAGGAGAAATAACTGGGCCAGCTGCTTCTGGGCAGACAAAATAGACTCTTGTGCCTGTAATGGAATGTTTTCCTTAGAATATATGTTGTGCCATAGGAATAGGTGGCCTTCAAAGCTCTTGAAGGAACATACTTTTTCTTGGAGCCAAGGTAAAGTATTATCTATCAAAAAGCTAAAAATGACCATCAGCAGCAAGGAAATTAAGCACATGCAAATGAAAACAGTCAGAAACCTGGCTCTTACCCAGGCAACAACTGATTTCTGCTTCTTTTAGGAATTATGCACAGACAGTGACACTGTCAGTTCACGCATGATAAAACAACCCTCACCCTAAGTGGCTTTCCAAACTACGGTAGGTCATAGAGTCATGGAATTGTCTAAGTTGGAAGGGACCTTGAAGTTCATATAGTCTAACCATCAACCTAACTGATAAAAACCATCACTCTAAGCACTATGTCTACCCGTCTTACGCTGGGTTGGAAGGATATTGGTCTGGCCCTGGTGCACTCATAAGAAACCTCCTTTCCCTGCATGGGAAACACCAGGGGATACGGAGAGCAGGGTGAGGTACCAGCCATACCTGCTCCCACAGTACAATAGAGCTGACCAAGCTACTAGGACCAGCTCACGACAGCAACGCTGTGTATGTGGCTGGTGCCTCCCAGCAGCACTCAGGCAGAATCTTTGCTATGACATTACACTAGCTAAATGAAAAAAGCAAATAATTTAAGCACTGTTCCAGGTATGCCATGCAGGAGTGCCTCATGCTGAAAAACTGGGCTTAAAATAAATGAACCTGGGGACATGATTTTCCGAAGTTCGAGTTATAAAGATCAGGAATAGGCTGAAACTGTTCATGCCATCACAGAAGTCAGAACCTGCTCATCACCTCATATAATAGTTTATACACTCCTGCAAAAGAGGGGAAAACAGATGTAAAACAACTGGGAGTGTTGTAAGATGACTGCACAAGCTGTGAAGTAACTGAGGGGTAGTGTCTGTTGGTGCTGCTGAAGGTGGAGCTGGTCTCACATTTGTAGGAACAGTTCAAGGATACAGAGACATGATATAAAAGCCAAAGAATCAGAGGAGCTCTGACTGTCCCAGCTTTCTAGTGTGGCCAAGAAGCCTTCCCAGCTCTTGCCCACTGCTGCTCTGAGGGTCTGTCTTCAGTACGACACAGATAATCCTCCCAAAGGGAAGAAAGCAAATCCATCCAGAAGGCCGGAGCGTCCCTGCATGAGAAGGCAAGGATAGCTTGGAACAGGAAAATATTGTTTGCTAATGACAGTTCTGAGAATTTTAAAAAAATGAAGTGGAAAAAAAAACCAAACAACTCTCCATGAAACATTGATAAGATGCCAGTTCACATAGCTCTTCTTGGCTACTATGTATTATTGTTATTTCTTTTAAAGACTAATAGATCCTGTTCTTGACAAGCACAAAGCCAGGAGGTGGGATCTTAGCCAGTATTTGCATTTTTTAGCCCGCAAGAGGCAATGATTGTATCAGAATATTATTTGTCTTCCCAAATCATATTCACTGTGTGAACCTCTGCAGAAGACTTCCATTCTCAGGAAAAACTGTTCTGTCAGAGTGCAGAAGAAACACTCCTTCTCATCCTGGCTAAGCCAGTCTGGTTATGACAGAATCTCTTTTCCCAGGCTAAGTGTCCAGTGTCAATTTTCAAATTTGCAATTATAGTTTTCACCTGAAAACCACTACAGGCAGGGCAAATTGGATCCAGCCTGTGTGGAAAACCTGAGTGCTCGAACAGCTGAGTCATGTGTATGAAGGGGTGAAAATGGCAAGGTGAACCTCAAACGAAGACTGGGGGAGCAGAAATGTGGTGGAGCACATTTGATTTTCCCTCACCGTGTGGGAAACATGGCTTTCCCTGAATGGCATTTTGAGAAACCAAAAGTCAACTCTCATGCAAAGAGCTTTGAAACTCTTCATATGGAGGTGTTTTAAGGAATATGTGGGAGATCTGCTGGATAGATTGGGTTCAAAGCTTCCATCCTAGTCATCTTATAAAGCCTTAGGGACTTCCAGCCCAGTAAAAGAAGCCCACAGAAATCTTTGTGCTCTCAACTTGTCTTTTGGATGACATTAAAGCAGAGACAGTCCCAGAAGGCAGGCTCTGTCCTTAGCCTTGCGCTTATCTGTTTGTTCACATTTTCTCCAGCTCTTAACGTTACCAGATCCTGACTCATAAGACTGGCTTTGCTTTTTTATGAAGCTACCAAAGGGTCCTGGCGCTAGCATGTGTGTGAGTGACCTGATAAGGGTATGACAGCGTGTGGGAGGCCACAGGCGGGTAATGCCACTGGTATGTTGAGTGGGGAATTAGTTGTGTGTGTGTGATGACCTCTTCTTCCACAACGTCTCCAAGACAGAGACCAAGGAGAAAAAGCAGCAGTGACAGACCAGGGTTCAATCCACCCTACAAAAACTTTCCATCCTCATGAATGGAGCCATTCACTGGATTTTTCTTTCAATTCTTCTTCTGTATCCTTTTCATCTTAAAATAGAGAACTTCCTCTCAGGGAATAACTTCTGCTGTAGTGCAGCCCCAGTGATGTCAGTGGAGTTGCACCAAGGCTGAGGTTGATCCCCATGTCTCATGGCCAGCAGGTTTTCTGGAGTTAGACCTTGGGTAGAACAGCTCTGAGAGGCATTTGCACTGTTTTGGTCTCAGCCTGTTTCCTCTGAGAGCACTGTCATGCAGAAAGGATTAAAAAATAAGGGGAAGAACCCATGAAAATGGTGCAGTTGTTTCTGCATAGAAGAGTTTAAAATGGAACCACATTTTATGGATTTTTTCACACACATCCTCCCCCTCCCTCAAATTTCAATGTTCCCTTTTCTTCTCTTCTCCTTGTTTTTGACATATTGCCACTGAGTAAAATGAAATGAGAAATAGCCAGGGGCTTTCTCTGACATTTTCTTCCCCACCCCATCCTTCTGTCACCCAGACTCTTCTCAGTTTTAATTTTTAATTTTTTTAATAATATGGAATGGCAAAAGGGAACTGTAGGCTGTGTGTACTCATTTGCTGCAACCCACCCATTCTGCTGTTCCTCTCCACCTTTCTTATCATTCCTTCAGCATTTTTTTGGACCATCTAAAGCTAAAAAAATATAATTCTTTGCCTGCAGATTCACTCCAGATTGACAGGGAGGGAAAAATCTGGCCCCAACATCTGAGATCAAGAGCTTTATGGCCTAGTCCTGCCTAATTTTAAGGGATTTTATATAGCAGATTTGGAAAGAACCAAGAGACACTTACAGCACATGTTCTGAAATACCAAGAATAACAAAGCAAAGGCTTAATGAGTTCCAAAGTGTATGTCTGCCGTGAGTAATGATGCTTAATCCTGCTACAAAATAATTCCTTTATATGTTCTTCTGTTTTTTAAAAAATGCATCATTGCTGCACTGGGGTCATAAAAATTACGAATATGTTTTCCCATGGCATGAAGCCATAGCATACTGTAAGGCATTGTGCTGGGCCATTATACACAGCCTGTAATCAGAAACAAATGTATTAAGTGAGATGATGTGATGTTACATGAGAAAAGTGAAAATAGAGCAGGGAAGTGTGATAGACAGTGACTTGGACCACAGCATCAGCTCTGAACAGCCCAGTTCTCTTCAGAAATCAGAAGCTATGCCAGAGGTTGTGTTTCTAGATCCTGGTCTAGAAAACAGTCTAACTTCTTGGAAGAGGGGGGAAATAAAACTCATCTGAGAGCTGGGATAGGCAAAAAATTACTGAATTTCCTACTCAGAAAGAGAAATACTGCTATTCTGGTGAGGGTGGTTCTCTGTGGTGTGCATTAGCACAGGCTTGGTAGTGGTCATAGAAATGCAAAGAAGCCCATCCCTCTGCCTCTCCAACTTATAAGCTTGTTTCAGGGATCCATGTGTTGGCCATGACATGGTGAGAACTGTTGTTGAAGAAAGGGCTGCTGTTTCTTTGGATTGTTTCTGAGACTTTACTCCAGTATTGCTACTACCACCTTAAAAATTAAACTTGACTTATATTAGGAGAAATGGAGCAACTCATTTGTCTATTTGCCAGTGTTTATTTCTTGAAAAAAAAAGAAAACAAAAAACCAACCAACCAACCAACAAACAAACAAAAACAAACAAACAACAACAAAAACTACAACAAAAAACAATGAAACAAAAAAAAAAGATGCTGCTTGTGACAGCTACTTTCATTCATGGAGTACACCATGACTCTTCAACATCAAAGCTGGATTTTAATTTATTGACTTAACTTTGCAGCACACAGAGCAAAAGGTCAAGTAAAATGAGACTCCTTTAGAAAAATTATAATCACTATTAAGAAGCATATGGGCCATTTGAGTGCTCTGACATTTCCAAGCATTTAGAAAGGTCTTTAGAAACTCTTAAAGCTCAGCCACTTGTACCCTCTGAGAGATGTGCAGACTGGGTCATAACTGCAATGTGCAGGTGAGAGCAGTCTTCACCCCAGTAGCAAAGCAAGGTATGTTCCTATTTCCCAGGTGTTACAACAGTGGGCTCTAAAATCAGAGCACTGCCCAGAGCAATCCACCTTCCATCCACTGATGTTTTCCTCTAGTGGCCATCCACAAGCCAACACCCAAGGGTTTCTTGCCCGACTTGGGCAAAAGCTGTGTCAGCCATTGAGCCCCTGCAAGCCACTGTAAGTAAAAAGCAGAGAGTGGGACCATCAAAACTTAATCATGAAGGCAGTAGTTAATAAATTGTCTAGAAAGCAGATCACTTGGACAACAGTGCTTTCTGCTTTCCTTTTTTCTTAAAACTGCCTGGATTTACCAGCTGAGTAGGGCACAATAAAGGACCCGGATAAATCAATCCTATCTAATTATTGATAATTATCTTAAGAGTTGACTCAGCGGTATTCTTAAAAATAACTCAGATCCACTTAAATCTGCAAGACAAGTAAGCAGTCACTTCTTTGATGTCTTCTACAGAAAACAACCATCGGCTCAGCAACAAAGGATTCGCTCCAATTTTTTACCCAGGAATGTACAAATAATTGATACATTGAGAATTGAGAATTACACTTAAGGCATTATAAAGCAGGGCCTTTTCTTCCCAGTGTCTGGATCCTGGATGAAAAATTAGTCTCTTTGCAAGGAAAGAAAAGTTGCTCAATATTTGATATTTTTGGACTGCGTAATACAAATGTGTATTTACGAACCACATCAATGAGCCAGGTGTCTTTGTTGTAAATCCTTATATAGCAGCATTTGCTTTCCTATCCCTGTGTCTCCCTTATGAAACAGTATGGCTACTTTAAACCATAAATAAACAGCATAAAGAAAAAAAGATTTAGCATAAGGAAAATCTGAATTACACTCTTTGCAGTTAACTTCCCCTTCGCGTGAACAAATCCGCTTAGATGATAAACCCCCAAGCATCTAAAGCTGTTGAGACTCCCAAACAGAGAAGGTAAACCATATGCGTTGCATTTGTTTGCTTTAATAAAATGACTGATTTATTGGTCACAAATTCCTCAAAAGCATTTGTTTTTATCCCCTGGGTTCTTATCAGAGAGCTCCGAACATCAGTCAAAATCACAGCTGTCATTCATTGCAGCATAGTGCAATTTAAAGACATTCCCTGTGCTCCCCGTTAACAGGGAGATTTCCCCTACTGCCCACAAGCATGTTCCCTGCCAGGGCACAGATATCCCCTCATCCTCCAGCTGTTTGCTTCCTAGAATAGCTAGATTTGAGGACCAGAGCCTACCTAATGGAGTTGAGTGCATTTGTGGCACAATAGGTCATTTCTGGCTCGCTTGCTTTCTTTTCAGTTCATGGAACAAAAAGGGACATGCTTACACCATTTGCTTACATTGGTAGGTAAAGAAAACCTTAAATGTCGCATGAGTCACTCACACTCAATTAATTTCTGCTTGTGTTATTTATTCACGTTTAAGATATGACTTTTATTCTATATGTGACCTTCAGCAATGGAGCTGATAACAAGAACATTACTTTGGAAAAGTGAAAAGTTAAACATTAACCAGAAAAACAGTTCTAAGACAAACATTTTGAATGTTTTTTCCCTTCATATTTGGAAGTAACTTGTCACTTCCCCTCTTACCACCCTCCCTCCTCCCATGTTACTGTTGTGCTGCTGTTCCTGATACTTGGTAGACGCAGAAAACACTTGTACCACCACATGATGGTCTCCTCTCTGCCTACTCCAAACCAGCAAAATCTTCGAGTTAGGTGCAAGCTCTTGCCTGATTAGCTTTTTGTTAACCATTGCTGGAATTTCTCACCTCCCAGGAAGCCCACCTGAGAAAAGAGCCCTCATCACCGTGTTCTGAGACGGGAGTCAGCTCCGTTCTCCTTCTTTTACACCTTGATGCACAGGGGGAGTGAAGAAAGAAAACATAATATATGAACTGGGGAACAGAGTGAAGGATTGTCTGAGATTCAAAATCACTGTGTGAGTTTGAAGCACTGAGTTTAGCAGCTGTCTTTTTCCTCCATGACCACCAAGCTTCACTTGGGCATAACCACTGTCCCCAAGAATTTGAGATTTATTCTGCAGTGTGAGTCAGCTAGGGCCAGAATGAGGGTGTTGTGCTGCTTTGGTGGTTAAAAAGTCTTCATAGCAGTTAAGAAAGGACTGACAAATGAAAAATAGTCTGTGTCTTCAAAGCTGAGTTTCTATTTTACCGGTGTATCTATTTATCTTTTCTATGTGGAGACATGCTGCTTGAGTTCCAACTGAGCTCTGAAATCACTTCAGCTTTTCCGCTTTAAGGCAGCCTCCAACCCCAATCACAACAACATCAATCGTTAAAAAAAAATGTAAAACAATTATGTTACTTCTGTTCCCACCCATTTTTGGAAGCCCAGAACATGGGACGTGTATATTTTATGCAGTAAAACAGACTAATTACCTGTTATTTGGTTAATTTGGGCAGCAAAAATAAGCCACTAAAAGTAAAGATGAATGAAACAGCTAAGATAAAACAAAAAACAAACAAACATTGACAACAACAAACTAGGTGGCTGAAAAAGAGTAACTCCTGCTCCAGGAGTCATTCTGGGTGGTCAAAGCTCCATCTTGACCCACAGCAGGACAGGGGTCCTGGAGCACGAGGCTACTGGACCGTAGGACAGAGGGCCACCTTTCCTCTGCCCTTCCTGCACAACTGCTGCTCCTGACATGTCTTAGGGTTGTTCAGCCTGCCCTTCCCACCGCTAACATTGATCTACCCAGAAAAATCAAGCCAAACCAAAGCAAAAACCAAGCAGCAAAAACTATAACAAATCTGCAGACAATCCCAGCACCTTTACTGAGCTTTAATACAATGGACTAATAAAACACTGCTACTTCTCCATATATCTCAGTCTTTGTTCAGTCTCTCAAGACTTGTAGACTAAGTGATGTCTCATACCAAAGAATAACACCAGGTTAAACTATGCTGTATGAATGGAGATTTCCTTTCATCAGTTCTTATTTTGCCGTATTTCTGTATGTTATTAAACATCCTCTTGCCTTTGGCCATAGAACAAGCTGAATAGAAATCTCCTGGTCTTCTTGTTTGGGATCATTTATTATCTCATATGATTTCCTCGTGTCTCCCCTTATTTATGTCTCCCACAAGGTAATCTGTGCTGGGGTAACAGACCTCTCCACCGGTGTTGCTGATGCAGCCAGTGCTAGAGAATACCAGAAGCTTCCCATCATAATTTCTTTGCAGAAAATTTGTAGCCAGGGTCACAGACCCATAAGGCAGGCTTGGCTTAAGGAAACTGGGGCCTGAGTCTACCACAGCGTGCCTTATCCCAGCCCTCCCAGTTTGGCCTGTGCTCTCCCCCTTCATCACCCTCACTCAGCTCCCCACAGAGCCCTCCTTCCCCAGACAGACGATCCCTTCCTGTCGCCTCCCTGGGATGGACTTCTTCATTTTTTTCCTTAGCCAGCTCCCCTGGACAGACTCTTGGTTTCTCACTGAGTTGTTGTGCTGTTGAGGTTTCTTGGCCTGGGTCCCAGGGTTCCTGCCTTAATCCATTCCTTCAAAGAGATTTGGATAAGTCTGGTTAAGCTTCCAAGCCTCTGGATGCTTATTCAAAGTGCGAGGCTGGGGGAAAGGGGGAGCATCCCTGAAGGAAGCCAGAGGCCATCTATGTACAGTCAAAAACCCTTCTTTTTTTCTTAAAAAATAGAAATTATACCTCAGTTATACCTCCCCAAATCCCTCAGCACCTGTGTGTCAAAATCTGCATTTACACTAGCAAAAAGGCAAACCCTGGCCCACGCATCCTGAAGCAACATGCCTGGACATTTAGATGTACAGATGGGCCAGCATCACATCATGGTGTCTGTAGCAGAATTAAAAACTGGGATTCCTTCTTTCAGGAGAGCTCGGGTATGTTTACATACCACTGGCTATTTTAGGGGTGACTCACTACAGAAGTCCCATTTGAAACCAAGAAAGTTCGTAGTTTTGAAACAAAATGTACTGAAGAGGTGTGAACACAGCAACAGATCACAAAAAAATGCGAGGCTGGATTCTCCAGCCCGTGGGAGTTCTGCTGGGCAGCAGCCGGGGTGGAGGGGCCCTCTGCTGCGGCCAGTTGCTGACTCTTGGAACGTGGGAAGGGTGAAGCAACTGTAGGATTTGGGCCCAGAAGGAAACCTCTCCTGTATCATCCATCCTCCTTCTCACCTCTGATGTTACAGATGGGCTGAGAAAGCACTGTTTGGCACTATTTCCGCATGTGTTTTGAGTGGTTCTGGTCCTGGCTTGAAGTCACTGGCACCTGCCATAAAACCAGGCATTTTCACAGCACTTTGGCTGCACCCAAATTAGAAGCAGATTTCAACTCCTCTGGAACCAAAACGAGCATTTACTTGAACCACAATTATGCCAGTCCTTCCCATTAGCCCCTTAGCATTCAAGATACATCGATTCATAGTTTAGTTTCCTGCTTCAAACATGTTTGCTTTAGGAAAACTGCTCTTTATTTTCCATCCAAATGAAGCCCAGTTGTGTCCTGTCCACCAAAAGAACAATTTGGCTTCAAGCAGTTTTAAGAAAACCACTATCTGATGTCAGTAAATCTCTGTCTATGCTATAACTGCTTTAAGTCAGGAAGCAGTGGGTGTGCTCAAAACAACACATAAAGATAAAGATTTCCAGTGCCAGGAACGTGAATGTATTTTGGAAGAAAACATGGGGGGCATTCTGTGCGGGAAGAGATGAAAACATGCGTCAGCCTGGGGAGCCTGCCAGGGCCGCAGCACACACGCGCCAGCTGTCTGGGGAAGCCACATCTTCAGATGGAGAGAAGGAGGCACTGGAGGGTCCTGTCCTTGGCACACACACACAGAGAATGGCTGCTGCTGTTATTCGTTTCTTTGTCTTGCAGCAGAGCAAGATTATTCTTCTGTCCTCTAAGAGCTGAAGGAACACATTAGAAGGCAGATCCCAGCCCCATCTCTTTTGCAGGGATGGATGTTGAACAGTTCCTGGAGGCAGGGGAAGATTTGGCCATCCAGCCATATTGCACTCCTGGACTCCCATGGGGACCTGCTCTCATCGTTTTCTTAGCAGAGTGTGTGTTGCCACAAGCAAATCCTTACACGCTGGTCATGCTTTGACCCTACAACAACATGGAAGTCCTCAAGGAAAAAGGCATCTATCAATCCCATGGGCTGACTGTGTGTCCCTAGAAAAGCTATTATAACATGTGATGCTGGAATAATTCCACCAAGGCCAAGGATATTTCTATCCTTTGCCCAGCATGTGTAAGTTAGAAGGGAAGAGAGGTCATTGCTCCCTGTTAAACATATACCTGGTTATCAACCTACCTCTTTGTGTTGCTGCTGGTTTTCCTCATACTTACGATGCAGAACAAAAAAAAAAAAAAAAATTGGAAACACATATCTACTTTGTTACTGAAGAGCATCTTCCTCAGGAGATGCCATCTTTTGAGTCCCAGGGGCATTGCACTTGTAGGAAGGAGAATTATTTCACTGAACAGTTTTCTACATAAAAGGTAGAAGTTTTTGTAAGCCATGAAGACAGACAAGGCGGTAAGTTACCACTTACAGGGTATTTTGACTCAGAATGGCGGGTATATCACCTATAGCTTTTATTAACGGTGCTACTTACTTGCTTCTTTCATCTCAGAGTAACCGAAAGCTACTCATATAGTAAAGTGCTAGCAACCTGAGATCCACTGTCCATATATTTTGTCTGCCATTACCCTCCTTCAGACAACTTTTATTCTCTAACTCTCTTCATAGTTCTTTTGGGAGGGAAGCAGAAGGCACATGGAGGGCTGCAGCTCTCCTGTCATCCCTTACCAGAAGGGAAAAGGCAATGGCAGAGGGCCACAGAAAAGGGCAATACCTTAGCTTGGAGAGTTTGTGTCCCATGCTGTGTCCTTGGGAGGCTGATGCTGTTAGCAGGGCTGGGATGACAGGGTGGGAGAGAGAGCATCTTCTCCTGCTCTAGGGAAATGGATGTCCCAGCAATGTTCCTGAGTTGCCCCTTAGGACGCAGCCTTGTAGACAGGAAAGCCATGATCACACACAATCCCTGCCTTTCAAAAAGTGGATGGGAATGATGGTACTTATGGGAAGTCACTGGAAATCCTGGCCACAGTAAACCTGTTTTTTTTTCTAAAATCTAATTTTCAGAATAAACATTTTTTGTGTGTCCTTTGTGCATGCTTATTGTCTCTAACATAAGTTATAAAGGCTTTGGGCAAGAGCTCTCTATGCTTGCCCTCTCCTACTCCATATCCAGACACACTTGTGAAGACAACTGCATAAACCATCAAGGATACAGACAGGTCCCATCCCAGAGCACCACAGTGTGCCCAGCATCTCCAAGGGAAAACTGACAAGCAAAAAGGCCCTTCTGGGCACAGCACCTGCTCTCTGGCCTCCATAAAGTTACCCATTCCTTGCTGAACTGCAATTGCCTTTCCAAAGCCAGAGAAAATAACCTGTGTATTTAGGAATACTTATGCAACCAGCATAATTCTAGTGAGCACAGCTATGGTCGTGGCCTTCTGTCAGGTATTCAGATAGAGCATATAACAAAGGCAAGAGAGCAGAGCTCGTGAAAGTAAGGGCAAGCAGTGTGTTAAGACACAGAAGTTAACTTGACTAAGTCTGGCTTTTCCCTAGGAGGGAGAGCAAAGTGCTGTCCCCCAGAGCCTTCTAATACTGAAGCTTACAATAATAATGAAATCTCCATGGGCCCAAATGTGCCTCCCACACACATCTCGGGTAGGAGTTTACCACACAAGGAGTCCTGCTGAAATAAATGGGCTGCGTGTGGATTACAAGACGCTATTTGGAATAGCAGAGGGTGACCTCACAGACATTTTCCTATTGTTGTTCCCACTGCCCATTCAGTTATACCTGGCTTTAAATATAACTGTGCCTCTCCATGAAGTGAATGAAACACAGGGAGGGAGACAGAGAGAGGGAAACATACTTATATGGGAAAGCATGGTGTAATGGCTCAAGTATAAGCCTGGAAGACTTGGTCTCTGGCTTTGGCTCTCTCACTGACTCTTTCTGTCATCTGCATGCAGTTGTCCCATCTCGGCTCCATCCATCTGCCAACTGGAGCCTGTAAGTCCCACACAACTTCATGTCACAACACGTGCAGCACCGGCCAGATCCCTGGAGAGGATCCCCCAGGATCCCAGCACCCGTGCATGTCTCTGTGCGGGTACGGCCCTGAAGCGGGGTGATGTGGCTGTAGCTGCGAAGGAGGCAACAGCGGTGCCTGCGTCATGGGCCTTTTCCTGTTTGCTTTATTCCCAGGGGTTATTTCTGGGTTGGAGGGAGGCTGCAGCGTGATGTCAGTGTGTAAACAGGGAGGTAAGTGTCGTCAGGGCTCAGGGGGTGGAGGTGAAGGCATGTCTGGCTCCCCGGAGAGGGGAGCTGGAAAAAAAATCAGTGCAGATAAAGCAACATAAGGGAAATGGCAGTGGAGCCACGGCGGAGGCAGTGGGGGTAGAGGGGGGAAAAAGGCTGCCGTCCCCATGCAAATCGTTTGGGAAAATAGTGCACCGCCCTCCGTTAATTCCCCTGATTAAAACCTCATTAGTTTGTAGGTGTCAGGGACAGGCAGCTGTTTTCAAGGAAGCCCTGGCTCCACCAGGTCCTTCCTCGCTGGGCAGCGGCGGCTCTATCTGGAGGTACGTGTCAGCGAGGCGCGGAGCCTGCCGACGCTTGTCCTCCTCCTGACAGGCCCTGGCCAATGTCCTGCTGCTGAGGGTCGTGGTAATTTACGTCTCTTCTGTGTACATTAACTTATCTGCAGCGGAGCTGGCGGGGCTCTTTCAGCCAGGCTGTCTCCTCCACAGGCTGGGAGACTTTTCCTGCCTGTGGGACCCGGAGCGGGGACCGACTGCGCGCCCCTGCCAAGTTCCTGCGCCGGACCAACAACAACAAGCAGCGCCGTGGAGCCTGTGGCCGCTCGCCCAACCCCGCCGGCATCGCCTGCGCCCCCACAAACCCCCTGGACCCTGCAACCCTGCAGCACCACACGCCCTGGGGAGAGGGGAGCCAGGCGGCCGCTGGAAACCAGGCGTTTGGTTGTGAGCCCCCCACCCTCTTCTCTCTTCAACTCTCTTCCCTGGTTTTATTTTGCTGTTACGGCAACAGCTCAAATGGTTATTTATTATTTGCAGCTCCCCCGGGACTCTTTTCCCATCCCTCCTCCCCTGCCCCCAGTGGAAGGAAGCAGCCTTCTCAGGCAGGAGGCAGATACTTCTCACTGGGCTGCAAATTTTGGTGGCCTAGCTGGGGTGACTACCCTTAGATGTTGGCTTGGAGAGATGTGACCGTACAGGTATGCTGTTATAAATGGCAAACTCACTTTTAGCCTCAGGAGACAAGTATTCATCGCTGGTGACAAGCAGGCATGTGGGCACCACTTGAGTCTTCCTGTGCAACGTTTTTTCCCATGAAGCAGGGTATTCCCCGCACATCCATGCCATGAGTTTCTCTTTAGCCTGGAGAAGAGGAGGCTGAGGGGAGACCTTCTTGCTCTCTACACCTACCTGAAAGGAGGTTGTAGAGAGGCGGGGCTCAGTCTCTTCTCCCAAGTCACAGGCAGTGGAACAAGAGGAAATGACCTCAAGTTGCACCAGGGGAGATTCAGATTGGATATCAGGAAAAATTTTTACACTGAAAGGGTTATCAAGCATTGGAATGGGCTGCCCAGGGAGGTGGTTGAGGCACCGTCCCTGGAGGTATTCAAAAGATGGGTTGACATAGTACTTAGTGACATGGTTTAGTGCTAGGTTGTTATCAGTTAGGTTGACTGTTAGACTAGATGATCTTAAAAGTCCCTTCCAACCTAAAAATTCTATGATTTTATGATTCTGTCATCTCAATATGCACAACTGAACATATTTAATCACCCAGCAACTCTAAGGAGGTTTCCCTGGTTTTGAAATTTTGGGAGGCCATTGTATTCAGACACAGTTTTTATGTGATTATCCCCTTATGAATCATTGAGTCCTTACTGGAAATCAGAAAAGATGACATGGACTCTGCTCGCTATACTCCTTTCCAAATTCACTCCAACACCCTAATTGTCTCTGACTAGGTTAGACAAGGTTTCCCATTACCATTACGAAGCTCACAAAAACGTTGAAAGCAGAAAGCAGCAATGGCAAAGACCATGTGGTCCATCAGCCTGAATCCACACTGGTTCAACCAGAAAGAGTTGATCTGCCAACATAATTACTATTAGGAAAGAGGGGGGAAAAGAGCTGATATTTGTAACAATATCAGAAAATGAACCCCCTACCACAGTCTTTCAAAATTTCCCCCATCAGGTGGCTTGCTTTGGTACCTGTGAAGAGCCTCTGTTATAGCAGGTTGTATCAGAAAGCCACCTGCAAACTCTCAAACTGTAACAAGAATGTTAACAACCACAAATTACCTTTCATCTTCACAAGGACTGAAAACTATCTCTTCTCAGTAGCTGTGGGCTTGATGCCCCCATATGCTTTACACGTACATCTCAGCCTCCTGACTCCTGGTGTAGCTAGTAGGCATGACACCAATTGTAGGGCAAATTATGCGTAATTTTGTTATGCTCCCAGAACTCTTAGTGAGAATTAAGGTACTCAAAATTTTTGTTAAAAAAAAGGGACCTAGGTTGTGATTACCAACTGTATGTCCCTGCTCTTGTTCTCCCCACAAGCTGCAGGTCACCCTTTACCAACTTGAAGCTGTGACAAGATGAAACCCCAAATCAAGAGACAGGACTCACAACAGTAACCATGAAATACAGGATCCATATTTACTGCTGAACTGTCAAATGCCATGGAGTGAAGACTGGGGAGTGAGGCCAGCATGCACACACTCCAAGCATGGTGCAGGGCTTGCAAGTTCACATCAAACTCTGTTTGCTCCCTCGCCACGCTAATGGGTCTTTCATTCCAGACTTCGTGCCTTTCACTGGGCTTGAGAGAAGGTGCGGAAAGGAGCAGGGTATGTGGGAAATTTGTGTCCTTTGGCAATACAGGAGGGCAGCAGCAGAGCCGTCTGCTCTAACTGCAGCTTGCAGCAGCAGTTCTGCAACACATGGAGTACCTCTCTCCAGGGAGCTCTACAGAGGCTGTTTCTATAGCCAGCACAAGCAGACTGCGCAATTTGGTGCTGTCACATTGCGTGGTTACCTTGCAGAAACGATGGGCGACTGCACCTATTTGCACATGGGAGAGGAAAATGCCTTACTGGTTCTATTCTTGCAAGTTTAGTTTTTGGTGGTCTAAGCCGCCTGCCAATGAAGCATATGGGCTGGGTATCAAGGGATATTGCAGCATCTCTGGTTGTTAATAGAAAATCTAGAAAACATGTTCACATACCTTTCCCAGGTGTTCTGGGCCAATCTGTTGGCCTCAGGACATCCCACTAGTCAACTCTTATCCTTACAACTACACCTAGGCACTAACAGTGGCTTCCAGCCAACAGGATGGCAGCAGATTTCAGGTGTAAGAAGAACATGGAGATTTTATTTTAGTGCTAATGTCTATGTCTGCAGGTGAAGGAAGTTGTTATGTACCAAAGAATTTCAGGCCTATATTATCAAGTTCTTTCACGTGCTCTGGAAATATTAGTTTCATTTTAAAGGAGACTCCACCCTTGTTGGGAGATACCAATAAGGTGTCTGGTGGCTTAGCTGGTGGCTAAAATCTGCTGACTTTTTAGGTATCCTGCTGCCTGGGAGGATTTGCAGCCCAAAGTTAGGTGCCTACAACATCTATACAAGGCATGTAGCACCTAAGTTGTGGAGCTACCTCAGCTAGTTTGGAAAAATGTCTAGGAAAAGACTTTAACTTAAACTCTGCATGTTAAGGACCTACCAACTTTAAACCATGGTTGGAGGGAAGATCCTACTTTCATCTGAAAAATGAAAACCATTTCCTGAAGACAGGCCTTTTTCAGAAAGCATGCTGGCAGTGAAAACAACAAGCAAACTGTTATTTGAACTTTCACTCTAGATATTTAGGCATTTTTATGTTGAGTATTTCTTGTATTAAGCGCTGGACCCTGGCTTTGCTCCTTCAGGCTAGCTCCATAATCACTGGGCAGGCACTCCCTTTTTCTCCTTACCTCTATACTGTGAAAGTAGTTATACAAATAAAAGATTATCAAAGTGTTCACCAGTAGATGTTTCATTAAACATCAAATGAAAGTTTCTAGTATTTCCATTTCTCCAGATACTGTCTTTTCTCTCTTGTCAACATTTTTTCTTCCACCTCCCATGATGATTTGGTCTCAGTGTAACTGGAGTGAACAAGTATATCAGTCATTTGCATAGACAGGGAAGAATTCCCTTGGATATTCCCAAAAAAGCTGCATTAGGTATAAGCATGAGGAAATCTGAATTAGAAAACGATGTGACTTACATAGCTCTCCATCCCTAATTGACTGTTCTTCCTCACAAAGGTCTTCGTTTAAGTGCTGTATTTTCATTTGCTGTGTATGGTAGCACCTGTCCTAGATGCTCAGCTTTCAGATAGATACCTGCACAGGAAAACAAGCACTCATCAAAGATAGCCTGTGCCATTTTTTTCTGTATCTTTATTGAATGCCCATGGAGGGAATCCTGCCGGATTGCAGCAGGAAGACTTATATTTTCCAGAACTACTTCATGTTTAGTGAAGATCCTGAGGCTTGATGTGATATTTGTGAAGTTCACTCTGTTGCAGGTTGTGCTTTTTGCCGTTTTCACTGAAAATTCATTAATCTCTTACAAATTCAGGCTTTGCTTATAGGCTTTCATTTATAAACACAACTTAGTCAACAAATGAAGGTGAAACTTACCCAGGCTTTTCTGCATTTGGTTCTAAAGGGGATATCACAAAAGACTGGGACTTTCTGTGGAAAAACTGACATTTTCCCATGTAAACAACTCTCATTGTCAGTGTTTTCTGCTGAGGACAACACAAACACTTGAGTCATAAAGCACATCCCTTCCTTCAAGCACTTCCAAGTCATCATTTGCTTGTGTGCGTTACTGTGTTTAAATCAGTTTTATGAGTTTTGCAGATGGGCAGGAACAGGGGGTGGAGGGCGATGGACACCTAGAGCCAGAATAGAAATAGAAGGAAACAACTGGAGCCCAAACAGACACAGATATGTGTTTTTCTCTGGAAACCATTAGAATGCATCAAAGAACAGATTTAATCACATACAACTGAGTTTGAACAGGCGTCACTTGGGTGCTCCTCTCCTGAAACTCCAGAAAAAGATTTCGAAGTAGCTCTTTGTTTTCTCACTGAACATCACACAGTCCTGCCAATCTTTCTTAAGCCAAAAACCACTGCCAAGTCATAGGCACAATGTTATGTATTGGACATAACTTTACAAACACTTGATGCAAACAGTTATCATTAAGAAAGAGCAGCAACAAAGAGCTAACAACCTTGCCTGTTTTACATAGCTGTTTCCATATATTTAAGTTCTACAATGAGTTTCAGAAGAATAGCAAGATCGTGGCACTGTCAAAATATAGAAATGTATCTATCTAGATATCTCTATGTTCAAGACTGAGCAAGTATAAACGTTACTGTAAGTGTGCAGTGCCAACACTATGTATTCTTCCAGTTAAAGCAAAACTTCAGTTAGACTGTGGTTTTAGTTCTTACAGCTGTGCCTCACAGAATCATGTACTTATATGACAATCTCAACTTTTCCGTCTTGTATTTGCAATGGGGATCTTGAAAATACGTGTTTGTGGGCCACAACACCAGGGGAACAGACTCATTCTAATGATACTTAAAAATCTCCTGGTGTTTAAAAGAATGTTACAATTTGAAGTTAGAAATATTGTGGTACCTAGCACCATTTTCTGATAAATGTCCATGAAAGTTCATCTCCTTATGCTTACAGGCAGCTGCACTCAGCAACCCACACATTCCCTTCCCATCCTGTCTATGATGCTGGGAGCCAGGAGTATCCCTTGATCAAGTCACACACAGGATGAGATACCAGGAGACTGATTCTCACCCTTTGATTCCCTGTTTTCATTTTGTTATAAAAGACCCCTATCTTTGTCAAGCAAGAGCAGCAATTCTTCCATTGGCACACACACAGCAGAGATCTCTGGCTCTGACAAGGGCTTGTCAGCTTTCTCCACCGGTCAATCTCACACACATGTATTTGCATTAGACCTGTTGATTTTGCGCACAGTACCAGCTGAAATATGAAACTTTCCAAAAATCATACAAAGAAAAGAACATTTCTGTCTGAAGTACTTTTATGGCAAGTTTCATGCACTCTTCCAGTCACATTTGTAGTCGAAACATTGGCAGCTGGATTTTTGTTGTTTTCTTTTCTCTCCCTCTTTCTTGTAGTGACATTGCCAAGCTGTGTTCTAATCTGGTGGGCATTGGGGAAACGAAACAAAAAAATAATTGCAGGGCTTCTGGTAAACTTGAGTTTCTCTGAGGAAAGGACTTGTGCTGTGAAGCAGTCAGAAATCCAAGAGCTCTCTCCCAGTGCGTGCACTTTGCCATCGAGGGGGCTATGTCATTTCTTTGAAGCAGGCTCTATTTTGATGGGCAAAGCACCAGAGGGTGACGTAAACCACTAAGGATGATTACTTGGGTCCTGTGTCCGGCTTATTCTCAAAAAAAATGCCTTGAAAGTCTCTAGAGCTGCTGCTCTTTTGTGTGTCAGCAATGAAAACAAGGGAGATGTTACTGGTCGCAGAGCAACTGAATCAAAGGACAGGCATTGTGCTAAGGAAAAGTTCCCTGTGATGTTTTCTTGTCCTCAGTACAATTTGTCCTCTCTTTTATCTGGAGAGGCCTTTAGATAGAAGTGCCAGCTTGGTGGACACTACGCAAGTCCTACACAACGTTATGTGCAGTTTGTCTTAGTCTGACACTGTAAGTTCAGTGCACTCCCCGAGGTACTGGTGGTCCTCACGGCTGTCACCCACATGGAGCTGGCTGGCCAGGTTTCTGGCTGGGCTTTGTATCTGCTGAAGTACACTCAGGAATGGCAGTGATGCTATATGCTTTCCCCCAGCATCTCAGGCAGCTGGATCCATGCAGGCATGGAAGCCTGTAAGGGTCCTTAGGAGCCCTCTACATAAGCCCTGTTGCAGGAGTCTGAGGACTTTGACAGTATCATAATGAAGCTGTTGGTGTTCTTGCCATTTTTGATAATGACAAGAAGAAAAAAGAGAAATTCAAAATGTGTCTGAAAATCATCATGTGTCATAAACCTCTAATCTTAATCTGTGTTTTTTCACCCAATGTGTCCTTGATTCTTCATAATAGCCTCCTACGCTTGCCCACCATTCCTGTTCCCAGAACAAAACCCCCAGATTCCCAGCAGTCTTGTGGCAAAGTACCAAAATCAAACTAATAATCTGAGAATTTTTCCACTTTCCTCAAATTATTCACAATGTCACAATTGCCGTATGTAACAAAACAAAGTCATTAAAAGTCCCTTCCAACCTAAAAATAGTTTATTTATCCTATTTGATTCTGTACGCACTCCAAAATCAATTTTATCATGGGATTTTCTGAGCTTCTTGCAGTGAGGCATTAAGAAATGTCTCCCTCTTCCAGCAGCAAAAAGTGTGCAGAGAAAGGTAGTCTAGAGTTAGACACAACCTCAGATGCAATGTAGAAAGTCTCACCGGTACCAGCTTTGGAGAACAGTAAGCTCAACTCCTGGAGAGGTTGTTTCATTCCCTGCCACTGGTCGAGGCCTGAGAAGTCCCCACTTTATGTACAAACAGTTTTCTCTTTCTTACCAAGGGTCCTGTTAGAGTAGAAAACCTTTGACCACAGCTTTCGTCCCAGAGCTTCAATGGAAACTTTTTAGATTCTTCTCCCAGGCCAGGAGAACATGCAGGTGGTTAACAAGACCATAAACTTGATTCAAATCCTGATGGGAGGTCGTTCAAAGGAGTAGAGGACAAATATGACAAATCAGGAATAACCTCAGCCACTGAGAAAACAGAGGACCACTTTCTGCGTGTGGTGACTCTCTGAAGGCTTTCTACATATTGCGTTGCTGTAGCCCAGCCAGGAAATGGTACCAGCATGAATAACCAGAGCCAGACCACAGACTGTTAGAGTGGGAGAAAATATCTTCACCAGCTCTGGCTAGAAGTGGGCATTCCTCTTGCTACACCTCTTCAATAACCATAAATCCAAGATTGAAAAAGAAAGTGAAAAACATGTCACACAGCTGAGGAAAACTATAAGGAGCACCATGCGTCATAGAGAGAAAATTAGAAATGTTAAGGCATAGCACAGCTTTCAAGAGATGTAAAATAATGAGACATTCTTTTGCAAGTATATTTATCCAAACTGCTTTTTTTTTTTTCTTTCTGTCTTCACTAAAAGAATCAACTGTGATCAAATGTCGAATGCAGTTAACACTGCTGGCAAAAAATTCTTTGGTTAAAAGTCCTTAATAGATCGTTAATCAGATGTAAAGTAGAAAATGGCAGATTGCTACCTGCGATATAGTTAGATATTGTCAAATGTGTCTCACCTGATGAAATTCATTCCAACAAATTTAGAGTCAATCTCAGTAATGTGAAGACTCCTGATGGATGGAAGAAGTTACAGAGTACAAGAAAATAATAAATATAGTAGTTTTTTATAAGGAGAACTCCATGAACTATAGCTTGTCTTCTTGATTTTTATTTCCATAAAAATAATAGAGCAAAATACTATAGCCAGACTATCAGACGACAATCAGACTACTTGGGAGATAACAGCTGCAGAGAAACATGGTTTTGTCAAGCAAACACTAGCTCTGTTAAGCCCAACTTAATTTTCCTCTAGCAGGATTTGTGAGTTGATGTCACATATCTGGATGCTAGAAAGGCTTTTGACACTCTTGTATGACAGTTTCCTAAGGAAATTATAAGAGAGCATGAGCTAGTCAAAACTATTGTAAGGCAGGTGTTCAGCCACTTGGAAAACTCTACTCAGAAAGTAGCTGGAAATAGATCATTGCCAGACTAGAAAGTTTCTTTGACTGCAGTTCCACAGGGGTCTGTCTTGGGTCAACATTTTTATTAAAAACTTGAAAAACTGTCAGAAGGGATTTCTCACTTCTTGGAAGAGCCTGGAAGCATTTTGGGAGGCTAGATTAGAATTCAACAGATCTTCACACATTGAAGAAACAGTATTAAAAATAATATTATCAGTACGGACTAGAGTAAAGTATTATAGCTAGAAAGACAATCTCAAATGTCAAAATGCAAGTGCAGGGAAGAACTGAATAGGCAACAGTTCTCCCAAAAAATGAACTAGAGAATGTGGGGGACCACACATTGCGGGTAAGTCAATTTTATGATACTAATGAAAAAAAAAATTTCTTCTAAATTATGAGGATTTTTAGAAGGGAACGTGTTATATAATACTCCAAGAAATCTTTCCATTCTACTCAGCACCTAGAAGGCATCATATTGAACAGACATTTCATAAAAAACTTGGACTAACTGAGGAAAGTCAAGAATAACCAGAGGCTTAGACAACATGACTTATAGTCAAAGAATGAAAAAAATGGGGCTGCTTGGTCCAGAGGGGAGATGTGATAACACTTTTCAAATATATAAAATGCAGCTGCAAGGAGAAGAGTGAAAATGAAAGCTCTTTTTGTCTGTTGCAGATAGAACAAGAAAACGCCAGCTGAAATTGCAGTGTGCAATATTTCTTTCAAACAAAAAATGAAGATTTTCTAATGACAAAGGCAGTTAAATGCTGGCACAGATTGCTAAAACTGCAGTGGACTATTGATGGCCAAGAATAATTTGGGTGTTCCTCTCTTGCAGGCAAATGGCAAAATTGATACCTTTCAGTTCAGTGGTCCCCATGGTTGTGCAAACAATGAGGAACACAAGAGCACTCTTAATCCATGGGAGGGACAGACCAGCTCTGGTGTGTGCCTCCCACCAAGGGGAGCACATCTGGTGCCAACTCTTAAAAATACTTTATTTTGTCAGTATCTCTTGGGTCACCACTGACTGTACCTTTCAGCAACTAGCCTTAATCTATATGTTGCTCTCATCCAGATAAAGTCATCTTGGTCACATTAGCCAAGCAGCGCAACCGTTCAGCAAGACAGTTGATCAGAACTATCTGCCAAGAGAGCACATCATCAGACTGGAAGGAAGATACTGAATAGAAGAAGAGGAGAACTGATCCTCAAGGGACTAGATAAATGCAAAGTCCAACAGCAGAAACATAGTTTTCTGCTGCTTGTAGTCGCTGGCATCCCTCCAAGAGGGACCTGGCCATTTAGTGCATTACCCTGGCCCCCTGTTAACACTCTCAAGTGAAATTGGAGTATCTTCAGGTCAAGAATGTAAAATGTAGAAGAAAGATCCAGGAGGATGAAAATGGATGGCTGTTTTCTATCTATTGACAAGGAAAGACCATCCATCAATGCCACTGCAGTGGCTTCAGTTCAGTGTCCTGGTCCCAATCCAGATTGCATCCTCTCTCATGATAATTATTACCCCTGTTACATATAAATGTACAGGTCGTGTTTCATCTTCCCAGCAGATACTGGCCTGAGCAAAAGGACATCTATTCTGATCTACAGTGTGGCTACAGTCAATATATACATTGTACTTCTTTCTCCCCATTGGATGGCATATGCAGCAGATGTGCTAATACAGCTTAATTCAGAAGCAACATTTCTCACAGTTCTAGAATGAAATTGAAATACCCTGTTGGAAATAGAGACGAATAAAAATCAACCCAATAAGTGAATACTGAGGCTGGAATCTTTGTAAGCACTCTTTGGTAATTCCTTAAAAAAAGAGAGATCCATTATGCCCTAACCTGCACTTTGTCACCAGTGTTGTTCCACTGTCAAGGTAAAGAACTGAGGAATGTCCGCAGACTTGTTATGACATTAATCATATTAAACAAGGCATGTGAACAACAACGGCAATTAAACTGTAGCAATCAAAGACATAGGAAGCATTTACATTTTGAAAGACCATAAAGTGGTATGTTTTACTTAGAAATCACAAAGGTTGTGTCAATCTGTAAGACAGGAACTATATACACATCCTTCCTAAAAAGTAGCCCTATCTCAGACAGAATTTGTCTGCATCTCCAAAGAAGAGTCAGAGAGTTCACAAGGTACTAAAAACTTGACCCTGGTACACAGTGGTATACCCTCTCCAGACTAACGAAGTATAAACAGTCCAAACGTATCTCCTAGCATCCACTTCTCGCATGGCTACCAGAAAAGGCTAAAATAATTTTATTATTTTAGCTTATTAAAAGCTAAATAATTTTTATACTCCCTGTACAGAACTACAATGCCTCCCAAACTGCTATTTCACCACTGGGAATACTGATGGGTTGACATGAATCACTGATTGTAAACACATCTGTTCTGAGGAAATAAGCTTTTTTCCCCCCAAAGGGTTTCATATTTCTATACAAGGAGTCTGAACGGTGAAGTCAAGATTCCTGCCCTAATCTGAGGTTGCTTAGGAGCTCCAGAGAGCTCAGGTTTGTACTTAGGGTGAATCAGAAAATGATACTATGCCACCCCACCTTGACTCTGATGACAATCAAATGCTCCCATACTTTTCAAGTATTCAGTTCTTGTCTCTAACACAATAACATTTTGAATATAAACCTTCAGTGATTATAGACAGCAAAATCATGATCAAAATACTGAACATTTAGCTTCCAGTCATAAAGGTGATCGCCAAGTATGACCGAAAAGTGCTTGGCATGTTCTACTTTGTAACATGGCTTCCCCAACAACACTATGAGAACTGGTTTGTTCCTTGGGCAACAAGTGAGATCCTTATGAACAGGACACGGGGAGGGAATTATGTGCATGCCATGGCATGCGTCAGTACAAACAACTACTCAAACACAAAGATTCACTAACTTTGCTACTGGCATTTGTTTGATGTGGGAAGATGCTGCCCGTTGGTCCATTATTTGGCAAATTCAGAAGCCAGGTGTATTACAAGTCCATCTGCAGTGGCCTCCTGTCACCAAAGCTTTGTTCTTTTGCACTACTATTCTAAATAATTTTGAATGCACAGAGTAGTTATGAGCAATATTTCAAAGATGATAAAACCTTCATTGGCTTTCCAGTGCTTAAAAGGTGTACAAAGCTGTAGATACTGATGTGGTGATTACAGCTGCCTTTGAGCTGCAGGTCAGACAGACCTGCTCAGTGGAGTCACTGCTCTCCAGCTCCCCAGCTTCAAGGACACTACTAACAATCTTTCTTCTCTGAGGTTAAGCTGGCCTACTGCCACTGTAAACACAGAATCTCACTTACATGGTTGAAAGATTAAATATCTGATTAAAATTTCTGGCCGCTAATTTGTTGAACTTGGCCATAGGGGTAAATTTGGACTGCATGATATTCAATTCTACGTGCTTAGGAGTAGGGAGAGAAAAGGAGAAGGGGGATGTCGTATTTCATGAAAGAGCAAGGAAGTCACATTTCAGCTGAAAATCAAGACAGAGGATATGATTCAGCCATGCCTCAAACAATAGGCGAACTGAGTTTGGGCAGGTTGTCCTCCTTGGCGCAGCCTCTGCAGGAGTGGGGCTCCATACAACCAAACCAGGGTGTGAAGTCACTGCAGCCACTTAATGTACCCTGTTGAAATGCAGCACCCTCTTCCAGCAACACCGCTGCAAAATTTTGCCAGAGGCAGAGTTTAGGGATAGTCTGCAGCTGAGGCTGCATCCAGCAAGGGATGTCAGTGGGTTGGATCAGGAACTTCTCGCTCTCCATGAGTAAGTTATACTACCACCTGAGCCCTGGTTCATCACACAGGAAATCTCACAGGTGTTTCTGGGGGCAAACATATCAGTCTCCCTACCCCATTTCTCCAGGATTTGTCCTTAGTAAAGAGCCCTGGGGCAGCCCATTTCCTTTGCCAGAGTCCTTGAATGGGCTTGGGTGTGCTCAGCCAGCATTTCAGACAAGTTCTACAGGTCATAGTAAAATGCCAAGGATGGGGTGAGTTTTTTTACACTACAGTGTCTAGGCAATTCTGAACAAAATTTTTTTCAGAGACAGCAAGCAGCTCCTTCCTAACTGCACATCTGTCCCTTGCCAAATTTCATAATTTGCTTGCTGCAAGCTATGTTAAAGCTCTGTAAAAGAAAAATGATTGGAATTTTTTTATAATGGGAAATGTTAGGCAACTTTAATATAGGAACTTTGGGGACTCCTATATTAACTCTTTGTTCTTGTGGCTTAATTTGACCTTACAGTTTCAGCCTTGAGCCTCATACTATTTCCTTGGAGCTATTCTTATAGGACTGGAGCCTCAAGCAAGCATATTTCCCCACAGATGTTATAATTCACACAGTAAGTATCAGAAAAAATACCACAATCTACTTACAGCAAGGACTGCAAGGCCTCCATCACTTCTGCAGCCAATATATTTAGAAAACTACAGATTATGCAAAACCTATGGGTTTGTCCTAACAGTACCGGTCTGTTTCGCCTACACACCTGTGAAGAGCTAGTAGGGAATATGGCCCCCCCAGCATGACTTTCAGCACTATTTTTAGTATCTTTTCAACAGTCATGTTCCTTTTGGACTCTCTTTTCACCACAGCCTTTGCAGAGTATTAATGCTGCAGCAATTATTCATATCAGCCACATAACCTCTTTCTTTTTCTGCACAGCCATGATAGAGCTGTGTTTCCCCGAATGTGTGCAAATCCGCAGTGTGTTTTATCTCTTCAAATTCAGTACAGTGAGGAGAGATCCTGAACAATCTAAACCCAGGTTGGGCAATGACCAATTTATCTTAATTGGTCAGTGAAAGCTCATGGCACTGCTTCTGTTCCCAGCATCAGGTTTCATTCAACAAAGTCAATGAGACACATCCACGTACTTAAAGTTAGTAAGCATGTTTTTAAATTGGGGTCTGGGGTCTCAGAGCAAATATTGACGTTTCTCCCCAAATCAGCTTTCCATAGCACATTTGTGCCAATAAATGTCACTGCTCAAATGGGAAACAAATACACAAAGGTGCAAATTACAGCCAAAGCAAATTAATTCAAGCAGATCTCGCGGGGAAGGTTTTGTTCTGCCACCAAATGGCTGCAGGCAGCGATTGAGAGGGAACCCACTGTGCAAGTTAAATGGCAAGAAAATTTAGAAGAGCTGGGGAGCCAGGAGCCCTGGGGAGCCCTTCACAGCTGCTCCACTGCTGGCAAGATGACACTTGGTCTCACAGGGGCTCAAGCACCCAGAAAAACTCAAATAAAAGTGAATCTATGGGGGACACCTACAGAGGCAACCCACACATTTACCACCCACAGTTAAATTGCTCCTGCAAACAGATTTTAGCTTCTGGATGCAAGGTAGGTAGAGGCCACCTAGACACTCTTGTTTATGTAGCTGGGCCACTGACAGAAAACCAGGGACAAATCCCAACGGACAAGTTGGGAACTGAGCTTCTACTGCTGCTGCTTCATAAAACTGACTAGCAAAGTATGGCCCATGACCACCTTTTAGGGTAAATGCTTTTGCAGTGGTAACCCAACAGATAGATAGTTTCCACTGTGGACATCTTACGAAACTAAAGGTGGTTTCCATCGTGGACATCCCACTAAACTAAAAGGCATGCTTTTGCTATGGAAGCCCCAGCTGAGCGTCCTACTGCTTAGGTGAATATTCATCAGCAAACCTTGCAGGCTCCCATACAGAAAAGGTTTCTTTTCTTTTTCATTGGCCCGCATTCTTTTGCTATAGTGTCACATCCTCTTATATTTATCCCAGCAGTTGCCATACCCCAGCATGGCTGGACAAGCCTGGTCTTCTTTCTGTCCCAGAGATGAAAAAGGTGTCGGGCTTTGCTGCTTGGAGCTCTCTGCTCAGGGAGGGGGGAAACCTGCGGCGCAGAGGGAGAGCAGGGAAGCAGACTCAGCACCGCACTTCTGAGCAAAATATGCAACTTGATCGTCTGGAAATGTCATTGGCTGGAAGGCGTTCGTTTACCTTCAAGAGTATTTAAAGTATGTTAACTACAGACTGAAAGAATACATTGTAAACACAACATAATAACTCTCTAATAGAGGAGAGAGGTCTTTTATTTACCTACCAGAGACATTTGATTATCAAGCAAAATTGCCTTGTGAACAGAAAAGCACTCCATCACCTCGCAGCCTCGAGTGCCAGCATACCACATATAACTTTAATGTGGTTGGTATCTGTTTAGAGGTCACTTAAAAGGTAACTATTTCAAAAAATGCATTCATATAAACCTACGTTTTAATGCCTTTTGTGTGAAATGCAAAAGTCAAGTCTTGAGTGCCTGTGCTCGTGAAAGATCATGTAGTATTTTTAGCAAGATTAAAGGGGTTAATCCTGGTCAAATTCCACTTTGAATACTTACACTCTGCCTCCTTTAATTCTCCTGAAATTTCAACTGTACATTGTGTTCTCCTTGGCTTTTGCCCTAACGTGTCAGTGCTACCTAGACATGACCACATTTCAGTAGCACGTTCAATGGCGGGGCTCTCCACCCCAGCCCTCCCCACACCACACAGCTCTGCACCACTCCTTTTACCTCTCCTAACGCAATTACTGGGTCCTTGCAGGCCATTTCAGGGGAACCTGTGAAAAGTCCCTGAATGAAATGGGCTTAGTCAGGCCTGTGGTACACTGAGGGAGGACATTTTGCACTTATTTCGTTCGTCATTAAATTACCCAGGAAAGAAATGTGCTATCTAAGTAGGAAGGACCATTGCTATTAATATCAACAAGTAACAGTTATATCTAATGCCTTCCTTTTCACTTAACATTTTTGGTGATAAAAGGATCTAATTAAAAATATAAACAGGTCTTTCACTTTTTGTTTTATACTTATCTTCCACATGTGCTTGTAATAATCTGCCTTCTTGCCAACACCATCTTGTAAATGAGATCCATATCTCAAGGGTTTATCCTGGTTAAATAAACTGAATTCAATAAAACCCATCTTCAGATATTCCACATGTGAGAGTTATTACTACACTAACATGCTACTGTTGCTTCTGTTACCTAGTGTTACAGATGCATTAACTTCTCCCCTTTGCTTGAGTTATGCTCCACTGTATATCTAAGATAAGAAAATGGAGTGCCTGGAGTCTGTTCAGTGTTATCGTATAACAAACAGTGACTTTTTTATTGAAGGAGCTACACGAGCGATGCACGTTTTATTGAAACTAATTCAGAGGGAAAAAAAATATTTAAAGATAAATGTTGAACTAAAACCCAAGTAAGTCATGATGCTATTTGCCCCCTTTCTCTCACCTTTCCATCTCTTTGCCCCAGCTGGTAAGCGTTGTGATAGCGTTGCACAGGGCTGCACAACATTTCTTTGCAGTCAGAGCTCAAAGGTTACAGTGTAGTCTTAGAGCTGCACCCAGTAAAGTTGGCATCGGAGGTTTACTGCCCCCTGAAATTCACCCATTTATCAGCCTCCTTGCTTTTTTTTTTTTTTTTCCCTGGATGACTTCTTCCAGTCATCTAGCTTGAACTTCCTGCCTTGTAACTGCAAAATGATCGCATCCACTGTGAGACACTGAGCCCTCAGTGAGTTTTCCTGACAGAATTTCTTCCTCAAAAGCAACCCCAGGCCATCCACTTATCCAAGCAAAGCCAGATACCCATTAAAAATTCACTGTGTTTCCTTCAGAATCCTCCCATTGTTGTTTGGAAAAGGGTGCAGTGGACATCTGGGTCCAGTTCCAAAATTAGGGTAGAGATCCCTCTGAGAGCAGGATCCCAGAAGAGCACAAGGGAAAGATCAGTTATGACCACTTTTCTTGGATTCCTATGGCAAATCCTCCCTTCATCTTCCTTTCTCCTCTCTTTTGAGCCTCTTTTTCCTGTTGCCTTCCCAGCAAGGAATCTGCTGCGTTGCATCCCAACTATCAGATGGAAATCTTCAATTCAGTTTGCAGGGACATGGACAGATTGAAGGCCCAACCCTGACATACACAGTTGTTTTGACTGGCAGCAAGAGCTTGATGTCCAGAATGACTCAAAATGATGAATTAGAAATACAGAACCAAGGCTCTCTCGAGATAGCCACAAGGCAACTCTTGGCCCGTCAAAAAAAATAATTAGAACGGCATTGCAAATAGCAAGGCTTCTTTTGCAACATTTATAGCAAGTAGAGGCCTCTCAGGGAAGATTTCCAGGAGCAGAGCCAAATTCAGAAATAAAAGCCAAGGAGGGGAAGATTTACACCTCCCTGGAGAAGATAGCCAATAAGATTTCAAGGTGGATTTTGAGACTTTGGCTGCTGAACTACATTTCTCAGATTTTTCTCTTTGATTTTAATGAGGTGAACTAATGCTTTTGTTTACTTAAATGAAGAAGAAGAATAACAGAAACAAATTCCAAAGAAGCATCTTTTCTGAGCATCAAGGCCTGATTTCAGGGTTTCATCTCCAACTACCCTTTCCCATTGGTTTTTATTTGCAAAGCACATCCTGGTGATGGGGTCAGGGACAGTCTGTGCTAGGCACTGTTTAAACCACACATAAAGTCTTTGCCCCAGAGAGTTCGCAATGTCTCGTTTGGGTAGGGGAATAAAAATGAAAAGAAAAAAAAAGAAAAAAAGAAAGGAGATGAACTAGAACTAGCTCAACATTAAAGTCCACTGTGCTGATATAAATCATACCTGAGACCCAGATGGGCATGTTGTGTAGAAATACAACTGCTGCTGTGCTCTCCTGCTTTATTCCCTTCGAGAGTTTTTCTAAGCTTCTTCTTGCCTTTTTTTCCAGGAATAGTCTCCTCCTTTCTGCACACTCAGCCATATTTTCTTTGCTTTGCCAGGTTAGGGTGCCCCAACTACACCTTATTTCATCCACTGGCCATATGAGTGGAATATTCAGTGAACGAAGTCTGTTAACCAGGCAATCATATTTTTTTCCATATAGGAATCATCTGTATCTTTAATGTTCAATCCGATGTCAGGTGAAAAAGGTTTTACCCATCTGAAGTGAAAAAAAAAAAAAAAAAAAGACATGCCAATGCCTTTGTGCTTTAGAATTTCTTTGATAAACATGAAATTAGCTCAGACCTCTGTTTTTCACATTTGTAACCCTGGTAAATAAATATGAAAAGAACAGAAAATGTTAACTAGTGGTTGCGTAAATAGCAAAGGCTTCCTACATATAGGCCATAATATGTTTTTGGAAGAGGTTCAGTAGGCCCTTTGTGAGTAATACTGCTTTGAAGCATTGTATCAAGCCATATCTTTCTGGCAAAGCTTAGAAGTTTTTAAGTGGAAATCTCAAGCTGGGAATTTTCATCCAGGCTCAGCAGCCTGTTAGAGAAGGAGCTGGGACCTGGGAGGTATCCCCATACCGTGGCACTGCTGTCCTCTGAGATGTTACCCTGGGTTTTGTGGCAGCAGGGTTTCAGACCAGTGACTAGGGCTAGGAAACAAAATTATCTGAAGGCAGCGTACTGAAAACTGTCAATTTCGTTTGAAGCAGTTGCTTGTTAGTGTGTTTGGATGCCCGGTGTCAATCCAGGAGGGGCAATGATCAGTCTGTTCCCCCTTACCCTGTCACCCAGAACTGTGTACACTCCAGCTCCAGCCATCCCTTGGTGGTTTCATTTCCATGCTGACAAACCTTGCTCACATACTCACTATATATGTGGGAGCCTCTTCCATCCCTTTAGTCGCCTTTGCCATTCTTTTTTGGGACCTGCTCCTTTTCTGCTACAGAGATAAAGCGAGGATGCAGATCTGCACATGACTCCAGGCACAAGGAAACCATGGAAAAAAAAAGTGGTGGCACCATGATGGCACCATGGTGGCACCATGATGATAGTCACTGGTTTGTTCTGTATGTTTTTCTAAATAGTCCCTAACATTGGATTTGCTTTTTTGATCACTGCTGAACACAGGACTTACTTTTTCATGCAACTATTATAGCCCCAAGATCTTGTTCACAAGTGATAGCAACCTGGTCCTTAGCATTTTGCTTTTAATTTCCAAATAATTTCCTCCCATGTGCATAGATTTTATGTTTATTTACATGGAATTTCATCTGCTGTTTTACCATCTGGTCACTCAGTCTTGCAAAACCCTCTGCAACTATTCACAGCCAGCCATCATCTTACTATCTTGAACAATCTAATAACATCTCCATTGTTATCTCACTATTAAGCTCCTCTCCAGATCCCAAATAAATATTTTGATCAAGGGTTTTAGCACAGACCTTCTGGAACTCCACTGACAACAATCCACCACGAAAATAGACCATGTTTTCTACTCTCTGCTTCCCATCTTCTAAGCAATTATTTATGCAGAGAAGGGCCTTCTATCCCATGTTTATTTAGCTTCTCTAAAAGTGTCTTTTGTTGTCTTGAGGAAAGACTTTTAAGATTTCAGTGTACTGAAGCAATGGCATATCTCTACATGTCGGCTGATTCCTTCAGAGAAATAGTAAATAATAAGACTTTAATAGAATTTTGGTGCTGAACATTCCTTTACAAACACCATGTTGACTTTTCCACTGTGCAGCGTATTTATCGATGTTTATTAATTGTGTTCCTCATTATTGTTTCTACTGCTACATTCAAGCATAGACATCAGGATTACTGGCCTGTAGTTCCCCTGAAATTCCCTTGAACAAAAGTCTTTTTTGGTTAAGACAATAAAAAATTGGCTTTAGTTTGCCACTTACCAGTCTTCAGTTATCACTCTAGTTTTAAGTGTGAGTTTAAACATCACAGTTCAGTTATTTCATCCTTGGATTACTCTAGAGCCATTGGGTAAATACCATCTGGTCCTGTTAACTTGGAATTGTTCATTGTGCATACTGAGCCCATAACCTCTGCCACCAGCATGTCACTTAGGGACGTGAGTCCCTCAGACTCTGATGAGTCCCTCATAAACCAAGATCCCACTGTGGGAACCTCCCCAGATATTTTCACACTTTCTTTTTCAGATGAAACCTTGCATTCCTCATCTTAAATAATAATTACACTTATGCAACACTCATAGCAACAAAGTGCTGCTAAATTTTATTTTTCAATTTGCAAAATAATAAATTCAATTGAGAATAAAAAACAAGACAGTTTATGAAAATAATTTCCAAAGCCATCGCCCTACCAAAAGAGCTGCTGCTACAGTGAATCTAAATAGGAAAAAGAAATTGGTATGTGTAGGAATTTTATCTTGTATATGTGTCGTGGACCAAATACTGTCTGTACTGTGTGCGGACTGTGGGATCAGTCAGCCTAGTACACAAGGTTTTGAAAGCTGACAAAATCATGGTGATTTAAAGGCTAGTTTATGTTTTACTTACATACTTTTATTTGGTCAAATTACAGCCCTCAGTGGATCAGGACTGTGACAATAACTACACTGATACTGTTCCATTAAAATGTCAAGAAAACCCCTCCCTCAAAGGGAAAAAAAAAAAAGAAGAAGAAAAAAAGAAAAGAAAAAAAAGAGGTTGTCAGCTTTCCCAAATAAGTATAGAAATGATCTGGTTTGGAGCATTAAAGGCGGCAGTCAGTAAGTGTCAGACAGCTCATGGCCACTTATGCAGAAGTTTCTGAACTGCTTATGATAAGACAGTGTGCAAAGAGCATGAACCATGAAAAAGATCTAACAAAGTTTCACAGAACAAAGCTCCTGAAATGCTCTTCATTGTTAAAACACATGAAATCATGAAAACAATATGATGGCTGCTAAGGAAGCACCAAATTTGGACTAAAATGTTGCCCATGCTCACTTAGAGAAATGAATTGATTGTGAACGGTTTATTTATTTGAGGAATATTTTGTACCAAGAGATTCGTGAGTATTGTGTACGTACTGTAAGACTTGTGCACAAAGAGATGGTGAAATTTAGATGATGTGATTTCCCGAGATTTACTCAGAGCTAAAATCACATACCTTGGTTGGACAAAAGCTTCTGTGTGTTGCCAACTTTTTCAAATAATATAAAAATTAAAGCTTTGCTAAAATAACAGATTTTTACTTTGTGACAAATGACTCCTCCACCACTGTAATAGCAAAATGTTGTAAATAGCTGTTTCTCGCTGAAAAGATGAGAGGGAAATAATCAGTTGTCTGCTGGACTGCTTTCAGTGAGATACTGAGACCGCATTAAAATATTCCTTACAAACGAAAAACGTGCCATGATCACCCAGGTCTTTGGCTCCGTATCAGTGTTTGCACTGATAATGCACACAATAACCCTGCGAGATACCTCTCTGACTATAAAGTAATGAAAGATGAAAACAGTTATTGACTTCTAGAGAACTGGTGAGCTTAGGTACTATATAATACAGTAAGGTAACATTCAGATAAGTTAGCATTTGGTCTGGAAAATTGTGAAACACAATATTTCAACACTTTTCCTCTCCTGCCAAGGGAGCTTCAGAATCACAGAAGAGAGTTTATTCTGAACATATGGAAAAGATGAGGAATGTCATCCCAGAGATAACCATCTCTATAACCTGCAGGAGAAAGGATCTTCAGACCTTTTCCAGCTATTAGACATTACTTTTGTATATTAGGTGAGCATTTCCCACTTCTGCTTTTTTATGTTTGGGGGGAATGGGGAGACATTGAAGCATCTGAATACTTCTTCCATGTTTCCTGCAAAACACTCTTAACGTTTTTGTGACAGGCTTAAAACTGGAATAATTTTATTTTGGACATGCTAAAGTTTATGACATAAAACTAAAGGGTAATTTACAACAGTAAATGGCAAATTCCTTTCTCATAAATGTAACATTCAGCTGATATCATAGCAAAGGAGGAAAAATGGGACAGAATTTCATTCACGGTGGTGCTTCAGCTATAAAATGCCTGACTTTACGTTCCAGCTTCACAAAATTCCTCTAACTTGATTTAGACTTGATTCTTGGGAATGGTGCTGATTTTTCAGGAAACTGCAGGCATTGATAAAGGGGTAACACTTGACAAGAGTCTGGATACAGATTATGAAAAATATTTTGTATTGAGACATTCATGACTACGCGTGCACATACTTGAGTTGTGCATAATAAAATGGCGCAATGTTCTATTTTCATTTACTACTTCTCTCAGTTCCTTGAAATTTACACAATTTATTATGCCCACTCCCACTTAAAATTCAGCAGTGGCAAGAGATTTTTTCTCTGTTAACAGACTAGGAGAGACTGCAGAAGCCTGTTGAATGTGTACTTTTAGCCTGAACTTCAAGTTAAAACTAATTACTGTTGTATACATTAAGAATTTTTAAAATTGATTTAGTTCTTAACTAAAAGGTAAGCTATATGGAAATGTTTAAAAGTATGTAACAGCATTTTAAATAACATATTGCAGCTTTATGATAATCACACTGAATCGCTGGTGCGGTAAACTACCCTGGTGCTATTTGCCTTAGCTACAAATATGGGAAGAGCTACCTGCAGTTACGTGGGGATTGTAAAAACCAACCTGCGTAGGTGAATAAAGGCAGATTTTCCACCTGGAGGTCAATGACGCTGTAACCCGACTGCTAGCAACACCCAAATGAGATATCATAAAACCTGGCTGGTGACGATTGTGTGACCTGGTTCCAGAAACATACCCGGCACCAAGGTGCTCTGCAAAGTCGCCCCAGGGGTCATGCCCAAGTAGCACGATGGTAAGGATATCTTTCCAGGGAAAGGTCCTGGTTAGACAGACCAGGTGTGAGGAGCAGAGCACTCAGTGAAGCCAAGCAAGCCACACCTCTGTGTGCCCCGTTGTGCCCCATCTTAGCGTCTGTAAGATCCAGTCCTTGGCAGTGCGTTGCCCCACGCCATGGTGTCTCAGTTTCTTTTTGTTCACAAAGAGCCACAGACCCCTACAGAGCTGTATAAATAATAGGCATTTTAACTTGCCAAGGACAAATCAAGTGTTTTAATTTCGCACTCTAACTTAAGATAAGAAAATAAACATGAGCTGCTGGGGAGTTCAGTAAACTTGCTCGTGAACTGGAGGGGTGGAGTGGAGGAGGGGCAACAGCACGTGAAAAACTTCTATTCAGTGGGAATTGGATAGAAAAGCAAAGAGAAAGTTACACTGCATATGAAAAAGTCTAGGAAACTACTGAAAATATCTGGGTATTGCTGTACACACCAGGAATACATCCTGACATACAAAATTGGATTTTCTATTCCTAATCCAAAAAGCTGATAGATTCCAACTATGGAAATACAAAAATACTGATTCAGACAAAAGAAGAAAACTTCCCTGCCTTTCAGTCCACCTTCAGTTTCCCCAAGTAATTGTTTATGTGAAGCCTCATGCCAAGGAGAAATCTGGTTGCCAGCACTGTGGCAGTGGTAAATTTTCAGGAGGAACTGCAGATTTATATGCTCTGACAGGGACTGTGATGCAAGAACTCTGGCCGGGTCACAACATACTAGAAAGACATTTATTGCATTGGCAACATTTTCTCTCTTTTTTTGGCAATTCACAAGTACTTTAGAACTTTTCAAGAGAAACAATTTTTTCTTTTTAATCTTGATTCTGCTCAATATTTCAAGGACACAGGGAGTCATCTGGGGAGCTCTTCAGCAACCACATATATTTAACACCCATTTCTCTGGCCCATAGCACCACAGACTGCATCTCCCCATGTGAGCAAGCCAGAGCTGAGGATGCAGGATACTTAGAATAATAGAATCACAAAATGATTTGGGTTCGGAAGAACGTTCAGGGATAGTCTCATCTAACTCTTCTGGCCATGGGCAGGGGCATCTTTCTCTAAATCAGTTTGCTCAAAACCTGTCCAATCTACCTTTGGACACATCCAGTGACGGGAAATCCACGACTTCTTTGGGTAATCTCTTCCAGTGTCTCACCAGCCTCTTTGTAAAAGATTTCTTCTTTATCTCCAATTTAAATCTACCATCTTTCAGTTTAAAAATATTGTCTGTTCTCCTGTCACTACAGGCCCTGTTAAAATTGTTTCTCAAGTTTTCTTATAAACTACTTTAAGTACTAAAAGGATGTGATAAGTTCTCCCTGGAGCTTTCTCTTCTCTAGGCTGAACAACCCCAACTCTCTCAGCATGCCCTCATAGGAGAGGTGCTCCATTCCTCTACTCATCTCTGTGGCCCTCCTCAGCACTTGCTCCAACAGGTCCATGTCTTCCCTGTGTTGAAGACTCCAGAGTCGGACATAATAGTCCAGGAGGGGTCTTACCATAGCGGAGTAGAGGGGCAGAATCAACTCCCTTGACCTGCTGGCCACGCAGAGCCACAGGGTACAGTTGGTGTTCTGGGCTGCAAGTGCACACCACCAGTTCATTTCCAGTTTTTCATCTGCCAGTACCCTCAAGTCCTTCACCACAAGGCTGGTCTCAAATCAATATTTTAATCAATCAATCAATCTATCTATTAATCAATGAATATGTGCTGTGTTCCTGTGCGGTAAATCTGTGTTTCTCAGGACTATATTCTTGTGTGAGATACCCAGCTGTGGCACCATTGCTAGTGTGTCATTCCACTTCTGCTAAACTAACAGCCTCAAAGCAAAGATGCCTCCCTCATTTTTCATTCATACATATCAAAAGTAAGTTCATGCAATTCAGTGGACTGTGGGGACTGGGATATCAGTGGGGCAGGAGGATCAGCCCTATTGATTTCTGTCATGTCACTTCTGAGATATATTGTAGAGAGGTAGCTCCAAAGGCTTTCAGAGTTAGGCCTCGTGTCCTGACAGCTAGTACAGATAACATTTCATTGAACAAGAAGCCTGTTTCACTATGAGTAGTCCAAAAATGATGGATGGTTTGCATTGCATCACTTCAGGACTGTTGTGCTCATCAAACCAAGCAGGCATGCAGAACCTCCATTTTCTTGTGCATTTCAGGAACATGATAGCACGATCAAAAGATCAAGACTTCCAGCTGTGACAGCAGGAAGTGATGATCTGTTAACTAATAAATTCTGGGGGAAGTTAAAAGCATGAGGATGTAAATTCCTCTGGAAGTGCGTTTTCATGACACTGTAGTATTGTCTGAACCTGTCTGTGGGTCTCCGCAGTAGGACTGCTGCTCAGGAAGCAGGAACGATCTTTAAAAGCATCTTCTGAACATTCCTGTTGTATAAGGTCCAGAAGAATACTGGGGCATGAACTTCTAGGCTTTGTTTTCTTGGAGTAACCATTCTGAGGAAAGCAACAATTTTATTCATTGGGGCTGCATTTGATTGTATTATTGTGTCAAGTTTCATTAGCTCTGATTCCAGGGGATGACGCATAACACTGTAAGTTTTTACAACTGGAGCAGATTGGCTTGCAATTTGGGAAACAGATGCTTTGAAATATTTTCTCTAACCACACAAAAAAGGGCAAAAGTGGAAAGGAGTTCACTGCCTATCTTGCTTTTCAGATTTTCTATGTATTTGTTAGCAGTCTCCACATAAATTAATGTGTCTAAACAAAGCAGAAGTGTCTCATTACAAAAAGAAGTAATCACAGGGTTACCTGCCTTGGCCATTAGGTATAAATCATACCTAATCACCAGAGAAAATGTTTCTCCCCCCTTCTGTGAAGTGAGAGAGCAGAAATTTTTCCCCGTTTTTTTATAGAATGGCACACACCCATTCACCCTAAAACTAATCCTAGCTTTCACATCACGTTCATCTGCTATGAGCCCTCATCCAAGAGTCTCACAGAAGCTGACTGGTTTAAGTGATCTTGAAAACAGCCATAAGACTGTATAGACTATATAGCACAGGGGCTTTGTCCTCCCCATATAAAGCTCTTGGCGACACCACAGAGCAGCTTAAGACAAGAAGGCATGGCTAACATAACCAAGGAACGCTGTGGAAGAGAAGTGTGGCTGGCTGAATTTGCTGCTTGGCAAGTTTCTCAGGACCAGACTGGTTTTGCCTGAGGTCAGGACCTCTGATTTAAGGCTCATAGGAAAGGCAGCACCAGATTACCACAGACTGTCCTAATAATGTGCCGAACCAGTTATTTGTTCAGCTCTGACTCAGAAGAAGGTAAAAACCACCTCCTGAGTAATCACACCCCACATCCTGAAGGACATAAGTGTATAAATCCTTTGAGGTTTCCCAGGAGCCTTTTTGCCTCACTTTTGAGGTGTGGGGAGGACATGTCCCTAGCTGAGGAGCAGTGCATCTGAGCCCGGTGGCGAGACCCGCAGGCAAGGGGATGAAGATCAGCAGGAGCACGAGGACTTGGACCTGTCCTGCAGCAGCATCTGCAGGGTATGACAGGTTCTGCCATGCGTCCAGCCTGGGCAGAAAACTACATTGCCTCAGTGGGAGCCCAGCAGTGTATCAGGAGGGGCAGGTGGAACAGCCGAAAACTCTGGTCTATGAATGAGGCTGCAGATGCTCAAAGGAGAACGTGAAGTTTCTCAATGCTTTAGTAAGTCCTGAGGTATCAGAGCTGAAGGCAGCTGGCATGCTCTGAAGTTGAGATATTTAACCATGGAAAAGGTGAGACCCCAGTATGATCCCAAGGGAAAGGAGGCCTGCGGAGAGACAATTTGCTACAGTGACAGCATGGATGTTGGCATCTTCACAGGTGGATTGCCTTCCTTGTCCTTCCTCCTGCTTCCTGCTTCTCTAGTCACCTTGTCACTATTAGGATTTCTGGTGGCCAGAAAACACCAAATACCTTTCCATCCACCTTGAAAAATACATTTATTTATTTATTTATTTTGTAGGTAAAAAGGGAGGTGTCACTGTCACATTCATGTCAAACAACTCCTGCCACTAAGGGAAACCACAGAAAATGGGAGTTTCGTATTAATGAACATGTCTTCATTTTTATCTTTCAGGATACAGTTGCTTTTTTTCTTTTTAGCTTTATATGGAAAATTCATAATCTAATGGGGAAAAGTTAATTAATTAAAGAAACATGCTCTGAACACTTTCTAGCCTGTATCAGTAGTAAGAATTAAAGGCTCTGCACAAATGAAGACAAGCTCAGTTTTGTAGGGAAGAGAAGAAAACTTGAAACTATCTCTCTAAAAACTTGAGCTACATGCTTGACAAAGACCACTTGTTATACAGTACGTAAATTGTTTTTGGAAGATCCTTTATCTCCCAAGAGTCTCTACAGTTTCTGTAGTCGGAATCAAGTGCTATTTTAAGAAATAACTAACTATGGGGCAACTGTGAAACTGATGTAATTCCTTGCTCAGTACACAAATATCGTTTGTTAATTTCTCAAAACATAAGATGAATTTATTTTCCTGCGGGCCTCTTATATGGTACCGTAATGATTACTATGTTTTTTAATTGTGTTTATTTATAGAGGACTACTTCCTAAGACTGAAAACCCCTCTTGCTGCTACTGCTGCTGTACTAATTCTCTGTGTGCTTTTTAGATGAGAGGATGAACCAGTTATAGGAGAAACACTAAGGCAGCACAAAGGCGACAAGAGGATGCCCAAGAAATGTTGCAGTTTTGCTATTGTCTGTACATTTTGTCATAGTTTCTTCCACTGCAGAGCAATACCTACCCACAACAACCATCAGAGACATTACTCGGCGTAGAGACGGGTTAGAAGGTTAGAGAGTACATGAGCAGTTCCCTCTCTCTCTCTTGGGGTTGCTACTCTGACAACTCTCCCTCCTGTTTTAGTCTCACTGCCAGCAGCATTTCCATGAGAAAATGCTAGTTCAGCCGACTGCATTGGCTGACTGCATCAATTCCACCAAAACTACTGATGGAACCCACAGTGGGCAGCCAGCCCCACCAGCATGCAGCCCGCTTGCCTCCATGCTGTCCCAGTGCCAGGCCAGCAACTTGGATGTACAGTGATTTTGAACTTCAATTTCTCTGAAAGTAAGTTTTTGAAAATTACTGAGCTAAAATTTAATAAGTTTTACGCTGTGTGGAAATAAAAAATTTTCAACAGGATGAAAGAATCTCTTTCCCTTGCATTTCTCTTTTAACTGCTACATTTGGGGTATTTAATCATTTGGAAGACCAAGACCTGAACTAGACAAGAAGTACCAGGATGCCTACCTACTTGGCAAACATTGGAATTTCAACATTGTCACAGCAATAAAATGAGTGATAATTCTATAAATCATCAGTCATCTATTATGTGAAAAACATAATATCATAGATGCACAACAAGCTGTGTAGTAAAAAAAGGCATGCTGAAGGAGAAATTAATCTATTCAGGTTTACTGTTTTGAGAATGTTTCTCCCATCCTCTGGTGTGTAGATGATTCCTCTGTGAATCTGTTACCACATTAGGCTTACTAAATTGAAAGTTGATTTCTTCCCCCACTTACACTCTGTGGGTTCTTTTATTTCTCTTAATCCCTTTGGCTGTTATGTTGCAGTCTGAAACAGCATCTCCCAACTGCCTCGCTGAGACTAACTGAATTTATTATATAATCTCATCTCCCATTCCAAAAAAATTCACGATCAATCTCAAAGAGCAGTCCTCTGAACTTGGCAGACACTCATGTGGGAAAGTCTTTAAACAAAAACAAATTTGTTTATGTACTGGGAGAAGGAGCTCCGAAAGAAGATAACATGCGCCGTGAGCCAACAGTGCCCTCAGCAGCGGAGCTGGGGCAGCTCTCACAGCGCTGGCCTTGTTGTAGAGCTGCAGCCCCTCCATCGGCTGCCCCCCAGAGCCCCATGTGCCCCCGCAGCTCTGGTCAGGCCACGGGGACCACAGGGTGGTTCTTGCATTGGGGAAGATGCAGTCTGAGCATGAAATGGGCAGCCAAGAACACCTGGACTGTGAAACAGTTTCACACAAAGCCACTTTAGATTTGTGGACATTGGGCACTTTTATTTGGGACCCTTTTTTTTTCCCCTTTTTTCTTTTTTTTTCCAAAATTGTTTTAAGTGCGTAGCACTATTGATGTCCCATGAGAGTTAACCACAAACCTCAGAAAAATTTTTCACTTGCAGTCTAGTCCCAGCTCTGACAGGGTATGTACTCAATTTTTTTGGATGGAAAAAAAGCCTACACCTACTCAGGGTGCCAGCACAAGAGCAATCCCCCACTCAATTCCCACATAAGCAGTGTTCAAGCACTTTCAAAGTGTCTCTGTATGACCCACTACACTGAATTAGGGATTTAGATGATAGATACTGTCCCAAATGTTCATATTATTAACTTTTTTGGAGAGAAGATTAAAGAAGCATGCCTTTGTTCTAAGAGCAGAGTCAACAAGCTTTGTTTCAGAGACTTAAATGAAGGTGTGTGGGAAGCCAGCAACAGGCGTGAGGACAGAGATGATGGATTTGTATGTTAGTGGCATGGCTGAGAAAAGACGGTGCACTGTGCTAGTGAGTAGAGCTTTCATACAGAAACCATAATCACTGGGTACCCACGGCTGAGCTGCAGTGCAAAACACCAATAGAAGAACCGTGCACGTACCTAGTCAGTGAGGTAAAGAGTAGGGCTTCTTGAGGTAGTTTTGCTTGCTTGGATGTGGGGAGCAGAGTAATCAGGCAGTGAGGGGATTGCTAGCCACGTAAGGGCTACCTTTGCAAGTGTCAAAATGCACTGCAATTTCAAGGCCATGTAGGTACCTCAGGTACACGCGTGCCACACCAGTCACTGCAGTGATTGCATGGCAGAGACATTGTCTGTCCAACTGGTTGTGTTTCCTAGATGATCAAAAAGCAGGGACGTAATTTCTGAATTATGTGATGGTGAGAGTTTAGCATAAGTAAAATATCTAAGAATCTAAACTCAAATGGGTCAAAACAGCCAAAATTTGTATCTATGTGGACCACAGCCGTGTATTTTCTAGAAAGCCCCATCGTCCCTGCACAGATTTGGCCCTATGGTTGGCTGGTCTTCAGTCATGACAGAAGCTATCTTCTCGAAGTGCTGTGCCGTCCTGAAGCATGGGTTTGTCTGACAAAAGACTTCTATGTAGCTGGCCTTTCGAGACTCCGTCACTTAATAAGTCCGTGTACAATTTGGTGAGAAAACATGAACTTTAACATGGACAAAATACAGTTGTGCTCCAAATCTAGCTGTCCATTAGCACAGAGGTTCCCAAGTTTTGGAAGGAATCCAACCCAACTGCAAAGGATGCTCCCAAAATATGAATCCATCAGAGACAAAAGTGGAGCTCATGAGTAGTGGAAAGTATGAATGAATGGGAAGCTCCACTAGTATCTCCTTGCTTGGAAGAAAGCAGTGTCCAAGAACCTCCTTTTTATCAGTTGTTCAGACAACCATAACTAAGTTCAGGTGCTCTGAACAGGACACAAAGGAATGACACAGCCAGGCTGTCTCAACAGAAGCTTTCCAAATATCTAGGAGTTTTCCAACTTGGAGTCTTTCACCAGCACTAGTCACACAGATATTCTCCAGATTGTCCTTGCATGAATGCTCCAGAGCCATAATCTCACAAGAAGCCAACACACACACGTGCTAGGGTCTGTTGGACAGCAACACCTGGGCTACCACCTTCCTCTGCAAGGAAGGAGACAGCTTAATTGATGAATAAATAAGGCTGATGTGTGAGACTGCTAGAGAAGAAACACCAGTGACACCTCGTGTAGTCAGTTGACCAATGTACAGAACTTAGACCATCACACGGAAATTAAGAGAGCAGATGGAAATCGTAGCACACCTTGAAGTCATTACTCAGGCTACATGTTCTGCGGAGAGTTGTGCCAGAGCTTGTGGCAGGATGGAGCCCTTACCCCGATGTGCTGCCTTCCACCATGGAGCATGTTTGGTTTGTGCTCCAGGCAGAATAAATCTGAGCCTAGTTTCCTGTTAAATACCTTCCCTCAGGTGCCAAACCCTCCCACCTGCGAGTTTCGGTGCAGCCACACCCTCGACACACTTTGGGGCTGTGGGTCCAGCATGGCTGGGGCCATGAGCAGCGCCAAGTATAGAAGGGGGGAAAAAAAAGAGTTCCTTTCCTATGGAGCAAGGGGAAACCCAGCAGAGGGATTACGAGGGCGTGAGTCACCGTGTGCCTTCTGAATGACTCTGGGGACAGGGCGGCCTCTTGTTCCGGGGCTGGGGCAAAGTCACAGCTTTGCCTGTTATTATTGTTAGTCACGACCCCAGCTATACAAAGTCCAGCCGAAACCACACTTACAAATGCCTCAACCTGAAATGTAAAATAAACACTGGGAAAATAGCTGCTACTTACTTTCTCTAAATATACCCTGAGGCCAGATCTGCTTCCACTGAAGTCCAGTTTTGCAATCGGCAGCAGGGGAAGCGAGATCCAGACCTTTATTTGGAAAGATGTTAATAATCAAATTGCAGTTTTAATTTGTCACCAAGGCGGGGGTGTGATAAGACATTTTGGTTGCTGCTATAAGTAGCTCTGAGGATTGTCAGGGGTTGTTGTAGGTGCTAAAGACTTTGTGACATCCTGGCACTATGAGGCAGGGACTCTGCAACTCTGGCATATGTCCTCACTACGGGGAGGTGAGGAAATCCCTCTGATTCCCCTCTGAACATCGAGGAGGGGCATAGCTGGGCCTGAGAAGCTGCAAAAAGAGTGGGCACAGAAAAACAGGAAGGCTGGAAGCGATGGATCAGCTCCGTATCAGTGATTTTATCAATATTTTCAGTCACTCATCTGTGGCTTTTTCCCCTCTGACGTCTTCCCCTTCCTTCATTGCTATATAAAGATGGAGATTTTAAGCAGAAAAGGTGGAAAAGTGCTAAGTTAAAGCAGTCAGATAAACATAAATGTTTTCAGCTTTAGCAAACTGTTGGGTCAAATTCTTCTGCACTCATGGACTTCCCCAGTGCCAGGGACTTCATGGTAGCATTTGTTGAATTGTGCTGGCAGAATGGATGACATTTGCACTAGATGGTCATTTCCAGAAAGCAATGTATATGTGATACTTAAAATGTACCATGTCATCCACTGTGCATCTAGTACAGTTTCAATTGCTGTGGTGTCACAGGTAAAGCAACACTAGCATTTTTAATTGTTATTAGACCTCACCTGGAGAGTAGGGCCATTCTCCTGAACAGAGTTTAAAAAGGGCGAAAGGGGCTGCTACAACTGCTACAATTTCAGGTTACAACTCAACAGTTGCTTGGGAAAAACTCTGGGAGGCATCCAGAGCTGGAAGCACAGAGTCACTCTCAAGAGCACAGTTTAGACACAGCCTGTATATCTTTTAGCACATTGCATGTATTGAAAGTGAAGCCTGGTCAACTTTGTGATTGACTCCAGATAGAGTCAAGTAAAGTTTAGCCAGACTTACTAGCTCTAATTCAGCCTTGGCTTTGCCAGACACAACCTGCCATTTGCACAATCTCTTAGGTATTTCTGCACTCTGCTCCAAGAGGGTGTATTAGCTAATGTGCAACCGAAGGTACGTTTGCAACACTGCAGCCACAAGGGTAAATTCTGCTGGAGCTGGGACACACTTAGGTGTTGCCACACAGAGTTCACTAAAGCTTTGGACTCAATCCTGGAACATGGTGCTTGACTGCATGAGTACAGATGGACCCCCCTGCACAGTGCCAGCAAAGTGTCAGGGCCTCTGTAGCACAGTTAATCCACAACCTGGATAAACTGCTGGTGGATAATCGAGAGTTCATTGTACACCCATCTAGCACCTCTCTTTTATGGGAGGATAAACACTTCACCATAAAAGTACTTGTAAACTTGAATTCTACCATTACAAACAGACACATTTTCTATACATTTCCTTGTTGTTTGTTTGGTGGTTTTTTTAATTGTAATATGAATCATGCCTTTTACTGCATTCTACAGTACAAACTCCACGCACTGTAGGAGCAGAAGCATTTAACCAGAAGAGCTGAGTTTGCAGTGCAGGGCTGGTCACACCCAGGCAAGTAAGCAGAGGGATACAAATCACAGCTCTTCAAAATCTACAAGAGAAAGCAACTCCAATTAATTGAAGGCTTAATTTTCTGCCCTTAGACACTGTTGTCTTGATCTCATATGACATTTAGCTGTCAGATATTCCTGTTAGGATCTGGACAGTTCCATGTGACAATTTACAGTTCTGTAACTGTCCACTGAGAAGCAATGTGCCATATACAAAAATGTAAAATTAACAGCCTCAGAGGTAAAGGCTCTCCTCCTTTATCCCTCCAGTGACACTGAACTAAATTCAGTGTTGGAATTATTCCAGATTATCAGCTTTGAAAAGTAAATCACACAAACAGTTTGAAACCTTGAGTACCCATCTGTAGAGCCGATGGGGTCTGAGCATGCAGCCCCTGGGTTTCCGTGGTCCAGCGTTTCCAGAGTTGGTAACCTTTACTCCTTAGCTTGTGTCTGGGATTTCTAATCACTGTCCATGCAAGGATCAAAAAGGATCACTCAGCCTACTGTCCAAGTTTAGAAAATACAAGTGGATTCAGCCCGTTACGGCTGGGTGACCAAATCTCTCACAAGACAATGCACTAGGTCACAGCAACACAGCTGTAGCCCCTCTTGCCTTCTGTCTCTCAGCTGTGAGACTCCAGTCATTTCTGTAAGGACCAGAGATTTCCGACTGTGATGATGACATTGCATGGGTGACTTCTTTGACAAACATTTTATGATGTCCTTTGTAGTCAGTAACGACCTGATTGAGGATTATTTGCCCGTAGCTCAAATACACACCCTGAACGGCTGAAAAAAGACACTACGGATCCTGGCTAGTGGGTATAACCAGTTCCAGGAATATGTCATAAAAACAAAGTTAAAGGTAAAGTAAAATTTCAATAAAGTTGTGAAGACATCTGTGGTTATATCCCTTGATACAGCCATGAAAGGGGGCTAGAAATGGAAAAGGGGGGAACAAGAGGATGTCTTACGCAGTCAACAGCATTTAAGTGGTTATCCTCAGTCTCAGAAATTTTATGCTTTTTTGTTGTTGTTGTTGTTGTTGTTTTTCTGTAAAGATTTGCTCATGTACCCATCACATTTTGCAGTGAGGACAAGGTAAGGGGAGAAGACCATGAGCCAGCTCTCCTTCAGCAAAAATTATTACAAAAAACTCAGAAAGAGATGGGCAGTGGTGACAGACGAGGTCTTGTCACTGCTTGTTTGCAGCAAGATGGTGACTTTTATTCCTTCTGTTTACTCTCACCACTGTTCTCATCCCCACAGAAAAAAAAAATAATAAAATAAATGCCTTTGTTATTTACAGTCTGCACTGAGGGCAGTCATCAAGGTTGACTGTGGGTTTATGGTTGCCTGCCAGCCTCCCTGCTCCAGCAGGTGCCAGGCACCCTGAATTACTCCCATCACGCCCTGCTCGGTGGGGCAGTGAGTAAGCTGATGAATTCTGCTTATTTCGTCTGGGAGGCAACTGCCTGCCCCTCTCCACAAGGAACATCCCACGTATAATAAAGGTTTATAGTCAACCAGAGCAAGACTTCAAACTCATTCCTTCCAGATTCATTCATGACAAGGGTGGGGATCCTAGACTGCTCAGCAATGTTTAACTCAACAAATACTAAGATCTCCAGAGCAATGGCCCTTTATCAACCCCTGCTTTCTTTAGATACGGAATCAAAGAGTTAGCAAGCATGTGCTGTCAGCTTATGGTTACCAGAGCTGAAACTGGATGCTAGGTATTCAGTAAAACTCAAGCTAGGAACTTAATGCTGCATGTTTAAGGAACCACCCTGGCCACTTAATGAATTTGGAGACTAAGAGGCAGGCCTATCACAACAAAGTCCAAGTACCGCTCTATGATGCCTAAAAGAATTTGTAGCCTGAAAGATATAGGAAGTGCTTGCCAGGAGTAGTATGTTGAGTTTTGGGTATTACACCTAAACAAAAATCTAGAGCAATTCCAGAGACTGCAGGAACAAGAGTGATCAGAGGTCCAGAAAACATGGACCAGTGAAGAAAGCTGTGTGAGCTGAGGGGGAGAAAGAAGATCTGAGAGGAAAGAAAAAAGGGCAACAATCTTCAAATACATACATAAAAAAGAAGCTGCAAAGAGGGAGGCAAAATTACATTATTATATACAAGTAATGGGCTTAAACTGTCACCAAGGGGATTCAAAACAGACATGAGGTAGGACAGTGACAATGAGAACAGACTGCTGGGACAGCCTGTAAGGTCTCAGTCATTGGAGATCTCTCAAGTTAAGCAGTAAGTAGCACAATTCACAGCTGTGCAAGAGAGAAGCAGTGTAGCATCAGCCAAGCTTTCAGATGACAACCTTAGTTTTCAGTGGAAATAAAATAGTAGACCTACTGCAAGATACTGGAGGAGGGGATGGCACAGAGAGTAGCAAAGTAACAGCAGCAGATTCTCTCAACTGGTCTCACCTTAACACAGAAAGCAAGGGAGCCTTTACCAAAAAGTTGATTTTTAATTAGCTGTATACCATATAGTACTTCGCTTACGAGAATAGGCTCACTTGTCCCACCCCACAAAGCAAGGAGTCACCCAGGGGAATGTTGAGGGGAGTGTTCTAATATATCAAACTCAAACGTATGTGTCTTACAGATCCAAACCATTAGAACACAGAAGGAGACATTATTCCCTATTATAAGCTATGTATAAAAAGCAGTATTTTATTTCTTCAAACCAAACAGCAAATAAGACTATCTTGCTGCATCTGAGCAAGATCAAAGACTCTCCATTGCAGATGACCATTTCTCATGTCCTCCAAAGAGGACTCACAACCCTGAATGTCAGTGCATAAAATGAATCAAACCTTTGCACTATCCTAGATCACACAACTGGCATCTAAGCTAAGGTTAATTTCTTCAAGTGTGACTCTGGAGATCACAAGCAGCAGCAGAACAGGTGAGAGAGAAGTGAAACTCCTGTGTTAATGTCAGAAGGTCTGGATGGAAAAGGACTGTATAAAACAAAACCAAAAGTTTTCATAAACATTTTCAGAATTTCCCACTTTTGACTACTCCCAGAAATACCCCAGAGCAAGAAGTGGCATGGTTCCCTCTGGTACGTACTCTCCAAGATTTTGTAAGCTGGAAAGTCCCACTAAGCAAACAGGGATTCAAATAACCCCCATTAAAGGAAACTGGAGGGGGCAGATTGTCTTCCACTATTTTTTATTTTTCTTCTGGAAAACTGATTCACAGCTTCTGAAAATAAATTTTCAGGGGAATTGTTGACAATCTTGTTTTTGTAGCCCAGAAATAACTGGCCTTAGTGTTTTGCCCTTCCTGAAACTGACCTTTCTTTTCTCCTAAAAGACTTCTGTATATTTGATATAAAAAAATCATGAATCATTAATAGTATCATGGTTTGGACTAGCACACTTCAAGATCCCAGTACATTTTCCATCTCAATACCCATTATTGATACACATGAGTCATAACTGATAAACTTCAATTTAATTTTGCTAATAATTCTGAAGTTCTGAAATTTGGACCTCTGTCATGGAATACAAGAAGGGTGTTGAAGATGCCAAGAGACAGTCACCTACTGACAAACTGCCAAGAGTCAAAGGAACTGGACTAAGATGTGAGAGAGACTCATATTTAAAAAATCTCTAAAAAGCAGGTTTCTTGAGATCTTGAACTGTTTCTGTCCACTCCCAGGAGAGAACTCTAAGGAAGACTTGAGCTGTACTCTCGACAGAAACATTCTTAAAATGGACATGTCTACAAAATGGTTTAGGCTATCTGAATCAAGAGGGTTTTCTTGGGTTTTGTTTTTGGGTTTTTTTTTCCAGTGGGGAAGAGTGTCATTAGAAAATTAACTTGGTTTCAGTGCAAATCTTTTTGCTACAAAAAGATAAGCAAACCAAATTGTCTGGAGAATTCATGAAATGGGAAGATATCACTCAACACCTATTGGAAAATCATCCAAACAATTCCCTTAAAATAAGCTGGACTTGCATCAAGCTCTCCCTTGTGTTTGTGAAGGGCCACATAGGAAGGGGTCAGGCAGGAATGAAAACTTCGCTGATGGATTTGGGGAGCTTTGTACCAGGAGCAGTAGGATGTGATGTCAGGTCTCTAAATGACAAACATGGTCAATGCCATACGTGCTTGCAAGAGGAAAGACTGTCCTAGGTATTTTCTCATTTAAATGGTTTCAATTGCTGCATTTTAAAACTACAGTTTACAACTAATAGAAAGAAAGAAAAAAATTAAATTCTTTGGAAATAAACAGCCATGTAAAAAGCAGCAAGTATTGCCTGCTCCAACTTACGTTACTTCGTACCTGGCTCTGGGAAGAGCCTGGCTCATTCCAAAGGGAAGAGTCAGCAAGCACAGCTACCCAGCAGAGTTATCCAGGCTGAGCCTGGGAGGATGGCGCTGCCCGGCATGGGTTTTTTTTTTTTCAAGACAGTCCCAGAGTTTGTTAATTTTCATTTGCAGAGCATCAGGAAACCATTTCTGCCAAACTAATCAGCAGCTATCACCCAATGTCGAGGGATACTTCTAGACTCCTTTGGACTTGGCACCCTCCAGACTGGTTTGTCGGATCCCATAAATTTAAAAGAAATTTAAAAAAAAAAAAAAAAAAAGGAAAATAAAATAATGCCCTGCTGAACTTTTCTGTTTTGCTGTTCTTGTAACATATATGAAACAGATCTGACAGGAGAGTTTCCTTCAGCTCGTATCTCAGCGGTAAGTAGGGGTATGAGCTTTTTTCTTTCTTTTTTTCAACCTTTACTAAAAATAACTCCTCTAAGACTGTGAAAGGAGATTTCCAGTCGTGTAAGTTCAGATGTGCCTGTGTTCATTCAGAAGGTTGATCTGGATTTAATATGCACAGCCCTGTCAATACCGTGCTAAGCCCTCTGGCACCAGAGGGTCCAGGCTGTCTCTCTGTATTGTATCCCAACCCCAAGCATCAAGAGGGACGTAATCCATCACATCAGCTCTTGAACCAAAACTGCTGCAATTATATGCTCTCAAAATGGGCCCATTAACCTATCAAAAAGCATTTGAGAAGGGGTGTAATGTTGTCAGTTATTGTTCATGGGGGAGGGATGAAGATAATTCTTATCTTGCTAATAGATTCGTGCAAAACCAATAGCAGTTTGTGTTGCTCTAATTGATTTAGCCCGTTTTCTATTCTATGAAAATTCCAGGGTAGGGTGTTCACACATACACAAAGGGTAATGGCATTTCCCAAGAGTGGATTAGAGAGAGAGCCTGTGCCTGGCCCACCACAGGAGCACGGAATCGAGTCAGCCTCAGAGAGCAGAGCACGTTCCCAGAGAGGACAAGAAAGACCAAAGGAGGTGGGAAAAGTGGCAAAGGCAGTGATGCCTGTTATAAAAGCAAAGGATACGATAATATTAGTATCCACATCTCACTTAGGTGCTTCCAAGCATCAGCAGCTGATTATAGGTACCTTGAGCTAAGCTGCTCCCACGGAACACTTTGTTTCCATTAAGTGAGGCTGGAGAAATCGCCTCCAATGACCTAGTCATTCTCTTCACAAAAAAGGATGGCACTCAAAACAGCTCTTTGGGAAATAATTGCTACAAGTAAGACTAGTGGATTGCTAAGCTTCACTAAAACAAAAGGCTCTAAATCAGATAAACCTGATGGTAAAAAGTTCAGAAAGTTTCCTGTGCTGTTTCTAAAGTGGTAAGTACACCCTGTGAGCCCCCACTTCAGTGGAGATCTGGAAGAAGAGATAACTGCGATGGTGACAATCTTTATGTTCCCTGAGCACTCAAGACAGGGAGCATCCATATAATTTAAATCCCCAGTGTGATGAGATAGGGAGCCTTACCAGAAAAGCCCTCCTTAATCAGGGACAACAATCCTCCTAAATTAGCCACCCAAATGAAGTCCCTGCAGTTAAGCAATGTGCATACCTGTCATCTACACCTTCCCAGGTAAACCGGGGCTCTTTGGTGTTTTGTCAGTGCTGACTCTGGGATGATCAGAGCGCTGATGGGCTTGGGCCACCCTTCTCCAAGAGGCACAGGAGAAGAGCTGTCCTGCGCAATGCTGAGGGGTAGTGCAGCCATTTCCACGTTCCCTACACAGCACAGGGAGAGCTGCGCTCCTCATCAACACCACCCTCAGCTGCACCTAGATCCTCATCAGCTCTGTGCCTCAAGAGAGAATCTGAGCTCCACTAGGTCATTTTGGACAACCCAGAGGAGCATCTTGGAAATGCAAATGATGCATTTAGGTCTCCCTGGCTTTCTCTCTGTTGGCACACCATACTGCACAACCACTTCCCAGGTGACAATCCAGTTTCTGCCACGACCAGCTACCTGAAGAGAGTACAGGACACAGCCTACACTTTCAAATTTAAGGTCCTCTCTTTTCTTGTGACTTCCCCCAAACCAAATCTCCTGGTGACTCTTTTTTTTTTTTTTTTTTTTGCTGGAAATACTCATCACTGGATTCATTCTGCCCTGGTGACTTACACACTTCAGAGAAGATGCTGCTCCAAAAATAATAGGACAGATTCCTCCTCTAATATTTGCAGTCTTGCAGTCAGTCCCTCAGTGTAAAGAGTGGAGCAGTAAAAATGTGTTCATCTTTTACTTTCCCTCAAAGCAACTTGTACTGACCGCTGCTGAAGGTCTCCTGGGCTGCTGGAGAGCAGATCAGACCTACTGAGGCAAGAGTTTCCTTCATCCCTCCATCACCACCTCCTTCCTCACTCATGTTGCAGCCATGCATTTTGCTTTTTTTTTTAATTCTAGCAAAGAAAAAAATTATTTTCCTAAGATACATCCATTTGCTTTGGAAAAGGGCTGGAAATATGCACATTAGAAAAACGAAAGCTGGGAATCTCTTTAAATTCATAGTTCCCTCTGATGAGTGGGGCCAGTGGCTGCAGACTGTATGGAGCCTAAAGGCCAGCTCTGTACAAAAGGGCAGAGGCAGTTCCTGCATGTGCTCCATAACAGCATGACACATCGCAGGGCTTTTGGACAAAAGGATGTATTTTTTATGTGAAATTGTTCCTTAGCTGTATATTTCTTTGTCCTTTGCCCATGGGAATAATGATATCAGGCCAAGAATGAAAGACTCCTTTAAATTTCTCCATGCAAATAGGTTTGCTGTTAGTATTTCTCCCTGTCTGGAGAGGCTGACAGGTTGAGGCAATACTAAAACCTTCACTGTAATGAAGAAGGGTACCTGAAGTCCAAACATTTTTAAACCCACACAAATAGGCACTGTATTGAGAGCCACCCTTTCCAAAATGGGGGGAGGGGGGTGCAGGTAAAATATACTTCAGTAATTCCTCCCTGTCCTCTAGACTGAATTGATAAGATTTAAGCTAACATTTCATCTTGACATTACTAATACATGTGTGCAAGCATTCAGTTTACACTTTAAATACAGTCTGTCAGATTAGATCTGTATACCTGCTACCAAATAACAAGGGAACTATTGATTTTTCGTTATTTTCAAGTATTTGTTTTCTTCAGTTGAGCACATTCTATTTATTTTGGCACAGGTAAAAGAGAAACCATGACAAGAGACTTAACCTCTTTGTAGAAAGATTTAAGACCTGACAGGCATCAGAGCTTCATCAAACTGTTTGTTCCCATGGTGGTCTGTAACAGAGTATTGTCCTGTTTATTACTTTATTCGTTGTTCAGCCCCTTAATTTTTTGCCTAAATCTGCAGTGCAGACTACACACAGAGGTTGTGTGCAGGGAATGTAGTGACAGTTTTCTTCCAGAAAGACTTGCAAAGTACCCAAAACATGGGTATTTTGTAACCTTGTGGTTCAGTTCTCAGGCTCTGTCAGGCATCCTCCATCCTGAGTGTCATCCTGCTTTATACTGCAAAAGTACCTAGAGTGAAGTGCAGAAGCAATTTATAAAACTGTTTATACTCAGTAGGAGTTTACCTATGCCAGTTACTAGGTGGATATTTAAAAAAAAAAAAAAAAAAAAAAACACCAAAAACCAAACATCAAGAAGATCCCAAATCTGTGTGTCGTTTTCTGATAAAACTCACAATTTGACAATTAACTATTCTTCCAGCAGCAAGCACCAGCAGGCGATGCAGTTGCTTTCCAGCTGGAGAGGAGCAGGCAGCTCTGCCTGTGCCAGGCTGCTTGGGGCTTGCAATGCCCAGTGGGGGCTACCTGAAGGCTACGGCAGTCCCATGCCCTGTGTCCTGCTGCACTGAACAATTTAATAGTAATATTGCCTATGGGTATGCTTTAGATACTACTGGTCACCCTATGGATATTGTATATTGCATGGTTAGAATTAAGTGTAAATTGAGAAGGCTATGCATATATATATATATGTATATATATTTGCAAAGTCTTAAATGTGCTGGCTGTTTTCTCCCTCCTGGGTGCGTACGTGCAGTGATGTGCTCCTATACTGGCACCTAGTGGGGAGTGCACGGGAGATGGGCAAACGAAGAGGACAGGCTGCAGGGACACTCACACTCACCCTACAAAATACCTCGGCTGCTTTCTCTATTTTTTTTCCTAGTTCTTTGAAAGCATTTCCAATTGCGTGCAGTTTGAGCAGGCTTCGTGCTCGCTGCTTCCCTCGCAGCCTTCCCACTCCATCCAGCAGGAGCTCCCGCTACAGATCACCTCCTTCTTGCTGGAGGAGAGCTGGCTCTGCTCCCTCAGCCACACCAAGCCCTCTGCTCCTTGCCCATGCACCCATCCTCTGGGTCTCTCGCTCTGTACAAGCTGGCATCCCTACCTGTGATCCCCTCCTCCTGTGCTTTCCTGCTGGGTCCCCCCGCAGCAACCCATCTGTGTTTCCTCCTCCAGGTCCCCCTGCCTTGACCCGAGCCTAACAGGTCTCAGGAAAGCAGACGACTGCTGGTGTTGCTTCCTGCCTTGTAGCTCATGCTCCTGCTTTGGCCTCGGAGGAAGGGGCTGCCTCTTACCCAGCAAAGGACTTCCTCCACCAATTCCCATCACCCTCAGGAATCTCATGTCCCACAATTGTCCCATTTTAGCTGAAACAGCAAATGGCTCAACCTGCCACTTCTCTCAAGGTCCACCCTGTGTCGTTACAGCATTTGAAAGGAAACAGTGAAAAGACATGACGTTCTTGCCAAAAAGCATTTATCTTCTTCTTACCATCTATACAAAAGGACAACTCTCATGAGGAGTCTCCAAAGCTGGTCTCAATTTCTGCAATCCAAATTAGACCTCTTGGGCAGCCCAGTGATACCAGTATAATCTTGCCAATTACAGTTAGATAAATTACTGCTCCAGTTTGTTTCTCTTCTTGTAGTCCCGCAGAGCCCTGGCTTATGTCACAGCAGTTAAGGGTGCTGCAAGGCAGCATTTTCAATACCAACCTGAGGAAGCTCGGCTGCCTCCAGCAAGGAACTGGGCAACGGATGGTTGAAGGGAATCATCAGTCCTACAGGAGAACTTCCCATCACCAGGCAGCCTGACAACGTGCCTCCTGTGCATGGCATTGCATCCTGCAGTTTTTCTTCTAAATTTGACAATGGATAGCAGAAACACCTGCCAGATCCCTTGTGTTATTTCTTGTCCCACCAAGGCTTTCCTGAGCTTCTCTTACTCAAACCATGTCTAGCAAGAGGGTGGGGTCTTTCCTTCGGTCGACCCATTCATTTTCTGTCATGGATGAAGGTTTTGCTCCCATCTTGAAGGAAACTTATTGTTGGTCACGTTGTTAAATAGCTGTCTGTACTGTGTGGCCTTTAACCATGATTTACAAGCCGTTTCTAGCTGCACCATGATTCAGCTGACTTTTCTATTGGGCAGCTGATGTGACGCTAAACCTATTCAAGGCTAGCAGCATTTCTGCGATTCATTCAACTTGAGGAAACACTGGAAATTTATTAGGATGTTTTTACAGTCACGGAAATTGCTATGGGACTCTGTCACTAACAAAAGAACAGAAATGGCTCACAATTTTATAGCATTTTTTCATACACATTAGGTAATGTAGACCTCTGTCATTTATGCGGTTTTGAAGTTAAACTCCCTCCTTGGCTCAGACTCTGTGAGACTTCCAAGTTTTACAATTTTATCACAAGCTCCCCTAATATTTGGTGCTTTCCTTAAAGCTCCAGCTCTTGGTATCTCTTGATTTGGCCACCTGAAGACCTCAGCTTTATGAAGAAACCAAAAAATAACTCTGTCCCTTGCAATTGCCAAAAGTAGTGACAAAACATTAGCCATAAAGCTGCTCACGGCAGCCAGATGGCAAAGGAAAGTTAGTACTTTTATTTAAGTTTCAGGATGTTTTTACACCACTGGCTCTGGCTTATGATTTTGGAATCTCTGAGTGCTGTGGGGGATGGTTATCTGGAAGAAAGGGGAGGGGGACAAGAAGCCATTCACAGCTCTTTGTCCCTCTCTTTGCAATAGCCTCAAGCCACCTTTGCACACCAGTTGAAGTCAGGCGATGGTCACCAAGTTTGGCCTAATGCTTTCCCTGCAGACTTATTTCTCACCAGTCTATGGAGGAGGGAGCCAGCAGAGCCAGTTACTCTGCCCTCACCTCAGAGCATAAAGCAGGACTCTCCTCCCCACATGGTTGCCAGAGAAGCTGTAGCCAAGTGACAGCAAGTCTTAGGATTAAGGTAAAATATTGGGGTTTTTTGTAGTTTGGAAAAGAAGAGTCTGAGTGATTTATGCAGATGGCTGCACCCAAGCCCCAGAGAGTAATGTGGCCCCAGGGTGGTACCTGGAACCACATGGGCTTTCATCCTTATCGCTGCTTCTGCCCCGGCAGCCTGTGCTGGATGTCAATCACACTGGCGCCAAAGACCCTACGCCTTCCCACACCCAGTGACAGATGCAGGGAGCTGTGAGCAGTGGCCATGCTGCAGGAGACAAGACACAGCAGGAGGGCTCATGCTTTGCCCTCACTACTCTACCAGACATCACAGAGAGGAGAATATCCTTGCATTAGCCAGCAAAGGAGGAAGGGATCCCTTCACTGCCTTTCCTTACCACTCCCTCCAGGAGCTGGTCCACACCAGAGTGTTCCTGCCAAGGCCACCCACCATGTAGGCATGCTGTGCTGTCCTTGCACATGTATAGAACAGAACAGAACTGTTTCAGTTGGAAGGGACATACAACAGCCATCAAGTCCAACTGCCTGACCAGCTCAGGGCTGACCAAGTTAAAGCATATTATTAAGGGCATTGTCCAAATGCCTCTTAAACACTGCCAGGCTTGCAGTTAGTGCAATGTCCCACCTCACCATGAATTTTCTCTCCATACAGTGGGGTTCATTTAAGCACTGCAGGCAGCTAGAGAGGAGAACGTGAAGCAACATTGGCAGACACAGCTGGGAATTGCATCATTTATAACAATGAGTCAACCAAGTACTCGGTAGAAAGGTGCAAGCCACATTTCAGTTCTGGGAAGGGCATCCTTTCTGGGGACTGGTCTCTTTCCAAAATACTCATAGCAGTGTTATGAGTGCCAGTAGTTCTTTTGTTAAGGCAAAAAAATCTTCTAGAGCAGTGCATACTAGGACATAGCCTTGGCCCAAAGCACTTGCTGTAATTTAATGCAAGATTTAACAAATTGGTGTTACACGCAAAGGGAGGGAGCAGCAGAGATAAGAGGATCACACTTTGGCTAGTCATGTCTTTAGCTTTGTGTCTGTGAATCTTTTAGGCTGGAATTTTCAAATGGCCTTCAGTAGTTGGACTCACAAAGGATGCACTAAAAAGAAAAGGTTTTTTCATTAGTATTTGTACAATATCCATAGCCTTCTGAACCCTTTACTCGCAACCATGAGTGAATGCTCCAACTGGGAGTCATGTTATGTCCTGCAAAATGAAGCTTGCTTGTTTTTAAGATGTGTGGTTTAGTTTCAAAATAGTATAAAATCGTCTGAGTTGCTGATAGAGAGAGACCACAGTCAAACAAAAAGACTGATGGGTTGGAGCTCAAAGAAAAAAATGGCCTTTAGGGATACCAAACATATTTGTTCACACAGCATTCAGTTATGAAGACTTTATTATGTACCAATTTAAGTTTATACATACCAAATGTTCTTGAGTCAGCAACACAAGTGGGACTGCCTTGTTCCAGTAGATCTTTTTTCCACCCTTATGATGGATTTTTTAAAATAAAGACTCATCAATAACTATGACAGGGTTCCCTCAGTGGATGAACATCCCAGCACGCCATAAAGTTGTCTCTCACGAGAAGCATTTCCACAGGCTTAAGGGAAATCATAAACTACTTAGGAGGAATGGGATTCAAAAAGCTCTCCCGCTGCTTGTGAGCAGGTCCTGGAGGACAGTTAGTGATGCAAGAGCCCACCAAAGGAAAACAGCAGCAGAGCACCTTGCCCAATCATAAGCAGTTGAGAGAGGGAGAGAGATGAATCAGAAGATAAAGGGGAACAGTGGAGAAGTTAGAACTCCTCATCCTCTCTAAATGCTGGCTTTGGTAATACATCCTGTGTACATAAATAACAATAATTTTGTCCAAAGCTTACAGAGACAGTCACCAAATAAATTGAAGGAAATTTCTAAAAAAGAACCACTAGTGACTGCACCCCACCATCAGTAGTGGCAAATGCTAAGGGCTGGCCAAGGACTGGAGAAGGGGCTGATCTAGACTGGGGAAGGCAACTACAGCTTTTATGACTGACAAGTCTGCTTCTCTGATTTTGGAAGTAGAGAGATTTTGGTTATACATATATATATATATATATACACACACACTTGTATATATGTATAAATAGCCCAGAATTGTTTTGTGGCTGGGAAGAGGATTGTGCTCATGCCAACGAGCACTCAGTTAAGAGGAGCTGGCAGAGATAAGTCTCAAAAGAAGAAAGGAGCTGTGCCTCTATACAGACTAAAATTATAGTGGAAAACATGCAGCCCTGAACTACAAAGCCTGACTCATCATGTGCAACAGCCTTTTTAGGTGGAGAACATCCCTTGTGGGAGTCCCTTCCTCCAGCTGCCTCCACGTTTCTCCTCTCGGACCTCCCCACTGCTTCCTTTGGGTAAGTGTCCATGCTCACCTCTCTCCACAGCTGATCCCTCCTCTCACATGAGCAGCAGCAGCTCACTGATAAGATAGTCAAACCAAATGCCTTGTATTAGGAGGCAGCTTAGTCATTGCTTTAAAATAAAGGCATTGAGTTAGGCACATAACTAGCATCCAAACGAGCATCCTGCTTTTCAAGAACAGGTAAGCCCCATTTACATCTTATATATATGTGCAATGTACAAAAATATATATGTGTATATCCTGTTTAATTTCAGGGGAATTTCAGGTTACTACTCACTTTTGCAAATCAGGTCCTTGGGCACCTAGGAATATATTTTGGAAACTTCAGGTGCTTTTTTGTTGTGGTTTTTTTTTTTTTAATAATCTCGGCCATAAATTCTATCACTTATGAGTCAAAACCCCATCTGCTCTAAATTTGCACTTGATTTCATGCACAAATAGGGTTCACACATGTAAGTCCTGTCATTTGTGTGCTCCCAGAGGCAGTGCATAAATTACCTATACACAAAACAAGAGGTCGGTCAGCTTTACCTCGTGAGTAAGTGCACATCAAAGGGCATATTGTGTTCCTGGAATGAAAATGAGGAGTCCCAGCATGGGTGACCCCCTCTACACAAAAATGCTGCGTTTTCTTGGGCACAAAATAACCCGCCAAACCCAACAAACTTTTTCATAAAGTAAAAATCTGCCAGAAAGAATCAGCCAGTGGAAGGTTCAGTAGGAATCGGGGTTTGGATCAGCACTAACAACACAGCAGATTTCACAAAGCTGTTTGAAACCTGGGTTTGACCTTAGAACTGGCAGCAGTGAGTCTTCTTTTGAAATTAAGCCCATTTTAGAACATGGCTGTGAGGAGAGGTATTAAATATGACATTAAAATACCTCTATATGAGCAGTATAAATGGAGATAAGACACATTCAGAGAAAGTTAGACAGAGACTATCGTACTCTGTGGAAATTACAGGGTTAACTTGGATCAACGAACATGAAGTTAAACACAGAGTGCTCCTGCAAAAGTGCTAACTGCCAAAGCGTTTCCATCAATGCAGTGTTTCACATGACTCCTTTGGTTCCTCTTCTAGGCAAATTCTTAGTGGAAAGCAAGTGCTTCAAAAAAAGTGGGCGTCTCACTTTGACTGCTTTATACTCCAGTCCTAATCTGTACAAAAAGCAGGATCTTCGTGAGAAACGAGGGAGGAAAGACACTGGCTGAGTGGATCTTTCCCAGATAAATAAATTAAAAACATAGTAACACACAATGACTACCACAGCTTGTAAATTAAGGGAGTAACTGGTGCATAGTGAGGCACTGATGTATAGCCTGGAGGAGGAACAACTTCATGTGAACTACAAACAATTCATTTTAAGAAAAATACTTTGAAGAAAAAAATTGTCTCCAGACCAGCTTGTGAATAAAGGCTACCAAATGGCACCGTGATAGGCCATTAGCAGCACAAAAATGGCACTGTCCCCCAGGTCTGCCATAAGAATTAATTCATTTTTCTTAAAAATATAGCTGCTTTGACATCTCAAGCTAACCACCCTGGTGTTGTGGGGACAAGCGTGTCTCAGGATGGCACACTACTCTGCACCAGAAAACACAGTGCCCTGCACAGGTATGTGAAATTGCTGCAAATGCAGCTCAGGTCAGTGCCTGCTGTGAGCCCTGTGGCACAGGCAGAGGTCATCAGCTGGCACCACGCTTCTGCTGCCCAAATTCAGCAATCCTAACCATCAGCTGGTGTCTCCATGATGTGTATCTCCAAACTGAGACCTTTCAGCTTCGTCAGAGACACCTGGCTGCCTCTGAGAGGTGAAACCCTGTGAGTTGCCTGTGTGCCCAGAGTGCCTGTCATCTGGCCATTTGGGCCATGGGGAAAAGGGAAAGAATTTTATTTTCTTTGTCTCAATTTTGTCCATCTTTCTGTTCCTGAGGCCAAAGGTGAAGCCATCACCATTAAGTCAACCTAGCAGGATTCCTCTGGTGACCCCATGGAAATGTGAGTCAGCTTCAGTGAGCAACAGCTCATACTTAGAAAGTGTGCAGGCGGCAGAGCTACAGCTACACCAGAATAAAGGAGGGGGAAATGAGTCCAACATCTCTTCCTCCAAACTGGCCATAGCAATTTGGGTTAAAGCAACAGTAAGATTCCCAGAGTAGCCATAGGAGGCTAGGCACAGCCCTGAAGGACCTCAGTTTCCGGATGGCTTTTCTGGAAGTAGTTTTTTATCTCCCTATTTCACAGATGTTCCTTTCTTCC
>VXBW01000688.1:206512-249158 GCA_013400375.1 Thinocorus orbignyianus | reverse complement strand
CCCTTTTTCACAAGGATAATGAACAGTCCCATTTGCAGTTTCCTGTTACATTTTATATTTGTTACTTCTAAGAGATAGGGATAAACTGTACTTCAAGTCTTACTCAAGATCTGGACACAGTTTCAACTGCTTTCAAAAAGCAGGTTTTGCCCTAAACCTACTTCACATTAAAAGTCAGGCTGGTGATTACTTAACCTTAAATCTCTTGTTTCCTTTGGATGGGCAAGATTTTGTGAGATCTACTTTAATGTCCAAGCGGGTACAAGCGTGAAAGCCCATTGAGATAAACAGATTTTACAGAAGCACGTTCTAAGAGTGTATGTCCAGGCAGGTTTCTTAGATGGCTAAGAGATGCACACATGTACATAGAAGTGCAGGATGCAGCTAGGTAGTAGAGCCACAACATCCTGGTCTTACAGTCAGAAACAGAGATCAGAGTATACTAGGCAGAACACAACTTGGCCAGACATCTTCAGAACTTCGATTATTTTGCTAAAGAATACTTCAGTAAAAATATGCCTTAAGACTTCTTTCTTTATTCTGCTTCTTCAGTTGAAATACTGATAGCAAATCATTTTTTTAATCACTTCTCTGACTTCATAATACACTGTTAACTTGCACTGTCTCTGTGCTGGGAGCGCCCTGTACAAAACTGATTGACTCCTCAATCATTAAGAAAACATGCAGCACCAGCATTAGCGTGTAACTGTTCAAGTCTTGGCACAGCTTGCATTCGACCTCTCAGCTTCCACTCAACTTTCTTGCCTTGTTTTTAGTTTGTTTCTTTTAAGCACAACTAGAGGAATCTGCTCTCCTCCTCAAAACCAGACTTTTGTATCAATCAGTCTCACTGGCACCTTCACCACTAGGCTTCATACATTTCTGTGATTGCAGACAAGTTCTTTAAAACAAAAACTTTCAAAAAGTCTAAATTTAACAGCATCTGAAGGTTAAATACTGTGCAAAGCAAGAGAAGACAGTGACAGGAGAGCACTCAATCACTGTATAGTTTCTCATCTCAATGAAAGCATCCTTTGAGAGTCTGCCCAGGTGTTGTCTAGCTTATTTGATACAGTGCAGTGCCCATCAGCACTTCTGTTTGGAAGCTCACTTCTTAGAAAGCACCAACAGGCTCATTACTCATAAATCAGAAGGCAGCTTTCAACCAGGCCTGGGAATCTGGAGACACTGCATGAAGAGGGAGTTCTGTCTGCTCTGCGGGTTTCAGACTGATGGGGGGGGGGGTTGGCTTGGCTTCCTATCCTTGTGCATTCAATCAAGTGAATTGCACAACCATTCTGCTTTACTCTATATAATGTAATGTTTCCTGAAATGTCATTTGTGAGTAGTACAGCTTATGGTTGTTGGGGGGATGAAGGCAGTCCACCATCAAATACTGTAAAACAAGATACCTAAGGGAGAATGGAAGATAGGAAGGTGTTCTTTCCATTGGTTACACTGAAAAGTGCCTATGTATCCAAAACATGCTTTTTGTCCCTACAACACCAGGTATGAGGTACCTCCTTGCATCTAGATGGGTCTACACTGATTTTAAGAGTCTGTTCTATGTAAAATCCCATCCACTGTGTTCTGGACAGGCTGGAGAGCTAGGCAGAGAAGAACCTGATAAAGTTCAACAAGGGGAAGTGTAGGCTGCTGTGGCTGGGGAGGGAGAATTACAGGCACCGACATAGGTTAGGGGTGGACCTGCTGGAAAGCAATTCTGAGAAGGATCTGGGGCTCCTGGTAGATGGTAAATTATCCATGAGCCAGCAATGTGTCCCTGTTGCCAAGAGGGCTGATGGAACCCTGGGCTGCATAGGGAAGAGTGTGACTGGTAGGTCAAGGGAGCTCATTCTCCCCCTCTACTCTGCACTGGTGAGGCCACAACTGGAATACTGCCTCCAGTTCTGGGCTCCACAGTTCAAGGGAAACAGGGAACTACTGCAGAGAGTCCAGCATAGGGCAAGAAAGATGACTAAGGGATTGGAGCAAATCCCGTATGAGGAAAGGCTGAGAGAGCTGGGACTCTAGCCTGGAGAAGAGAAGGCTGAGGGGAGACCTTACTAATGCCTATAAGTGTCTGCAGGGTGGGTTGAAGGAGGATGGAGCTGGGCTCTTTTCAGTGGTTCCCAGTGACAGGACAAGGGCCAATGGGCACAAGACGGAACACAGGAAGTTCTATTCAAATATGAGGAAAAAACTTGTTTATGGTGAGGGTGACAGAGTCCTGGAACAGGCTGCACAGGGAGGTTGTGGAGTCTCCTTCTCCGGAAATCTTCAAGACCCACCTGGATGCAGTCCTGAGTAATGTGCTCTAGGCAATTCTGCTTTAGGAGGGGAGTTGAACTAGACGATATCTAGAGGTCTCTTCAGCTCTGACAATTCCATGATTCCATGAAAATATCTTCTTACTGCAGCCCAATTTTGCAAGTTTTGACCTTAGAATTTGCAGCTAGGTGTTGTTCTTTATTAATATTTAAGTAAGTCTCACCTAAACTGAAACATACCCAAGGTAGGAAAATACAGAGGGAGAAATCTTGTCTTCAGAGGCTCTTGGGATGCCTCATCCTGTCTCCTTTGGCACGACACACATTGAACAAAATAGATAACTTGGGGTCCGCCTTTCGATATGATTTCCAAATCAGGAATTTCTGCAGATGGATAAGACATCATTAGTAAATCCCATCACAGGATCAGGACTTTAGACTCTGAAGCTGTCTTTCCAAAGAGAAAGTTCAAGGCAAATGTATACCAGTCCATTTTGGAAATGTATGTGTAGAGAGACAAAATTGGATCTTGAAGTCAATCAGTCCCCAAGTCAATTTAATGTGTGGCCTCTATATTTCAGCCATCCAAGAGGTTCCCAAAACCTGCTGAGGCCATTGGGAGTTTTCCAGTGACATCAGTGCACTTAAGAGCAAGGCAGTCACCTAAGGACTCAAGGGTAAGAAGTTTCCTTATCTTTCCCTTATCTGCTGTGGAAGACAGGGTGAATTTTAGTGCTAGTGCAAACAGAAATGTATGTAGTTGAGGAGCATCAGTAATTTAAAACATCATATAACTCACTCCCACCTGGGAGGATTATTATATGAAATGCGCTGGTGATGTCTCCACACTCTCTTACTACAGAAATGCTGAATAAGCAAAAAGTAGTATGTTGGGTAATAGCATATTCCAGAGGGGAAAAAAAAAAAAAGAAGCAATATTATTCATCTAAATCCAAACTGTGTTAAGAAAGAAGGTGATTCATTCCAACTCTTCTCTACTTGAGTACAAAACAGCTGTTTTTTAATCATCAGGGATGGTTGTGTCATTGAAATAGAAACTGCTAACCAATTAATTAATTGAGCTTCATATAGCCAAAGATAATAACACATAAAAGCAGATTGTCTTATCTCTATTGAGAACGGACATCTGTCTGCTCTGGTAACTATGAAGAACTAGGACCTCAAGGACAAAGAATGTAATATATTGACTGATATAATGCACTGATATCTGTGCATTTTGGAAGGTTCTCTGGTTATCCTTCACATTCTACATATGCCCAGTTCCACTTTGTACTTCTATAAGAACCTCACCCACCTTTTGATTCAGTAAGCTGTGTTACTAGGGCCAACTCCAGCTCCAGTTACTGTCAGCAAACAGCCATTGAGGTAAACCTACTTCTACTGTAGAGTAACATAAAAAACAGTGTAGTAAAATCGTGGAAATCAGTCAATCAAAATGGGTGTTCAAGTTATCTCCCAGAAATCCAAAGTCCTTTCCTAGCAAAGTGTGTTTCAATAGCTTATTTCATGTTATCTTTAGCCCAGAGATACCTTCTGGCCAGCTCAACTCTTTCTAATTACCACCCAGGCATATAGTCGTTCGAGAGAGTTTGAATGTGCATACTTCTTCCTACTGTTTGCCATCTTTGTAGTATCACTACCATAGTTTATAAAACCTGTAAGCATGAACAAGATAATCGACGTATTGTAAGTATAATTGAGAATGCAAAGCATTCTCAATTATCTCAGAAAATGACAAAGGTGAAGCTGGGAATTTGACTGCTCAACAGCTGCACCTCTAGAGCTGTTTTAAGTCTATGTGGCCAGTAATCTGCCATGTTTCAAAGCCACATACTGATCTTCCAGGAAAGCAGAGGTATTAGTAATTATTTTTCTACAAATTCTACAGAACTGGGATTACAAATTCCTTCATCTTTGTCTGTTTCGAACTAAATGCTTTGACTCTGACTCAGTTTCTGAGAATTAAAAATGATACTACAGACAAAAGCAAAACATTATTTTCATTGGCAGCCTTTCTAGAAGGCTAAAAAGAGTCTGTGCTGGTTTTGGCCATGATAGAATTAATTTTCTTTATAGTAGCTAGTATGTGGATTTGTGCTGAAAACAGTGTACAGAGATGGTTTTGTTATTGCTGATCAGTGCTTCTGCTTTGTGAAGTCCTTTCTGCTCCTCACACTGCCCCACCAGTAAGTAGGCTGGGGGTGCACAAGAAGCTGGGAGCAGATAGACCTAACTGACCAAAGGGATATTCCATACAATGTGATGTCATGGTCTGTATATAAAGCTGAGGGAAGAAGAAAGCAGGGGGTAGGGGGATGTATGGCATTTGTCTTCCCAAGTAACCATTCTATATGTTGGAGCCCAGATTTCCTGGAGATGGCTGAACACCTGCCTGCCGATCGTGAACTGCAGTGAACTAATTCCTTGTTTTGCTTTGCTTTGGCTTAGCTGATGACTGTGGTTAAACCACAACCGAGGCAAAGATTTGGTTTGGGTTGGGAGAGAAAACTTTGAAGGTCATGGTGCTGCAGCGTTAAGTCTGGGGGAGACCAATTTAGGAGGTGGGAAACAACTGAATGGAGAAGGATAATGGGCAAGTTCAGTAGGTTACACAGAATTCTCTAACACAGGAGGTCAGGCTGAGGATAAGACAGACATCCCAGCTGAAGAAATGTCCAAAATCAGTGGGTTTTGAAAGCATTCAGGGACAGAAAGTTTCTGCGGAAAATACTTGAGCTGTGGTACCTCAGCGGGGTTTGCGTTAGTCTGAGTAAGTTTGGATAAAGCTGAACTACACTGTCTGTCCTGAGCAACCCTGCCGGTGGATGGAAAACTGTGCTAGCAAGGGCTAGCGGGCATCCAGGAAACAGCTCTGTGTCCTTGAGATGGCACTTGGGGACCTCCAAGAAATGGGAAGTTTAGTTCTGTTCGCCAGGCAGGACTATTTTCAGGTATTGTGATTTGTATACTATACACATCTGTTATTTGTGGGCAAGGCAAGGTATAGCTGGTGTTGCTGATTCCTGTTCTTCTGGTGGGATGGACAAAGAGCTGAGGAAAGAGGTTCTTAGAGGTTCAGGTATTTATTAGTATTTGACAACTATGTTATTGATTTGCAGTGACCAGCAAAGTCAGCAGATGAAGCACTAATGAAAAGAGTTGAATAATTTCAAGCTATTTCTTCCCATGTGACACCAGGGCATTGAAGGATGTTTTGTGGCATCATTTTTGAAAGAAAGCCACAAAATTAATTATCTAGGAGAACACTGGGCTTGTGCTCAGGAAGAACATATGGGAAACTCAATATAATAAGCTGAGAATGGCAAACTAGTCTCCCCTGTCCAGTCATGATTAGAGTCTCATAAGTAAAGGAGAGCAACTTGTGCATAGTGCTACTGGGAACCGAGGTTATTCATTGATGAGAAGTACAGTGGCATTTCTGGATTCACCCAGGGCGCATATAGGGATTTCAAACCCTTCATTAATTTGTCTCTTGTTCTCTCCATCCTTCCTGTGGCATTTTTGTAATCTTTCAGTGATCCCTTGCATACAGGCTCATTCAGATGGTTATTTCACCAAGTATTTTTAATCAGGGAGAGAGAGGAGGGTGGGATAAGAGGAACAAGAAGCAAGTTGTCTTTCTGAGCTCAGACTGCAAAACATTAGCCTCCATTTTCACCAACAGACAAGAGGAAATACCAGGGAAAAGCAGCTAAAGGTCACAGAATGGCACATTTTTCGTGTAGTTTACAAGAAGTATGTGAAAACAGCTGGAGAGAGAATGGATAAATGATGTTTTAACTTTGGACTGAGCTCAGAATTTTGAACAAAAAAATATACCTACCCTATTTATAGCGAGTTCTGTCACAATATTGAACGCTATTGCAAATTTATTAGCTGGCAATGGTTTTTAATAAATCAGTATGCAAGGCATCTTTGTAATAAAGAAGTTATAATGAGACATAAAACAAGATTTTCTCTTGAGTTCCCTGTCCTTTTTCCCTTGGGACTCTTTATCTCCCGTCCTATTAGGAAATGTCTACATTTATATGCCCATACACTGAGAGAATGAAACACCAGTGTGCCAATGGAAAGGTTTTGTTCATGTGGACAATGTTACAGTGCTGGTGGCCTCTGCAGAAGATAGGGCCATATTTTTTAACATAGAATTGCTCAGCCGCCACCAGAGCATGAAACAGTAAAGAATTTTCATATGCTATGTCCAGCAGAGCACCTTTTAGCCAGACATGGACTTAATCACAAGAAAATTTAGTTAAGAAGCAGTTTCAGATTAATTCACATGTGAGTAATATTTGAGAAAAGAAATCAACATTACTAAAAAGCATCTTAATTGCAAAAGCAATGTATTTGGAATAAAAAGGACTTGGAAACTTATATGCATGCAAATCTGGGTACTTCGCTTTGTGACTATGAATTTCCATTAATATTAAAAGATTTAATCATATGCTGAAAGAAATCATCTTCATTGCAATGTTCTTCAATGCAAACATGTAAAGAATGAAAGGCCATGAACAGGCTTATTGGGGATTTTAATTCCCTTCATTTGAGTTACTTTGTGAAGTCTTAGAAATCCTAATATGAGAATGGGCTCAGAAATGTGCTCATATTTGAATCCAAAGTAAAATTTCATTTCATTTTCACAGCTATGTGTTACATTTCGTTTCTAATAATACTGCACTCATTTTTTCTCCTTTTCTGAATAGTGTGAAAAATAAGTGTGAAATGTGAACACATTGCTAGCAAACAAGGGGCATGGACTGTCATCTAAAATTCATGGTTCAAAATCCATGCTTTCTTTTGTGGTTTCTATATCCCTTCTAGCACCCCAGCTTACACAATTAAGTGACATTGATTGCATGTAGAGTTCCACCACTGAATATGGACCATTCATTCAGTGTTTGCAAACTACCTATTAAGCAGGCAGCTTCACAAAGAAGTTCAACAAATAATTTCAAATTATGGGGAAAAATTACTTCACTTTTTCACAAAAATTTCCTAGTAGGGTGATGTCAAAATTAACAAAAAAGTTTTCTCAAATTATTTGCTCAGATACGTAGGGGAGATTTCAGATTATTAAAACTGAGTACTGTGCTTCCCATATCAGGTTTCTTACTGCCTTTTTCTGCTTTGATTATCAAGATGACAGAGTTATCAACTGCAACAGATATAGTGGCTGATGGAGCCCAACAGGACACAGTCTTGTTATATAAAATGTAAAAGGCACCAAGTTTCTCACAGCAGGATCTTGACTTCAGTTCTTAGTCGCTTCAGGAAAAAGGAACTGGCTCCACTTCATCATAGAAATATCAGTATGTTTACTTTATTTCATTTTTTACAGGCTGGCAATTGAACAAATTTTTGCCTGTATATAGAATTCGATCCATTTAACTAGAAACTTATTGCATGTGTCAAAGAAAGGCAAGTAACTGTGAAGCGCATTAAGTGTCAAAGTAATGGTTATGTGAACTAAACCCAGATCTTCATCAGCGCAACTGCACCGATGACAATAGTTACTTCAGTTTTACAGCCATGCAGGATCAGAACCAGGCCTGGGCTGGTTTAATTCTGCAGTGTCATACTGTCCTTAAGCGGGTAACCAAGGGCAAGAGGCAAGTTAGACAGCTAAGGGGGCCAGCTCAGCACCTTGGGAAGGTGGGGACAATGAATGTTTTCAACTGCAGAGGTGAAAGGGTTAATGTTTTCCTGCCCATGTACCATCAACAATTTTGTTAACTTGTTTTCATTCCCTTTTTTTTTGTTTTCATTCCCTTCTAATGCTGTTGTTCATTTTCAGATTCCATTTTTAATATTTTTAATTCAGTTTTAATAACCTCCACAGGAATTTAAAAACAATCTACTCTTTAAAACTTAATTGTAGTGTTTGTTATTCCATAAAAATACATTTTACATTTTCAGATCCAATTTTGTGAAGTAATTGGATAATAAATGAATAATGAGAACAACAAGACCCTTATTAACTTTTTAGTCATTAAACTGACTTAACATTTTAGAAAGAACAATAACTTTTCCAATAACGTTCCAGAATAGTGATTATAATTATAATGCACAAAAACAAATGTATAAAATGATGCTGTCTTTCTTGGATGGTAGGATGGAAATTCGTAATTATTTACATTTTCTCCAAGCAGCATAAATTGCCAGCATTTCTCTCCAAGAAGGGACTGAGCCCCCTCCCACTGCAAGGAACACAAACAATCATCTAAGCATTAATAAGGATGATCACTCAGCAGCGCTGCCAGTCGATCCCCCTGCACTGAACCTCCTTCTCCTCAGCAAGTGGATGAGGCATCAGTCAGCAGTCTGGGTGCCTACTCTGGGTTCAGCCTAGGACATAGCTGGGAAATCCAAATCTCCCACCCATTTCCATGCCCCGTAAAAGCTCAGGAGATGCCACCAGCTCAGCTGTCAGCAGTGCCTCAGCAGCATCTCCCCATGTAAAGCGCAAAGGGACGCCTTTCCTCAGGGCAAGAGAAGATGCTGGAAGTGCTGTAGTGAACCTGCCTCCTCCACCACTTTCCTTCTAATCCCCCATATAGGTGCTTGGCCTGAGCCAGGGTGAGAGCTGTGTCATGGCAGAGCTCCCAGAGCCCAGGGGAGCCTTGCCAGCCAATACAGTGGGACACCTGCCCTCCTCTTCCCAAGCGTAGATGTAAGCGTAATGATTCTGCACCATTAGGACCTCTCACACCAATTAATACAGCTTATTGTGATGGGTCCAGTTGTGGTTGGGGCCAGTAGAGCCGTACCTGGTGCAAATCAGAGCAGCCCTGCCTGGGAGTGGCTGATGCCACTTCACGTTCCCAGAAAATTGTCCACAGGTAGGACCTGGGAACATACTGCTGTGAGATTAAGTCCAGCCCTTAATATTGTCCAAAGCACCACTTTGGCACTCCATACTGCATTACAACTTATTCAGGCCTGTCAGACCATCATCCCAATCCCCTAATATTCTCTCCTTACGTTCAAAAAATCCAGGTGACATCTGGATGGCAAGGGGCTTGAAGCAGCATTATGAAGCCCCGAAATTATTCACAACGCCTCACAAGAAAACACAAGTGGGTGCTCTGACAAAGTGTTGCCTATACTTACCCTGTCTTCTAATCAGCTGGAAATCTACCAGCACAAAATATCTTCTGGCTGAGAATGAGCTATTCTTCAGCCCCCTCAAGCTGAAGACTGGGCTTCAGCCTGGTTTCTCATCCCAGTTTTCATCCCTCACACCGCCAATGCAGTTCAAGGAGGAGGTTTTAAAAGTGCACTAGCCCTGAATCACGCCAGCAGTGCCTTTGAAGTCACAGAGCATTTCATTCTAAACACTTCTCTCCCACAGTTCTAAAATAGCCACTGATACAATAAGCCATGAATGACCACGGGGTTTCTCAGGCAGCACGGCGTACACTGGTCAACAATAACTCAACACAAAGTTTGGAGGCGAAGTTTGATTTCAATGGGAGAAAGAGCACAGGCCTGACTGCATGGAGCAAGACTTCGCTTTTTAACATGAAGAAAATGCAATTTATATATATATATATATATATATATTTTATTTTTTTTTTAAGGGGAAAAAAAAAAAGGAGCAGCTGCCCACAGGCTTTCCTATTCAAGCTTAGGTGTAGCAGGTCGAAAACCAAGAGACAAAAAAGGACAGGTGACAACAATCTCAGCCCAGGACTATTGTGTTGGGCCCAGCTCTGCTGCCCCAGCCACAACACTTGGAGGAAGTGCCACACAAACAGAGGAAGCAGGATTGGGGCTGAGAAGGATTTAGTAACCGCATTACTACGCTCTCAGCGCTGATGCCTGCAAAAGATAAAACCTGGGAAAAGACCTCGGGTTCCTACTCTTTATTGTTGCTGCCTGGGATTTAACTTGTATGTCTGAACTATGTACATATTTCACTGATTTAGGTGGGGCTCCATGAACGTATTTATACGGGCCGAGACAGTGACAGGACTGCTGATGTTTACAGTAACAGGTTAGAGAGACTTTGCCAAAGCATTCTTCGTTTTTAAAATGATCGGTCCGACCCAGCCCCCTTCCCCCTCTCCATTGTTATTTTGTCTGCTGGATTTACGGAAGAAGGAAATGGTAAATTACAAGAAAAAAATAGCATTTATCTTGCCAGGACGTGTTGCTTTGAACTTGGATGATATTAACATATCAATCAGATTCAGTGATATGTTAAACAAGGTTGTCCCTGGTTTATGGTTCACTGAAGCTGGGAGTTGAACCGCTGTGGCTTTGTCTGCATAGTGGGCAGGGAGCTTAACTCCACCAGTTTAAATCCTTCACATGGACATGTAACACTGGCACTGAGCATAGGGTGCCATTTATTTTATCTGAGCTACACTGACCCAAAATAAAGTCCAGTTTATAATTCAGTTTGGACCGAAAATTTGCCGAGATGAAACTATTTCAATACAGTGATGAGGGCTGAAAGTCCTTGAAGGAGGAATGCGTAGAACAGGGAATATGATGACAGACTGTAAACGCTCTGTTTAGAGTAGTCTCGTAAGAGGAAATATTTTTGGATGACATTTCCAGTTCCCAATCAAAGCTTGGCCAATTAGATGGAAAATGAATTTAGAAAGGAAACATTAATTAGATTTTTGATGCTAATTCCAAAACTTCATGAGGCTTCAGAGATTTCGCCTGCTCTACTCCGCTGTTTCCTGATTATGGAGTATTCATTATTTCACAATAAGTCTTCAGGCAGGGGACAGCTTAATTTAACTACATTGCTTCCTTTGGGGACTACTAGGAACTTGTTATTGAAGTGTTAAATGGCAGTACTGAACTGGATAGCGATATGAACTGGACTGAACTGTATTTGCCATACCAAGAAGCCTGCCATGCACCAACCTACTGGCTACAAGGACTTAAAAAAAGAAGAGAGAGAGAGTAAATCAAGTAATTCCCACATGTAGTAGCTTGCAAAGAAGTCTTACCCTTTTCCTTCTTGCCTCTTTTAGGAATAACACAGAACTAAAAAGAAGAAATACATATATAAAAAAAAATAATTAATCTCGCTTGCTTCTGTTTTCAGAATGACACTTCTCCTCTCATATGTAAGCCAACAGTGAAAAAAGATCTCGCTAAATAAATAATATAATAACCAAATAAATAGTTTATTTTTTTAAAAAAGCAATGTCTCACAAGTAAATTAATCCTCAGGGCTTTGAACAAATACAGACAATTTGTCTCCAAAAGTGTAGTTATTTTTTTTCTCAAGGAATTGTAAATTGAGAGCTATAGTGAAATCTCGATGTAAACACCACCATAGCATCTACTATAAATAAGTTGCACACATTATTGTTTGGAAAAAGAAATCAGTTCTTGGAAAAGTACTTCTTCTTACTATTTTTAAACACAGTGAAACTCTACAGTTAATCATCACATAGACTTCACAAATACATTTTTAATGCTCAGACTTACTACCCTCATTTTACACAATGAAATGTTACATTAATGCGGTATTACAAACTAATAGAAAGGGAGATACCATTAAAAAATAAATACGCTGTTAAGTTCAAAGCCCAGGATCACAGTGCAGTAATAATTCTCTGGAAGTGAAGAGAGAGGAAAACCCCAAACATTCTGATTTAAGAAAGCAAGTAGCTACAGAAAATGAAGTCCAGTTTCCTGTGGCTTTGTGTCTTGTGGTTGAATTATCCTGTGTCTAATAAGATGCAAAGTCAGATTGAAACTTTTCCTGTGGTTGAGGCATCTATCAGCTCCTTTTTAATCCCATGTAGATTTTCTGATGTCCAGTTTTGCTCATAATGAAGTCTTTCCCTCAGCAGAAAAATAGGTCAGCCCTCTCAGCTCTACTCAGCTACTAATTTTCACTAAACACACAAGAAATTAATGTCATTTCCTTCATCAAATAGACTGAAACTAGTCAGCAAATTCAGATGTTATAGAGGACTGAAAGACAGGCACACAGGCAGCATGATACTAATACGCATTTCTGTATGAAGGCAGGTTAAAAGTGCAAGCATCTTGGGTGCACTTGTTTCTGTCTCAGACCAAGTTCTCCCTCATGTGCTGATTTGCATACGAGATGTGTATCATCAGGGTGTGTGTTCTTTTTATAAGAAAAACCTGTAGTAACAGTGGGGGAAAGGAATCAAGCACAAGTAGGTTGAGAGAGGAGAGTAAAAGATCTGTGAAGCTGCTACTCAGTGCAGGTAATTCTGGTAACAAGGTTAAGCAGGCATTTTTTAGAAGATACGCTGATGTGCTTTACTGGTAGCATGAAAACAATGCTCCGAGAGGAGTAGAGGCATAGCAGGTTGATGGTTTCTGCACAATATGAAAAGCTATTGTTTTCTCTATATGAACACCGAGGCCTGTCTCTGAGCCAACTATCATTGCACCAAGTTTCTGTCTTCCTGTCCACTGAATATCCTGGGGTAACCTACAGCAGCAAAAATAAGGGCTCGAATACGTAAATCTTAATTCCATGTTCTCTGGGGGCTCTCTCATGCTTTATGTGAACTCTCTCTAAGTGAAGAGCAAGGTTTCTAGGATAATGCCAAAAAGGATAAAGGAGGACAGATCTTCTGCTTCCAGCTTTCTTTATGTCTATAGTCTATCAGGCAGTCATCACTTCAGCATATTTGTCTTGGAAAAAAAAATTTCTCCTTGCTCAGCTTTTGCCTGAAATGTAGTTACATCCACTACTGAGAAGAGCGTGCAAAAAGACAAGCAGCTATATTTGCTTCTAAAAGTACTTTAATAAAACATCTCTACAGTAGGAGTAAAGGCTGTTCAGCCAGATCTTGCCAGCAGCTCCTCTGCTATTGCAGGGCAGCAGTGGCACTGCCCATCCTGCTCTCCTCTGCCAGATCACCCCAAGGGTGAATATGCATTTACTGTTGAGTGTGGATGAGGCCTCAAAGACCTTCCATGACAAGACAAAGCAACATCAGGGTCTTATTTGCCTACTCAAACAATAATTTAGTGGATACATTAAAAACTAAAGTCATCTGATGAATTTAAAGATGTATTTCGTCTGGTGAGACAAACTTTTACAATGGGAAAGGATTAGCAAACCTGTAAAAATATCTCTGCCACAAGAGTTTCCACAACTAACTGAGTCTAACAGACTTTGGCTACGTTCCCCAGAAAAAGCACTAGAGGTCATGCATATTGCAACTATGGTTTACCTCAGCCAGTAAAACCAATTATCCTTCACATTCCTCGCTTAAATTTTTCCTAGGGAGACTATGTCTTCTCTTGGCTCACGGCATCTGGTTGGGAGCTAGGGATATATTTGAAAATCCTCAAGATGAATCCTTAAGTCAGAATTATCTTACACAGAGATGCAGAAGTAGCTCAGCAGAAACAAAAGGCTGCAGTTGTCAGCTCAGCTCTGTTGTCAAAACTTTTCCGCCCAGCTTTCTTTGAGAAGGATTTGAATGATTTTTAACTTGTCTGTCACGACAAGTTTGAAATGCAGGGTCTTAAAGCCAGACTCTTTCCTGATTATGAGAAGCATTTGCATTTAGGCATGCAAATCCTCTCTTCAAGGAATCTCAGGTGGCACTTGGGTCTCCATTCAGGAACCTAGCATTTGATCCTTTCTGAGATAACCACATCTTCTGGTATCTGCAGCAGGGAACGCCAAATGGGATCATTTAAACATCACCTACTTAAACTGACTTGGCCACATTGGCCTAGAAAGGTCATGAATAAAAATTGAAATTTTCACATAGTTCCTGATGACATTTTGAAGCCAGTTGTTGAAAATGAGCATGTGAAGGGCTCTGCTCTTCATGTGCTGTCTGCAAAGAACCAGAAAGTACCAGTGCCAACCTCCATAGGTTATGATGTTTCTCATCTGACTGGAAGCCCCTACTGCTCCTCTGCTTGATCCACCTGGACTACCCAAGCCATGAGAGGAATCAATCAGATTACAGTTTTCCATGTAATTATTTTCCATGTAATTTACCCAAGATTTTAATTACCAGCCAAATCAAATTGCAGAGGGTTCAGGCAGCACACAATCCACCTGGGAATTCACTACCTGCCTGGCTCAAAAAGCATAAGTGAAACCACACTGTTTTATATGTTTCAAAAAGAGAAAGAAGATGAAAAACAGTAAGGACTTGATTGCTTTTAGCATAGATTCATTTCTCTTGTAGGTAGATTTTTAACAGAATTACTATAGGAAACTGCAACCTTTCAGTACTCAGACAGTAGCTTTGGGTCTATCCTCTGCAATTTCCCATAGATGAGACTGACAGAGACTTGATTTGTTCTGAGAATACAGCCCATCCTATACAGTTAAGGACCCTGTGGGGAAAAAATCATGTAAATATCACGGACACAGAAGGAAGAGACAAATTAATGTAACACAGACAACTTATTTCTGACATTTTGTTACTTTGTAGTGCTTGACTTGCAACCTAATAATGTAGTTTTTACATGTAATTCCATTAAATAAATAAAAAAAAAAAAGAGGGAGAGAGTGCTGGAAATCTTCACAAGTAGTCATCAGGTCCCAGAAACTTCGAGCCACAGCACAGCCTACGATTGTCCTAATCTGCTTGAGCATTTGGTGACACGGCAGAAGACTATTGTCCATGCCCAGTCACAGGAGAGAGATGAGACAGATCTTTACTGAATATATTTCAAAGCTATTTGTTAGACAGCAAATGAAAGATGAAAGTTGGGAAAGCACAGTTCAATCGCAAAAGAAAAATGTATTTTCTTTTTGGAAAACTCTGCTGTTCTTGTTCTCCCTCCCTGGCTTCTCTCTCCATCCCCACATCTGTTCCCACTTACTCTGCCCCCATTTTCTCACTGGGAAGCATCAGACAATCTTTACTGCAGGCACGAGTATCCGTTCCAAGTGTCTTCGAGGGGACACATTCTTAGTCATGCTTGTACTCTACTGGGTGTCCTTGCCTTACATACAAGTCCGGGTCCACATGTGTCCCAGGCCTCAACACAGCAAAATACTTAAGCAGAGACCTCACCGCATAGAAGTGCTTAAACCTCCCCATGTATTTAATTTTGAGAACTCAGTCCACCAAAGCTGGCAGGAGTGCAGTATTTGTCACTGCCTTCTCCTAAGCTGGGCTCTGAGACCAGCCTCTGACATTTACCTTTGACATCAACAGCCAAAAAATGTGCATTATTGATAGAGAAAATAGAACCTTTAAAAAAAATTAAAAAGCATAGTGGCAAGAAAGACTTCTTTTCTCCATCTTTGTTTCAAGATGGCCTAATTAAGAATTTTTTCCCTCATTTTGTTACACTCTCAAAACTCAGAGCAAGGCATTAGTCAAGCTGGCTTGTGAGGCTCCTGCTGGGTCTTTGTGTCCCTTGAACCAGAGAGAACCAGTGAGCTCCAGGGGTTCTCCTGTTGGATAGAAAAATCTATTCCTCACTCCTTCACTGACCTTTCTCCCCTGGAAGACTCCTTTCTCTCAGCCCTCTAGGTGGCTCAGGTGTCCTTTACAGTCAAAGCACACTACCACACCGTTCATGGTGGGGAAAAAAAGGCCCAAAAACATGACAATGCCTGTATTTGCCTGTTGCTTGTGGGTAAATGATTGTGATCCATGGGAGAAACAGAGAACTGGCATGAATAGGGGAACAACATCCTAAGACCAACAGATTGCTACGTGAAATAACGACTTAATAGGCAATGCCTGTAAGCATTTGTTGTATTAATTGAAATGAACCTGTTTCAATTACTAGAAAGATTTTAATTCTGTTAGAAATGGCAAGTGTTCAGTGCACAATGAAGCAGCTAAATGTAGAAAATTATCACTCAGAAAATCATAGTTCTGCAACAGAAGAACGTTGCTGTTAGCTCTTCTTTTTCAAGAGAAAAAGAGCTGACATAACAGGACAGGACATTTCCCACTCAGAAAACATGCATGCTCAGGCAAGCTGGAGGACTGTGTAAAGCAGGCAGCTGTGGAGAGATGAGTAAGTCCCATCCATTCAGAGATAAAACGACTCTTTTTTTTTCTTTTTCTTTTCTTTTTTTTTTTTTTTTTTACATAGGGTAGTCTAATGTGGAAACTGCCAGTCCTTCTCCTTTCACTACTTCTTTGATGTTCATTTGCTTTAAAATTTTTCCCCTGTGATGAACAACAGAGATTGCCACTAAGTATTTGCAAGCTCAGCAGCAAAGGTAAAGGAACTGAGTGGTTTTTGCTCAAAATGAATGCTTGAAAATTATTTTCTATAGTCATTCTCTTCTGTTTGTTTCATTGTTGGGGATAAAGGGAAGCAAATGAAGTACAATGGCAATAGCTATAATAATAACTCATAAATATTTGCAAAACTTCTGTTGGAGGCTGGTAAGTGTACAGAGTAGCACTCTGAAAGGGATATGAAAGAAGACATACTTAATTTCTCACTGTTCACGTCTTTTTACTTACACTTTTAGCTTGCAAACAATGATTTTCTGATAGTGAGTTTTAATGCTGTCAAAATTACCGTGAGAACAGCCAAAAGTGCACCTAAACCAGTCCCCTGCCCATGACGGTGGAATGCTTTGGGAGGAGTGCAAGAACAGTCAGAATATTACAAGAGGGTAATGTTTCCTCCAGTCACACTCCCCATCTCAAACCATTGCATCATGACCACGGGCAGCAGAACCTGCTCCTTTCAGCAGTCAGCCACCCTAGGGACCCTCCTGGAATGCGATGCTACCTGCCCAAAGGAGGGAGGTGAACGGTGGCACTAGATGGCACTGGAAGTCCTGCGGTTTGGGCATTTTTGCGGTTATTTTGTGCTTTAGGCGCCATCTGGTGGTACGATCGACTTTTTCTTGAAACGTCTGGTTACGTGACTGTCACTAGAAACTACTTTTTTCACGTTTTTCAGTAAGTACAGATAACTAGATATCAAAATACAACGATATCGAGTTTTTCTAAATTAATAGTATTTTCTCTCCTTTCTCACTATACTTTTGGAAAGACGTCCAATATGTGGTGTATTTAACAAATATGACTTTTGGCCAAAAACATCTAATTGGAGAAAGTTTGGCTTAGAAAAAAGCATGCATGTGCTGCCAAATGAAATCCTGCTGCTGGATGTAAGAGCATTTCTCTGTCATTTCCTCTGTAACTCTTTCGCTTCTTCTTCTTCATGCTTCCTCCTGAAAACTCAATCAAACAGGTAGGACAAACTTGAGAGTCTGCCACGGGAGGCAAGAGCACAAAGAAGATCAAACAAACACAATCACAAATCCATATAGCCTTCCAATCTCCTCCCAAAGGACTGGTCCTTCACAATATTCCCCAAGATCAGGAAAGTATCTAATCACCCTTCAAGATGGTGCACAAGAATGCCGACCACCTAGCACAGGTTTTCTTCCATCCAAGTTTGTTGAAAACCTGCTCATTCCTGACTCCATTCTTAGCTTGTTTGTCCTGAAATATTTTATTAACAAATAACATCTTATTTTATATCCAAAGAATGTCCCTCCTAGATAGAAGAGTATTATTTGTGTATGTAAAAGTCTGGGTTCTGCTCTGCCATTTCCCGGACAGCATCCATTGCTGGACTGAAGGCAGTGTGCAACAGGTATACATTGGACTCCCCAAAAGCAGGCATCTGTTTCACATTTTGAAAGACTTGCACTACTGTAAAGGCTGTGGGCACTTCATTTCAGTCTTGCTCGTGTTAAGGCTGACAGAGAATGTTTCCTTTCACTTCTTCAGAAGCACAGCATACATTTTGTCTTTTGCTTCTGACCCTGTAGATTGATGCTGAAACAAGAAATTGCCACATCACTGTGATAAGGAGGAGCAACTCTGGCCGCAGGAGCTGGTGAGTAACTGGTGCTGGGGTAACAGCTGACAAAACCACTCCACATCCTGGCTACGGACAGGGTTGGGGACTCCTCTTGTCCACCTTGAAAGGCAGAAGAGCTCACTTGTTCCACCAACAGTGGCACACCAAAGCCAAAACTCAGACTACCCTTGTGTAACTTGCCGACAACCCCACCGCCTGGGGGCAAGGATGTAGGGGGTGGCAGGTATGCATCAGGATATCAGGTGGGCAGTTCTGCAAACTGCCAGACCAAGTAGGCTAGCCAGGGGAATTCAGAAAGCGGTGCAAAGCAGTTGACCTACCTAAAAATGAAGCCTCTTGCACATATAATGAAGACAGAATTTGCATTAGAAATCCATACAGCTGTTTGGAAAGGGGAATGTTGCCCTCAGGGACAAATCCACTCCCTAACACCCAGCCTTAGCGTCTCCCTCATGCCTGGCCAAGATCCTCCCCCTCATGAGGAAGAATCCTCCCCCTGAGGCGCCTAAGCAACAGTGGAGCAATCCTGAGGAGGCTGCTTTATTAAATTAAATGTCCTCGTGGGAGGATACAATTCAGGGGTTTTTTCCTTTTTTTTTTTTTTCCTTTTCCAAATAAAGGTCCCTTCTTGGAGAATAGGAAGGACTGCTGCTTTTGTGTGGCAGAATTCAAACTGAACTTTGTCTCTTTGTTCTCTTTATAAGGTCTAGCAAGCATGAAAAGTAACAGATTTCTAAAATCAGGTAGTCTCTTCTTTCAGATCTGATTACTCACTCCAACTTTTTAGGATGCTCATTTGGAGAGTCTAATGTGGATCCATGTTTCAAGCAGGACTCCCCAGTGAAAACAATGAGGAGTGTCCTGCCTAAATTAATCCCACAACATGTCCCTTAGAAAATAAATAAAAGATAAATCAAGCCAAGTCAGTTTCATTTAGGCCAAATGTGGGAGTTTTGCCTTGAAGTAAAAACACAGGAATTTGGTCTTGTTCTGTTCTCAAAGAAATTAATTTAAGAAATATATCCTAAATAGTCAAGACAGGCAAATGTTTTTATGTAAGTTTTTATATAAGTCCTTTACATAAGGACTACATCCCTGAAATACAGATGAGGATTCTTCACAGCTTTAATATCAGGTTCTCTATACAAAATACTCAGCAGAAATTCTCAAATCCAATTCTTCACTTTTTACAGTCATCACTTTTTAAAACTTAGTCAGTGTAAGCCCCTTAACAAGAAAGTTGTTTTGCCTATACTATTCTTTGTATACTGATGATAGGACAACAGAGATAGAACATCTTTGTAGAAGCCCCTTAGAAGGTCCATATTTTTGTAGGGTAAGTGCTTTATTTGATGGATCTGCCGGAGAGGGACTTTTCACAAGTGATAGGGCAAGGGATAATGACTTTACACTGTAAGAGGACAGATTTAGATTAGATATTAGGAAGAAATTTTTGACTCTGAGGGTGGTGAGGTACTGGAACACATTGCCCAGAGAAGCTGTTGAGGCCTCAATCCTGGAAGTGTTAAAGACCAGGCTGGATGGGGTTTTGCACAACCTGGTCTAGTGGGAGGTGTCCCTGTCCGCGGCAAGGGGGTTGGAACTCGATGATCTTTAAGGTCCCTTCCAACCTACATCATTCTATGATTCTATGATTTTTCTGTTTACTGGTCAGCTGAAAATGGTATAGTACATTTATGGTTTGAAAAACGATGCTAAAAATAGTAACATGGGACTTGGTGTTTATGATCACTTAGTGATCAAATATTCTTCATTTAAGTTCATTTAAAAGCTGTTTTTCTAACCTCATTTATTATAAATTTAGTATAGGATGTAAAGTCCAGGCTGTATTATCCCAGTATTTCACTGGTGACAATATAAATTAACAAAAGCAGAAGGTCACATCATGGTACCTCTATGCAGCTTCAATAATGGGACTTTGCACTCTAATCTGCATGGATGTGGACACCACCATTGCGATTTCTAGACTGCATTTCAAGTCTGAGTCCCAGTCCATGCCTAAGCTCAAATTTATTTAATGTCTAAATAATTTGAATGTTAACACCCAAAATGCAGGAAGCTCAAACAAGCAGGCATTTGGAAGCACACTATTCCTTAGTGATAGCGGGGCTGGAGGGATGTTTTATTTTTTTTTATCAGAGTTAGGTTGATGGTTGGACTAGATAAAGGTCCCTTCCAACCTAGACAATTCTATGATTCTATGTGCCAACCCATAGGCTATGTTCTCATGTCAAATAATCTGATCTTATCCCCAGTGCAGCACGATTACATGGTTAATACAATGCTGACAAGTCAGGCTAGGAGCCTTCAAGCAAGGCTGGTGTCTGCAGCAAGACACTACAGGATACGTAGGCTGCTGAGCTGTACTTTAGGGCCAGAACTGCAGACACACAGATGAGGCAGCTTTCTGGCTTGTACTCCATCAAGGGAGATGCAGCCTATCTGCCCAAGAATTTCCTGATTCTTCTTATACCAAGTACAATCCCTGCTTCTGTCTTAGGTTTCGCATAGTATAAATGTACTTCAGTCAGAAAACTGACAAGCAAATGTTCCTGACTGTGGCACAGGGAGCACATTTTTTTTAATGAGTTCCATTTTTACCCAATGGCTAATTCCACCTCTGCAAGACAGTCCCCATTCTAAGGTCATACTTTTCAGAAGATAGAAAAGATAGTCATGATGTCAGAACAGCTTTCCAGCCTGCTTTTGTTCATTATTTCTTTGCAGCTCTTGGAGATGCTGGGCAAAACAGCAACACTTGCTCAATGAGCGAGCGCACTGACAACAAACAGTGTGAACTCCTTACCAGTCAGTACTCACTATCCGTGTTGTAGCATCTTGCAGTTACATTGTTCAGACATTTCACTGTTACCAAGGGTTTGGAGTTGTTTTCAAGGCTTTCCATACAGGGCAACTTCAGGTAGAGCAACTTCATGACCCACCCAGTTGGGAGAGGTGTACAAGCAAAATTGGCCCTGCATGATAGTTTGGAAAATGAAGGGAAAGGTTAGAGGTCAGACCTCACTTACTCATGCTCTCATGCTGTACAGAGCTCTTATTCATGGAGGTAAGAACACTGATGCAGACTGGGCTTTAAATGACTGGCTAAGAAAAAAAATTAATATCAGAAATGTAAACAGAATTACAAAGCTCTTGACTCTCCAGCTTTCCTGAGACTCACCACCTCTTTCTCATGCTTTCCTCCCAATACAAAAGGCACCTTAACTTTCTTTGGCATGCTGAAATTCTCATCTGTATGAGGCTCCAGTGACTCGCCTCACTGGCCTTTTAGGGTGTAAATACCCCTCCTCAAAAGAAGAAAAATGTCAGATTTGTTAAAGACTTCACAACTCTACTCATGACTACCAGGCTGTTGCAATGTAATGACTCCAGGAGATAGGTCTACAGTCCTAGTGTTAAGGAATGCAATTTGAGCCTTTGCCGGCACAGACATGTCACTGATGCTACTAAAACAAAACTTGAGCTAAAATTTGTTTCAAGTCTTTACTTGCTTGCAATGGAAAGTTTGCTGGCAGCTGTTGTCATCATTAGCCTTGTGGCGATGTTTTTTTCTGAAGTGTCTTGTGTCTTATTGAAGCTTAATGCTTGTTAAGTTGGGAGGGGACTTTGGGTGATCTGCCAACAGCAGACAATAAAGTGTTCTTTTTTCCTGTTGTAACAGAGTCGTAAGTTTTGGTTTATGGATAATGGCAGCTACACACAGTAAATTAAAACACACACAAAAAAGAGGAAAACATGAGGGCTTTTCTCTAAGTAGTCCATTTAGCCCATTACGGGCTCCCCTAGGGTTTTAAATGCAATTGTAAAAACACCCTAATTTTTTACCATTAACTATTTTATTTTCCTAGTAGGCTAAGAGTGAGCACTTTTATAGCAACGTCTCTCTCCAGGGCCACCAGCTTTATAAGCTCTGAACTGAATTCCTACCACCCCACTTTGCTGTGGCTCCCAAGACCAGCAGGGAAAAACTGATTTGGAGAACCCTCCCCTCACACACATACCCCCACCCTGGCTCTCTGGGAAGGAGCAGAAATTCGTCACCTGCTTGTATGCCATCCTCTGTTTTTCCTTAATCACTACGGATTCCTGGGATGGATGGTGGTCTAGCTATTAAGTATGGGTCAGATACATCATCTTTATCCTGTAAACTGTCTAAAAGTGTGACAGGAAGGCCAGGAAAGAACCACTGAAACAAACCATGCAGCCCAAAGCAGGCTCAAGTATATTGGCCCCACGCAGTGAAGCCTGCACATGCAGTTTAGGGAGCTCTGTCAGGGCCGTGGAAGCCACCACAGGACGTCTGGTAACTCATTGCATAAAACACCAGAAACACTTAAATACAGCAGCTCCAGTACAGAGGCCCTCTAATGTGTCCTGCAAGCAGATTAGAAGGTACTGTATCAACCCAGAGTCACACAGCAGCTTCAGACTGTTAGGTTTAATTTTAGGTTCATTATCATACAACAGGTCCAGTGAAGGTTAATCAGATTAAGATAATTAAAAAGCAACCAGGCACCTTCAGCAGAAAGAAAAAGACTAGAAGTCCAAGCAAGGAGCAGTATGTTTTGCCCTTTGATTGTGGTTTTCCTTGTTTGCTCAAGCTGCCAGAGTCCTTGAAGTTACATGGAGCAAGCACGGCCAGGGTCTGGCATTGTTTTAGCAGCACGAGGAAATTAAACTGCAAAAGAAATCTGTAAGATTTGTGTGATTTAACATAGAGCTTTGTGGGTAGGTCCTGGGGTGGAGATCTAGGTTAAATGGGGGATTCGGTTCCTTACAGCAACTCCAGCTCCTCAGGGCAACCTTGAGCCTGCCACTTCACCTCTCTCTGTCTTTTCTCCTGCTCCCTATAACAGCCATGACGATGATACACCATGCCTTACCCTTTTCTGCCTCATCTCCTGGAACGGGAACTCCTCAGGCAGTGAGTTGCTGGTAGCTGCGTGTGTATGCACAGCCCAGCACCGCAGGGCTGCCGGCACAGCTCGTCATGGCTCTAAGAGCAGCGAGAAGGCGCAGGGCACTTCTGTGTCACCCTGCGAGCAAACACACCACAAGGTTTGCTGCCTCTGCCATGGCACATGCAGAAAGGCAGCAGGCAATAACCACTTTCTGCACGCTTAACAGTTTAAAGGAGATAATTGCCATACATAACTTAAACCTCATGGGTAATTCAGGAAAGTGGAATTAATTAACTATCTTGGCACTCAGCCTTGATTCTACTGCTAGCATGTATTATAAAACATATAAACATCATGGAAGTGGTGTTCTATTTGTCACGCTGTGTAACACATCAGGGAAAGTACTACAGAATAGTAAGCCAACATCTTCCCTCGCATAAGCTCTGCCTTAAGCAATTAGCTCCTCCAGTAGTGATCTGAGACAACAGTGTTCCCGCTATTAGCTGTCTTCCAGTTATGTGGGGACAAGAAGCATAGACATACAATTCCACTTGTTGTGCATCTGCCTTTCCTAAGCAGCCAGCACAAGTAACTCGTTCCATTTAACCCTCAGACCCAGCCAGAAGCCCGCTCAGCCTCCCTGAGGTCACTCACCTGGTAGTCTTTTGCCAGGTTCTCAGCACTTGCATCTTTTCTTAGCTTTCTTTCACGGTGCTTGTATGTCTTTTGATTTTGCTGCATGATAAAACCAGATAACCTAATAAAAAAAAAAAAATAAGAAAAGAAACAGAAAAGACAATTCAGCATTTGTAACAACAATCTCATTGGAATTTCTCTGGAAGGCTTGCAGTCGAACCTCACAGAAGCACAAACTCCTCAGGCTACCAAAAGAGTCCTTCCTCCTGTTCTGATCCAAACATTTACATAAAAACAAGCAGTTTTATCTTCTTTTCTCCTAGCACCAGGATTTTTTGAAAAGTATTTCACACGCCAATTTGTACTTAGGTATTAAGGTATCTAGTCTCCTTGATGTAAGTGCAGAGGATCCAGCTAAGCTGAGCTGAGCAATCCCTCAAAATAAAGGTAAGGTAATGGCTGCTCAAAATTAGACAATTCCCATGTTCTCAGGGGCAAAACTTCATGAAAGGACCAGCTTAAATGGCTGTCCCAAGACAGGTATTATGTCCTTTTGCTTTTGAAGTGTCTCTAAAGCTCAGGTTGCTTTTCTCTGCTGCTACAGCTCTGCAAGCAACAGTAGCATATGGATTTCAAACATCAGTCACTGCTGAAAGACAATGAACAAAGGGCCATGCAAAAGGGAGGAAAGAACCCAGAGCCAAATTCTCTCAGGTCACATACCAGGTGAGATGACACTAGTTGAGGCTGTTCACTTGTCCAGACGAGGCCCTACTGCCATCTGCCCACATATTTCTATCTTTCCGGTGCTGTCACAGCAAGTCCCTCATTCTTTTGACAAAAAGCCACCTGAACTATTGTACGTGTATTGATTTGGTTGATTTGCTGCCTGTGTAACACAGAGCATCATTAATCTGATACAAAGAGCACTGCTTGAAAGGCTTTGACTAAGTACAATATCAAGTGTCACCCTGGGCTTTAGAGTACAAAAAGTGCAGATAGCACAAACAAAAGGGCCATATTCACCCTGGTTTAACTCTTCCAACCTCCCTAACAATTGCCATACGGTGATCATTCTGGAGTTGAATGAGAGAAACACCTGAACCTGAACCAGAAATGGGAAAAAGTTGCTTGGATAACGACGTATTCCTGATTTTTCAAGCATGCTGCTTGATTGATACTGCTGAAAACACTGATGATTGGAAACATTCATGTTACTGTTTTTCAGATGTTGGAATTGTCTGGTTTCTCTAAGGATTGGAATATGCTTAGTAAAGGTGCTCATCATTTCCTTCACACACGCAAGATAAACTTCTCTTCAGAAAATCAGTATGAAGGCTGCCTCTGACCAGTACTGGTGAGCTGCTTCAGAAGCAGTCGGGTAACAGTATAAATGCCCATGACAGTGAGTATATTTAGACTAAGTAGCAGCAGGCATTTACTTCCACGAGAAGAAAACTTTTGAACTCAAATACAAATTGCCTGTGTTCTTGTCCAAATTCCTTCCCCTTTCCTGCACCCTGATTCACACTTCAGTTGCTGCGTCAGCTGTCATCACTGCTGTTCCCGTGCCCTCCTTCCTGTTCACACCCTGAATGTCACCACTGGTGTCAGCTGCTGCTTTCTCCAACCCTGGCCTCAACACCACTTGTCAACAACTACAGCACACGGTGCTGCAGTGCAAGCTGCAGCTCATCAGCCAAGCGCTTTGCAGTGTGTTCTGTGGTCCCTCGTGGGATCCTCAGCGCTGCCTGTGCTCCCTCTGTTCCTACAACACATACACATGCATCCAGAAGAAGAGGTGGACTGTTTCGTTAGGCCAGCTGAAAAAGAAAGAATGCCAAGCCTCCAAGCAGCAGTGCAATAGGGCTGTCATAAGCCTGCAGCAAAATACAACATAGCACCCTGTCCAGCTTCCCTGCCCTTGATCGCTCCTGATATCCCTCACCCCCAGGGGCTCAGTCTAACCTTTATGTCATGCCTGTGGCAGTCACAAACTCCCACGGTTTTGCTGAAGATAAACATTACTTGAATTTTCAGTTATTCTGGTGTCCCTCAAAAGAAATTTTGCAAGGCAATCCAATGCGGTAACTTTTGTCCTACCAATAAACTTTTTACATTAAAAAGGGTATTTTGATCTGAACAACAGGCTGGGCTGGATCCTGCCTAGTTTTTAAGCCAACAAGGTGGTGGGGAGCCAGAACACACTTGACCTTTCGCTTTCTTTCACAGCCTAGATATGGGCCAAACTATGTCTAGGAACTTCCAAAAAGGAGAGAGAGGGAAACCAAAGCTACTGTTTTCAGTTTTTAAAACCAATTCCAATACCAGTTGAAATCAACCTCATTGTGCCTTGAAATTCACTAAGACTAAAATATCTTTTTTTTTTTTCTTTTTTGGTGCAATTCTTCTGGCCTAGCATTGCAAAAAATGCAAAAAAATAAAAATAATTTTTTTCTGAAGAAAATCTACCTGCTGACCCAGGTAGAATACCTATGACAAAAAAATAACTTCCCTCTGTCACTGAATTATTGTTTCTCACTGAAGTTAAGAAAACAACCTGGAGATCAGCCATTGATAAATGGTTTCTATTTCCTCAAAGGTAAGTTTCCCATTTTACACTGCAATTCAGACAATTGAGCCTATGTCAGATTGTCAGTAACGCGTGACAATAGTTTCCTGTAACAAATCGGCCGTGTTCCAGTATGCACATTCCACTTGCATTAATCCTTGTACTGCTGTGTGTTTAAAATATAAGAAGCAGAGGTGATTGGAAAAACAACACAGATATCTGAGCAGTAAGTATATATGTGTGCAGAATTCTTAGAAACCAGCATTGCTGACACTGAGTTGTCCCAGGGCTTCTCAGCATGTAGGGAAGATTGGATCTTGGCACCCTAAAAAAGAGAATAAAGTAACTCACATGTGCTGACAAAACTCAAGAGCTGAGGGTTTAACCCCTGCTGCCTGCAGTGAAGAAAGTGGAAGTAGTAGATTGCTCCTGTAAGGAGATGTAACCTTTCCCACCCCTCTGCTTTCACCCCAAAATAGCTAAGATCCATGTATTTTATGCCTATCGACTTTTTTGCCTTTTATTGGGGAACAGCTAGGTATCTGGCTGCACCGGGGAAGCAGCAATTGTCTGTGTGGACAACAAGCACTCCCTGTCCCTTCCACCACAGACGTTCAGGCAGCAGGACCCTTGCCAACCCAGTTTATAAAACAGAGGAACCTATTTTATTCCTTGGTTCTGTGTGGCCCCACAGAATAAATAGACATTTATTTGAAGAATCCCGAAACACAAATCCTAAAGAGCAATAAATCAATGAGAAAGCACAACAGGACAAATTCTTCCCTCAAATACACTGAGATCATCCACTTCAGGATATAAAATAATTTTTTACACTTTGTGAGTCAAATATTTTGTACCTTAACATATAATAGGGAAGTCTGCTTAAATGGTAGCAGAGCCTTGATCAGTACTTCAGATGTGGTTTAATTTAACACCTCATGCTTTTGTTTCAGTGCCTTTTAAAGGATAACTCAAATATGAGCCCCTGATATTTGTTCTCAGAACTAATCATATTCCTCTATTTGCTTGAATATGAGCCAGGAATGAATTATAAATGTGAGTGTCAGAAAAAATATGTGACTGGAGGTACACATACACTGTTCGTTCACTATTCCATACGTACTTTAAATTGCCCAGGGTGGGGAAAGCTGTTCTCTCAGATTTTCATTTAGTTCACACATTTTCATTTACTGAATTCAAACAGGGTTCATCAGACAGTACTCTGCTGTCTTTCTGGTTCTTATTTGCTGCCATTTTAGAGAGCACACTCTGTGGCCCTGACTGCATGAGTCAGCCCAGTTATAAGAAGATAGGTGGAGAGGCTGTGTTTGGGCCAGCTAAGAAGAGTGATGGCTACCTAGTTATTTTTGGCTAAAAATACATTGTCCTGTATCTGGGGTTTTTTCCTCATAAATGTGGTTTTGTTAATTCTAGAAGGTGCATCACAGTTATTTTTTATAGTGTTGGGCCAACAAACAATGGCCTCACCAGTGTGTTCGGATTTTGCCTTTAGAGGTGCTTATGTAAGAAGAAAACCACATCACTGATTTGCAAACAGAAACACTCAAGGCTTCCACACTGTACAAGTAGATCCATTTGTATAACTTAGATCAAATTCCAATTATTTTACTTCCAAAAAAACTGTTCAAATATGATTTATTTCCTAAAGAGGAAAATACTGTGAGAATTTCCGTAAGGGATAGTAGAACAGTCTCTTTTAGGTATCTGAATTATATAATACCCACTTCATTTACACACTTTATCTGTACATGCACCAACTTTAGAGGAGATGCTCCAGGTCAGGCTCATTGACAGTTCTGCCCTCTTTGTGCTAACCATGGAAGAATACAAATGAATCTCACACATGGGATATGAGCAAGTTTCAACAGATTATTTTAGGTCTCAGCTATACAAGGAAACCACTGCCAAGTGGACTAAGGAATAACATCAGAGTTCACTAGTTAGTCCACTTTGAAAGTAGGATACACTTACACTCACTACAAGTTTTAGTTCAGAAGAAACTAGGGCAAACTACCTAGAACACTGCAAATTCACACCTTAGCTTACTTCTTTCTCATCTTCCTATGTCAGACACATGAAGGAAAGGTGAGATTTTCAACTGACTGCACTGAGCAAACCCAAAAAGTTCACATGCAAACTAGATTACCCAGCTTAGTTCAGTTGATTAGGAATGGAAATCGATATAAGTGGCTACAGATTAATTTGGTCTGGCTTAATTGAATCATTTAAAAAGCACTTCTACACTGAAATCATAGAATGGTCAGAGTTGGAAGGGACCTTAAAGATTATTCAGTTCCAACCCCTCCCTGCCACGGGCAGAGACACCTCCCACTAGAGCAGGTTGCTCAAAGCCCCATCCAGCCTGGCCTTGAACACTGCCAGGGATGGGGCAGCCACAGCTTCTCTGGGCAANCTGACAAAGAGTCCTTCCCCATCTTCCCTGCAGGCCCCCTTTAGGTACTGGAAGGCTGCTATAAGGTCTCCCCAGAGCCTCCTCTTCTCCAGGGTAAAAAATCCCAGCTCTTTCAGCCTGTACTCATAGGAGAGGTGCTCCAGCCCTCTGATCATCTTCCTAGAAATACCGTAGTATCTGCTTTCTCAGAACAGCACAACTCAGAATCCTGACGAGCTGTGCACTGGTTTCTGGTCTTGTCTTGGGTGGAGGATTGGATAAAGGTGACCTGAGCTGCCAGTCATGACATAACTGCCTTCTGTCAAGAGCTTGTGGAAGTATCAGAAAAAATACACTTTCCTTAAGGCAAATATACACTTCCCTTGGAATTTTCAGAAGCTCATAAGTACTTATGAAAACAACAATACCTACATTGTGTCTGTATTGTAATTCTTTTTTTGATCACTAGAGCATTGAAAATACTGTGGTGTTATGCACAGCACAGTAACCACAGTGCAAAAAGAAACTTGACCGGCATCACGGAGAATCACTTCAAAGTTTAAATCTTTCCTGTGCAGGTGAAGAGTTTATGTTTTAGCTATACAGCTTTCCTGAGAGAAGAAAGTAGATCTAATACAAAAGACTTTGTTAAATCACAACTACCTTTTTTTGTGTGTTTGTTTTTTCAGTTGATTACATCTCTCCAGTGACAAACAAGTTGGGAATGAGGAAAATGTATTGTGTCATTTCAAGAATTACTCCAGTAATTAGGTTACATTTTAACTGTAAGTCCATTATATAGTTTCCTTCTGAAATTAAGGCCTGAACAGCATCCGTACCGTATGAAATAGGTTTTTGATTACTGTGTATGTGCTAGTTTCCAAAAAGTTTGATCCTTTTCATATACTGAAAGCATGTGCCCTGTCAGACATGTTACCACTTTGTTTTAAAATGAAACATAGGTTTTGTTTAAAAAATAATCCTGTAGGCCCAACACTTTTGTCTCCCTCGCCAAGCTTTGTCAGTATTTTAGCTACCCTAATACAGGGTTTATGGGATGTGCTATTATATTAATTTATTAATTTTGGTTTAAGAGTTCATTTTGCTAAAGTATATAATTTTTTAACGAGATTTAACAAGATTTCACTGATGCCCTCCACTGAGAAAACCCACAAACACTTTCATTGCCTCAATGGGAGACAACAGCAAACTTGGCTCCTGGGTAAATCAAGAAGGTGAGTGACAGCCTCTGCCATTCGTGAGAGTCAGGGCTCCAGCTGCATGTCCCAGAGGAGGGTTGTCATGAGCTCTGCAGAGCACTGTGCACAGGGAAGGCACTACCACACCTTCTCCCATCTCCTGCTGCTCTTCCCCTCCTTCTGCCAGAAGCTACCTCCTCCTCGGATTGCTCAGAAGGTAGCTCATCTATATTTTAAACAAGATAAAGAAGAAATAGTGAGTGAGGCATGAAAACAAGCTGCTCTCTTCACCCCATTTCAATAATGCTGCCATACTAGTGCAAACGTTTTTCTTTTAAAGTCCTGAGAGCTGGCAACAGGTTAGGCGATGAAGATATGGCTCTGTTGGAGTTGCTGAATATAAACGACTGACCACAGACGACAGAAGCTGAAGAAATGAGAGAAGGAGAGGAGGAGACCAAATGAAACAAGTAGGCCCAATTCATCTCCCTGTTAGTTACATTAATTTTAACAGAAATTAATTTAGTTCAGTGTGATTAAGCCAAGACATAAACAACTGCTCAGACATTTCAGTGGGGACAGTGGATACCTGGTAGAGGTCACAAAATGGAATTTAATATAAGAAACAAAGATAACTAAGACCCAAAAAGACTCTCAAAAGTCAGACATCCCTTTCTCTTCATATAAAGGACAAATAAAAAGAATATGAGAAAAGAACCAATTGGATATCCCTAAGAAACAAAGAATATTGTTAAAGATTCAGATGTAAGAGGTAGTTTCCACAGTGTTTCTGTAGATTACTTGATTGTTCTGAGAGCTACTGCTTTTGAAACAACAGCAGTTAATTTCAGATTTAGCATCACTTTTCATAGTGCCTTGGAATTTCAATATGTTGTGCTTCGCAAAGTGGATTAAAATACCCGTTTTGGCTATAGACGGATGAAGCAAGTCTAATCTTATTCTGTATATTCTAGATACACATTTGTAGGCCTTGACAAATTACATCATTTAGCCTTAGAGGTGCTGTCACTAAGGAAGAATAAGAACTAAATAAGATAAATTCCATTTAAAAATGTTCTGATTCCTCTCCTCTGACATGCAATATAGTACCTCAATCCGTTTCAAGACAAAAGGACACATCTAAAACAGTGTTACTTGGCAGACAAGAGGCATGATGGAAAAACCCTACAATGCTCCTGGGGAGTCTGTCAGTTAATGGGTTTATCTGAGCTCAAGGCATTGCTAAACAGTGTGCTTTCCTGCTTAGTGCAATGGGATGCAGCTAGACCTCCCCCACAGAACCAGTTTCATCAGGAGTAGATGGTCACTGGATTACAGCCAGCTAGCGATCTGCTGGATGGTGTGCAGAACCGCTACAGACATACCTATGGCTCAAGTCACAGGCTTGTGAAGGTCAAAGCTGGAGGCTTCATGGGTTTGTGTCTTGATTTGCTGCTTTCATCATGCAAGGCCAGGTTACCATAAAGCATGGTCCTGTATTCTGTGCATGGACTAGCACTGCGGCAGAAACTCCAGTTTATCTTTCCCCCTTGCTCTAAAAAGCAAGTAGCTCCCTTTACAGCACAAGCCAGCCACATACACTGGGATGGTAATTTTTTCAAAATATTGTTTGATTATTTTATCAAACAAGAAAGGTAGCGTAAGAGGATGAAAAATCTGACTTCAGTAAAGTCATTATCAAAGCTCCTTCTAACTTCAAAAGTTCGGAATTTTACCTGAAAGATGTTAGTTGCAAAAGTCTGCTTTTCTTTTGAAAGCTGGAACCTACATTTACTTCTATCTAGTATTTTCCCAATACTTTTCTGCTCTTGCTGTTTCTAAATACAAGAAATGTGAGAGATCAACAGAGCTTTAAATATTCAAACAGAAAATGCTGCAACAAAAAACTGCTGAATGAAGTAACAGAATATAAGAGTGGTTGGATTTCTCTTGATATTCTGAATTCTGAAGATGCTTAATAAAAAAGTGGCTTTTTAAATTTCTAACAAAACATATTTTCTCACTAATATCACATTTCAAACTGAAAATATGTTTTCACACTAATACTCAAAACTCGGGAAAGCAAAAAATACATACTCTTTTTTTTAAAATATAGATCTAATGAATAATCTTGGGAAATTTTAGTGAGTCCTTCTTCAGTAACAGCTTGATTTAAACTGTTTAGCAACATGAGACACAGAGAAATCTAACATGCTAAGGACATTTCAGTAAGCCTCCTGCAATAGAAAACTGTAGCTCCTTATTAAAACTATTTCATGTATTAGTAAAAGAGCAGGTAAATGAACAGTAGATAATTTATTTGGATTTTCCAAGGTCTTTGACAGAGGACTGTAGAAGAGGCTGTGAGTACCAGCTACATCACCATGAGGTGGGAAAGTTGTTCTCATGTTTAAAAAAACTGACAACATAGAAGACAAAACAGAGAAATAAAATACCTAATGTCAGCATGGGAAAAGATAACTCTGAGGTCCCTGATATCACACACTCCCATGTCTCCACATAGGAAGCCTGTTGCTTAATACAATGTTATCTGCAAAAGTAGACAAATAACAGAAAAATATTTACCATTGAGATCCCCCAAACAGTCACAGCAATGTCACTTCTAGTTCCTGCTTTATAACTCTCTGTATAGCAAATACTCACTCTTCAGTAAAGATGAAAGTCCACAAAAAAAGGCAAAGTATTCCTAAATGTCTGTAAGAGGATAAAGTGCAATGTTTCATAATAATAATTCAAACCTAGTCAAATACGGACAATAGACAAGAAGAAAATCCAGTGACAAGGGATGTTGATACTTTAGTCTATGGCAGTCTTTTCTAAAATAAGTAATAACCAATCACTCTCTATATAAGAGAGTGCTGGAAAGGACTATTTGTAGGGAGGACTTATTTGAATGAGACAAAAACTGAGGTACCAGCCATTTGTGGAACCTCATTCCAGAGTAGCTCTTCCAGTATAACAATCTGAGGTGCTTCTGCTACTTTATGTTTCCATCTCCTTTCTTTCTCTCCTTCTCTCCAAGAGTGGAAGAGAATGTTGGGATTTCCTAAGAATCAATTCTTCTCTTACACTTCCTCACAACATTCCTCTAGCATTACAGCCTATAGGGAGTTCTCTCTACACCCAAAAGTTCACAAAACTGATTTCCCTTTTTAAATTAATGAACTGGACCAACTGTTAAAGATAGTCTTGAGAATTCTGGAAAAAGAGGTACACTGACACCAAGAAGAACATTTCAAGGCTTTTCCCTCTCAGATAAAAATAGCCAAGCTTTTATATCGGGCTTAGTCTTGTAGGGATAGTTCTCTTGTAATACATATATTTATTATTTTTATATATATATATATCTTGCCAGCACCGAGTACTGTTGTCTCAGCTGAGGTAAATGAAAAATTGTCATCATAAGCACATTAGTTGCAACAAATTCTAAACCTGTTCTTGATCAGAAAAGCATCAAAAAATGGTTCAGGTTGCATTCTTTGGGTGACTGTGAGGCATTTTGCTCTAGCTAGCCTCTAGGTCGGAAAGAAACTGTTGCTACCTCTCTTCTCTTCCCAAGGTAGGACTTGGCCCATTTTTCAATATGCCCCTTCTGGACCAACAGTCTCCCTGTCCTTACACCGCTACACAACCAGTCAAGAGGAGAGAGATACTACCTAACTCTGATAGGGGTGTGGGGGCATGTGTGTTATCTGAATTTGTTTGTGAAAGTACTGAGCAGTTTTTGATAGCTACGGGGAGGTATGTTGTAAACTCTCTGTAATGAATACTTGTAGACATGAATGTTTGTGCATACCTTCACTATATGAACAAGCTGAAGCCTGCACCATTTAGATTGTCTTACTTTTCAGAATTGCACCTCCCTGAGCCTCTTCTCCTGAAGAAGATTTTATATGATCATTGCACAAATAGGAAGAGTTCACAGATAAGCGTTATGTGACTTTTTGTGACTGAAGCTGGAGACAACAAGCAACTTAAAATTCATTCTCAATTGGAAAAACATTTAATAATAGGTCTGATTCGAAAAAGCATTCTTCTGTAAGACCCTTTAACCGCAAACTCTATTTGAAGTAAGAGAGGATTCAATACTTCAGGTAATCATACTGCCTTCTTTAGGAGGAAAAGCAATGTCTCTCACAGAGAACTCTGAGCAAGCCTGGTAACACAATATATTCGGTTTGTGGCATATGTATTTTTAGAACTGTCATGAGTTACAAGGCTGGGAACAACAGTCAGGTGATGTTTATCCAAGGATGTGCTGGTACATACACTGACTTTTTTGTCCTATACTTTGCTTTTTAACTTCTGGAAAATTTAATTTCTGTAACTTGTGGAAGTGAGTATAAAAGCCTAATTTAAGGTATTAACCCTGCCAGCAACCCTGTATGAGAAGTCCCTATGGAATCTGTAAAGTGTGTACACAATGGTTTTGGTTCAGGGGAGCAAGAGGCTGGAGAGGAGAAAAGGTGTTCAAACTCTTCTTAAAGCTACCAAGTCGAAGGAAGAGGTAATAAAGATCTGGTATATCCCTCTACTCTTCAGACTCCAGTAAACAGTTAATGGCGAGCCCAATATCTTTTAGAGGCCCACCATGAGATTCACTACAAGGCTCCAGGTTTAACCTGGAGAAAAAGCATCAAGAACACCAGAATTTATTTGATCTATTTAAAAATGGTCAAAACGTTCTTTCCTCAGCCCTGGTATTGCCATGATGAGCTCAGAATGCAGGACATCAAATTTCAGACAGTACCTTTTATGAGATCAGCTGACACAGCTGGAAGGAATAGACCAGCTTTGAAGCATGACAGCCCTCCTTAAGTCTATTACGCAAGCAGAATCTTTTCCACATTGTATTGTCTAACAGCTATTTTGGATGGTAATTTACCTGTGTTAATCGGTTACGCAGTTTATCCAATGACACTCATAAAATCAAACTTTAGGCATTGTTTCCAGACACAGTACATTCACACTGGACAGTGATTTACAGTTCAATACATAGTGCCTGTGGAAGGCACTTTAGAGTCTTTAAAAACTTAAATTTTATATGGCACCACGACTGTGGCATATCCAGGACCCAATGTCTCCATCACATTTGGCACTAACGTTTGATTATTCAGTACAGCCTACTGAATCACCAAAACCACTTCCTGCAGCGGACTTTTTGTAAATCTCTTATCCAAGTACTGACCAAGCCCAGCCCTGCTTAACTGTATGAAATCGTAGCCTAAGGTGGTGTGACTGCAAGCACAAACAGCGTACATCTGTCATTTCAGCTCAGTTAGTAATCCAGTTGCCTTCTTCAGAATTAAGCCTTTCTCTCAAGGCTGTCATTAAGATGAAGTCTTATAAGAAGGGTAGCTTTCCTGTAGTAAAATAATCTGAGTAGAGTATATTCTAATATGAGCATTTTTTTTTTAAAGTTAACTGGTCAATGACGAAAAAAATGCCCATGTTGCATAATGCTGGTTGAATTTGATGGCAACTTCCTGTTCTGAACACTATTTGTCTAGTAACTGTTATTAAAACATGTAAGACAAGAAGATCTAAGAACGGATAAATGATACCACTGGGCAATCATTTTATGAACCAACACAAGTTTCTACACTTAGTCAGAGCCTTTGATAACATTCAATACAGACAATTTTTCAAGCCTGAGTGTTTAAATTTAGGTGCCTACACCTGCCTAAACATAGGTTTAGCAGACTCATTCTAGGTACCTATGATCACACTTCCAGAAGCACCAAACTCATACAACTCCTACTGATTTTAGTTAATATCTCTGACAATCACAGGAGGAGATCTGAAAATTATGGTTTATATTTGTATTTGAGGGGGGGGGGAAAAGTAGTAAGTTTACACAGATGCAGGCTTTTGTTGGGGCATATCCTGATCTCTGCCTACAGCCTGAATAACTATGCTATATGCAGGACTGCTGTGTAAGTATTCTTGCCCCCCAGCCATGAACAAGCAGCAGCGCAGCTGCTCCTACAGCCCACTTGCTGTTGTAACAGGGCAGTTGCTGTATCCTTCGGAGAATATGACTGCTGCCTCTCAAGTAGCTCCTCATGGTTATGGAATCAGGTCGCATACACTCCATGGTCTCTGACCTGTTTTGCCTTGAAATATCCTGCACAGTAATTCAGGGCAAGGTTGCACTGACCTAGGGCTCTGCCGAAACAAGGAGGTGGATATTCCATATGCAAGGTCCCAGTGTCCTGTCTCCCACATGTAATAAAACAACGCTGAATCTTGTACCTACAGAAGGTATATTTAAACACTTGGAGCAAGATGGGAAATAAATCTGAATTAGAGCATAATTTGGGGGGGGGTTTAGCTGGTCAGACTAAAGATTTAGTGTTATTTGATTGTAGTAAGTCTATACAGTTAGTGTTTTAAAATAAAAAAGGTATTCTCTTCCCTCTTTGTCTTTTACTTATGCTGGGCAAGACCTCTAGCCCAGTGCATCTGCATATGTAATGAAAGAAAATTTATAACAATAAGATCTTGCTACACTTAACAAGGATGTATCACTCCCCCACCCCTCAGTAAATTATTTTGCTGGAGGCTACATCATTCTCTCTGAGTAGTATGTTGGGAGTTGACAGAGGCGTGAATAATTCACCGTGTGCGAAGCCTCCCCAAGCTGAGCCGGGCTGCAGCATGTTGGGCCGGCCTTTGATGCAGACTGGTTGGGCAGGTTCCTGGGCGCCCCAGGAACCGGTCTGACGGGCCTGTTATGCCAACAAATTCTGGTATGATTCCATGCTCTCCAGAATGCAGAAACCTGCCCAGCCAGTTAAATGAAAGGCATATTAGGTTATCCATTGCACATTGTATATATCTTAGGTGCAGCAGATCTCCTCTCGGCATTCTCTAGTGTGGTCCACAGTGGCTTCCTCATCTTACTTACACTTGAGGTTTATAGCTGGAGGGGAAGTCAATAGTAAACATTTATCACCCCGATCAAGAACAGAACTTTTCACAATTCAAACAGAAGGGTGAGTTTTTAAAGTCTTTCTTTAAAATTAATTTAAGATAACCTTAAGAAAAAATTTCTGTTATGCTTGAAGTGATGTAATGGCTATCTCCTTAAGGTGTCTGAGTACTGCCAGCCTCTATGGTGCTTGCTGACAGCATTTCTGTGAGTGCAGCTTTTTGACCCTTCTGCGTGCAGCTCAACATCATCTGCTCTGTCTGCAAGAGTATTTGCTGGAGAGACAGTTCAATGAACTAAGAACGGGAGTGAGAGACAAACTCCACTGCCAATGACTTAGTATTTTGAGCAGGTGACTTAAGTATTGCCTATTGTTGTTTTTTTTTCTTTTATACAGTGTTTTTATAATCCCTGTCTCATAACAGCACTGTTGTGACAAGGCATAGTGCCATGACAGTAAGATGTGTGGTTACTAATTCTTGCCAGACTAACATTTTTAATTGTTTAATTTTATGGATCGAGTTAATTAAACCTAGATTTACATACACAGAATTGGCTTCATGGTAAGATAGGAAATGTACTTGTCATCCTTACTGCTTTTTTTCTACTTCTTATTAGAAATGTACCTGTTTAGAATGAGTAATGGTGGTGGCTATGTTAATAAAAAGCAGTCCTAATCATGAAGAGTAGGCAGACCTGAAATTTGTACCTGTATCTGCAACTGAATCCATTCAAAGGTTCTGTGTCAAATAAGAAAAATTAAACAGTGTGAAAACAAAAGCTGTGGAATCTGGTAACTGATTAACTACTGGAGCACAGAAGTACTTGCTGAGCTGAATAGAAAGGAATGAAGACAGGTTTTGTCATGCCTGTTAGGACAAAATAACTCTTTAACTTAAGTAAATGTGAATCTTCTTGCCATCTGTGTGACTACATTTTTGAAAACCCTCACATAGTTACTTCTGTCTCCCTGGAAATCTTTATTTTGTCTGTCATTCAGTGAAACAATTACCATTCTCTTTCATGATGTAAAAAAAATAAATTAGAGTTCCCAGTGGACATAAACCACTAGATACAAAAATACAGGATGATGTAAGAATAAACGGTAGTCACACAACAGGGAAGCTTCAATTACAGAGCTGTTTACTGCCAGCTATATCCAGGTTGATGCAAAAATTAACCTTATTATGCTTTTGTAGAGTGCCGATAAAAAGGCCTCCCAAGCAGCTTAAAAACTCAGGGAATAGCAGGTTGAAATGACCTTCTCATTAGCAGCATTGCATCTATGTGTAAAAATTTTTCTTCAAAGTGTGGGAAAATGGAAAAGAACATAGAGCAAGCTTTGTACTCTCACAGAAGTTAAAATATTCACCAGGAAGAACTGTTTAAGTTTTACCATCTCTGTTGATTTTGCTATTAAATACAGAAGGAAAACTTCCTAAGGAATAAACCACTTTCAAAAGAAAAAAATATAGCTGGCTGAACTGTATGGTTTGCACAGGGACTCTCTGTAGAGCCTATAAATTGCTACAAGAGAGCTTCGATTTCTAAAGCTACAGGATTTTAACACAGCATATTTTTTAAATTCAAACCAAATAAATCACTTTTCCAAAATACTCCTTGCCATCCTCTCTTTTTCCAGTTTATGTATTCTGTTTTATTTGGGTTTTCCTCCGCTGCTTTTTTTTTAGGGGGCAGGAATGGCAGGGGTCATTGTTTGGGGATTTTTTTTCTCAAAAGGTAAGTGAAATATTATTTCCCATATATCGTTTCTTTTTCACTTGTTTTCCTGTCCTGAATTCTTGTCGTTCACTACAGTAAAAGGCAGGTGGCATGAGTTCGTACACAGACCTGTAAACTTTTACTTCAGCTTCCCAAGCCTGAAACAGGCTTCCAAGGCTGAGATAAACATGCATAGCTGCTCAGACTATTCATGTTCACCTAGAAACATTGGTAGGAGCAAGACATTTCCGCAAGCTGCGAACACAAATACATGCTGCTGCTTAGAGTGTGTGGATCAGGAACACCGCACTGGGGTCCTACAACAGCATCCCTAAGGTTGCTTTTTTTCTTTTCTCCATCAAGGCTCTCTAAAAGACCAGAGAGTTTCAGTTGAATAAATCCTGGCTGTTTCTGACTACAGATGAGAACCAGTGAAAGCACTTCAAAGAAGAGGGTTTCTTAAAGTGAACAATGTTACTGGCATCAGGGAATTTGATCTTGGCTCGATTTCAAAAGTGGCTACGCAAGCAGCTTGAGAAGAATCAAATTCAACTAGTGGGGGTGATGGAGTGGCTCCTCCCTTTTTTTCCAGAGAAAGCAACTACCTGTGCCAGACAGCACCGGTGTGCTCTGTGCGCCCTCCCAGCTGTAAGAAATCATACTGTTCAGAGGACTGCCAGTTCCTACACTCACAGTTCAAATCCTGTTTAGGTAGCAGCTGAACTGTGCCACGCGCTCTTATTCTCTGCATCTGAAGTTGGGCTCCTTTGATGTCCTTACTGGCAACTGGCAACTGTAACATAAAGTTCATTAAATGAACATGAGTAGAGTTAAGCAATATTATGCAGATCTGAAAGCTGAGGAGGTTGTGGGCATACTAGCCGCATATGTATATGTGCAATATATTAAATCTCATGTGAATAAATAAGGACTTTACTATGTCACATACATATATATATGTACATACAGAAAAAGAGTGATCTATTTACTACTGTTTGAAGCAATTAAAATATTTAAATTACAGAGTAATTCAAAGCTGATTTTAATCTTCACATCTAAATTTAAGATAATAGAAGCAAAAAATGCAAGCTTTCTGCTAACCTCTTTTAATCCTATTCTATACACATATGCAGTGAGCTAGGTAACCTTCTGCTACTTGAGTAGTTAGAAACACTGATGTAGCCACTGTACTACCCATCAAAAAGGGTTAGGGGGTAATTAAAGTATATTTTTTTATCTTATCTGTGCTGTAATATTGCAGTACTCTTAGAAGAGAAATTCAGTCACCAGTTGATTTGCTGGTAAACAGTGCAGCCATCAAGAAGGAAGGCATTGCCACTAAAGCATAATTGAAAATCAACAGCTTCACATACTACTACTAAGATTAAACATTCCACACCAGCCACTTCTAAATGGGCTAAGATTAAATTAGATTCCCTTTTTGCAGAGTTGCTCATGGGAAGTATTCCGTCACCTAGTTCAATGTGCCATATTAAGGGTTATTTTGAAATCTGAGCATGAGCCATGACACCATACAAGGTTTCGTATCTGTTCAAGTGTAACAACGGTGAAGCATTTTTCCCACAGTTTTATGGTCTAGGTGTGTGTGTTTACTCTTATGAGATGAATGAGATGTAGTTCCAGTTAAACTAGTCAGCTTAAGGCATCCAATACAAGTAGATGTGGAACATCAGATTCTTCAGTAGCTTTCTAGTATGCTTAATGAGCCGGGGATCTTTTCAGTAATTAGTGGCCAAGTATGTGATTATGGAACATATGGAATCAAATAAATCTGGAAGGGAGATAAAGTTCAACTGCTGGTCTTAATCCGTTATCACTTATTGTTAGGTAGATAAGAGTAACGCTGTAGAAGTCAATGGATTTACATTGCGGTAAATTTCAACATAAGAGGAGAATAAACTGCTCACAGTTTATTGGGAAATAAAATGAATGACAACATAATTATTTTCCAATGTGCTTCCTATAAATAGAAAGATTGGTCCAGTTAATGGTAAAATACCTGGACAATCAGCAAGAGGGCTGATTTTATTGCAACTTATCAGATCTGTGTATATATTTAAGACATCTGTTTCTCTTAACTCTGAAGAAACTATTACTTTCCTACATCACAAAATTTTAGATTATATAAGTTTCAAAAGTAGAATAAAAAGCTGCCAACAAGAATTACTTAAGACTGGAATGTCCATCACAATGTATCATGAGTTTCTTCTGTAAGACATAGCTAATCTTAGTTCTACCATATATGTACTGACACAGCAATGGATCAAACTTATGATGTAAGTAATCTGCTGCTGAGTTACTGAACATTTCATTTTAGTTGCAAGATAAGTGGTTAAACAACAGCGAGGAACGAGTAAAAAAGTTAACTACAAGATTTGTCAAAATGCTTCAAAATTCAAGTAATGGGAAACCAAGAGTATATTCAACAAAGATGAACAAGAGATTTAATGCCTGCTTAATCACAGGTTGTCGTGGACTCTTGTCTGACAGTATTTCAAAATACTTCAGAAATACTGAAAAAGTATTTCAAATCCATTTTTATTCATGCTGTAGCTCCGTATCTGTTGTTCTTTCAGGAGATCTGAGTAGTGTAACAAGGGGGAACAGTCACAAATAGTTATTAAGTAATTGAACATCTAACTTTTTTCATACTATTAATAATCTAGAAAGTACGCAGTTTGTAGCACTGCCCCTTGCAAACTGATGACCACTGTCTTCTAGTCATGCCACCAAGCTGTCTCTGCAAGTTCTCCTATATATACCAAAATGGTCCAGTGGAATCAGGCGAAGGCAGAATACTGAAAAGTTCTATTTTGTTTCTCTTTCATTACTAAGGAAAACTACAAACTGAAAATCAAGGGGTTTATCTCCAGTAGACAGCAGGGTTGGTCCCAAAGAATGAGAGAACATTGAAATGCAATTTGGGCAAAAAAAAATACGCTGGGAAAAATCTCGAAAGTGGTACAAAAGTTCAGCTGCCTTGTGCTACACTAATTATATGAGCTTAGAGTCTTTCATATTCACATAAAACATTAGAAGATGTTCCAGGCTGTTCTATTGAATCCTAAATTACAAACCTATTGCATCGGTTAAGATCAAGAAGGGGACTGGAGAGGGAAGTATTCTAAGTACTTGCAAATACACCTTCTGTGTATAAACCTCAGCCCTCAGCAGACTTATAAACCCTGTGGAAAAGGTAGATTTGGCAGCATAGCCAGAATATGAGAAGGCTTCAGGGAGACCATCTAGCAGCCTTTCAGTATCTATAGGGAGCCTACAGGAGAGCTGGACGAGAGACACTTTGTCAGGAAGTCTGGTGATAGGACAAGGGGTAATGGTTTTAAATTGGAAGAGGGGAGATTTAGATTAGATATCAGGAAGAAATTCTTTCCTGTGAGGGTGGTGAGACCCCGGAACAGGTTTCCTAGAGAAGCTGTGGATGCCCCATCCCTGGAAGTGTTCAAGGCCAGGCTGGATGGGGCTTTGAGCAACCTGGTCTGGTGGGAAGTATCCCTGCCCATGGCAAGGGGGTTGGAACTCAATGATCTTGAACGTCCCTTTCAACTCTGATCATTCTATGATTCTATGAATACTAGTCAAGGCCACTTCTGCCACAAGACTAGTGAAGATCCTCTTTACAACTACACCAGCAAGACTCTCTTTCAGGCAGGGGCAGCATTTATCTCAATGCTGCCTCTCGCATACAGTTTCACTTTTCCACCACGCTTCTGGGCCTGCCATGCTTAACCACATCACCCACCACGGCCTGGCTTGTCCCTTTGACTTTCCTCCGGCTTCTCTCTGGAAATCCCAAACGCCAGGCCGGACACAGGGAGAAGAGAGCGCTAGGGACAACGCCTGAGGGAGGCGATGGGTCTTTGAAACAGCAGAACCCCTCTCATTTAAAGGCCGGGCAGGGGCCACCACCCCAACATGGCGGGCGTGCAGCATCTCCTCACAGCCCCGCTCTCGCGAGAACTGCGTGAGCCCCGCCTCGTTTCGGCAGACAAGGCGCGCGTGCATGCGCCCGCGCCCAGGTTTTTTTTTTTCCTTTTTCCCGCCGTTT
>VXBW01000688.1:146972-206497 GCA_013400375.1 Thinocorus orbignyianus | reverse complement strand
TCGTCCGCTCCCGCCGGCCTACCCCGGGGCACCCCGCAAACGCCGACCCCTCCTTCCGCTAGGCCTCCCCGAAGGAGGGGGAGAGCGGGTCGCGCTTGCCCCTTCTTCTCCATTTCGGGGTCTCCGGCCGGGGAGAAGCGGCGGGTGGGACATGGCGGACCCCCTCCTCTTCCGCTGGGCCTGAGGGAAGGATGGTCTCTCCCCGCCCGGCCAGCTCTCAGGCGCTGGTGGTGGCAGGATGTCTCAGAGCAGCCCGACGTGCCTGACGAGTGAGTGTTATATAGAGTTTGTCCGAAGGGAGAGGGGGACAGAACTTACAGAAGAGCTGCGTTTGTAGGAGCAAGCGGCGCTCGGACTTTTTGGTGGGCTCAGGGGCTCAGGAAGGATTGTGCCCTGCGGAATCACGGAGCGGCAACGTGTTGCTGTCAGCCAAGTATAAATACAGATAAATGCAGCTCCAGGGCTTTACCGGTGCCGCCTGCCAGAGCTGGCGCAGGCCTGCCAGGGAGGCAGTGGGCTGTCAGGCTGTGTGAAGGCTCACCGTGGCGGGGGAGCTGGTGGGGAAGTAAAAATGTTGAGGTTGTTCTGCGAAAGGGTCAGGAAAGAGGACAGGAGCTAAGCCCCATCTGAGGGAGCCGCCCTGCTCCCTGCCTGCCTATAGCAACAGGGTGTTTGGGAACTGGGCTAGCATCATGCTTCCTCGCCTCCACAGGCAGCTTCCAGTGTCTGTACATCCAGCTCTGGCAATTTTTTTCCACTAAGGACTGGAAAATCTTTTCGTAGGACTGGAGACTAAGCTAAGGAACAGGCATCGCTGAAAGAATCTTACACTTGTGCAAGTGCCCAGGCCTGTCAAAGGCTCTACTTGAAGACTGGTCTACACCTGTAGAAAGCAATGCATCACTTCGGGTTTGTGAAGCTTGGGAATACCCAATGCTCTTTTTTCCCCCCTGTTTGCGTTCAGTTGATTAAGCACAAATCACTTGCAGAAAATCTGAGTGAGTTTTGTGCATTTTTTCCTTACAGCCCTCTTGGGGGGTGGGGGGAGAACCAAATCAAAAACACAGGGACAACCTTTACTAATTCTAGAGTCAGATGCCCTTTTCTTGAAAGCGATTCATCTGACATCCTCAGCTCTAAGACAGTAAGTGAGAGCAAGTCTGTTGATTTCACTGCCCTAGTGTTTGACAGAGAAAAAGATGGTTTCTGAGATATCTTTTGCTGATGGTAGAGAAACGAGTTTAAAAGACATTCCTAATGTCACTAGGCAATTGGTTCCACAAAGAAGCATTGTAAGATGGTTTAACGTGACCGCACACAAAGTGGAGCGTTTCAGCTGCAAAGATGCAAGCAGATTACGGTTCAACTTCTGCTGAAGAATTGTAGGCATTGCTAATTTCAAAAGGTAATTTTATTTTCAATTAAGGACTTCTCTTAATATCTGAAGAGTTGTGGATTAGAGAGCAGGTACTGAAATTGGCACTGAATTTTCTGTGGGCGGAGCATGTTAAGTGCAGAACTATCTAAGGATTACAGAGGGTTCTGTCAGCTCCATCACCGTAGCATTTAAATATCCTTATGCTATAGAAAACAGAGCTCAAGTGTTCCTGTGCTGTTGAGGACAATGCATTGTTCCATTTATTCCATTATTTTTATTCCTTTTTGAAGAAAGCCAGACAGAAAGAAAAGCGACTTACTTAAGATCATGCACAGAGGTATTAGAAAGGAGACCAGAACTAGGGCCTCCAGGCCCTGCACTAGAACACAGACCACTAGACTGAACATCTTGTCGTGGTGAATCTAGGGTATCAGCTAAATCAGTAGCTGCATTCAGATATTTTAAGTTGCTTGAAAGCTCACGAGATAGGAGATGCAGCTTCTTGACTGATTGTAGACCTTGTATCATCTGAGCGACAACTATAATTTGTGCCTCAAAAATTTGAGAGTAAATTGCTCCTTTTATTTGTCTATATAGACATTGTGATTTGCTTGCTTAGGCTGCTACTTCAGGAACAGCACAAAGTAAGTTTAGGATGGTTTTTTTTCCTTACTGTAATTTGTATTACAGAGTAATAGAGATAGCTATGGCCACCTGGTAATGACACAGTCCCCGTTGAAAAGTGTTCATTTAAAACTGACCACATAGAAATGAGGAAAACCTAGCATGTCAAGTTTCACACACAGAGAACTGGAGGACCGAGAGAGATTATGTGAGTATTTCAATATTGAACACCCAGTGCCAATACAATTGAATGTTATCTTGGCTCAGACCCAGATCTGAGTACCATGCTTCCCCTGTAGTTTACCTGAGGGCATCACCTGTGCTAAGAAACCCTTCAAAACAAATCAGGATTATGGGTAAGATTGTTCTGAGTTGTGTAGGCAGTCTGGCTTTTAAGACAGAGCTGCTTGATTTTGATAGTTCCCCTCGGATACTAATGTTTTGGAAGTTTATAAATTTCAATGATTGCTCTAGTTTCCTTTTCTTCAGGGAGTGGGAATCATTTCAATGTAGAATCACCAAGACTTGAAAGGGATATCAGCTTTTCTTTACAGAAGGATGTCACTTGAATCCATGTTTATGTAAAGGATGTGTATATATAAATGTATCTCTGATAAAACTTTTGACAAATGCTTTTGCTGACAGTCACATCTTGGAAGCATGGGTTACTTCTGGAAAATGGGAATTCTGTTTAACTGCAGCTTTACATAGGAAAAGAATAAAGATTGCTGAGCATCTTAATCTAAATTTAGGTTGACAGCTGTTTAAGGGAAGGGGAGGAAATCTGTCTGCTTATAATTATTTGTATCAAAATACTTAGTGTCTTTCATACTTTCAGGGTAGCTGTCAGTATTTAAGTACAACTCGAGAAGGACAGGCAGTAACCTTTATATTTCATCCACAGCTGCAAGTTATACTCTGATAAATGCAAACATAAGTGTTGTCGATCTGTCATTGCAGGCACACACCTGTCTTCAGAAACAGCTTCGTAACTATGTAATTTAAAACTTAATGTGCGAGAGTGAGCCAGTTCTGCAAAAAAGTCAAGTTGGGAGCAGAAAAAAGCAAGATGAATGCATCTGGAGGAAACTGTGGGAGCCCTAGTTCTGCAGAATCTGCAGGAGATTTCTTCAAGGAGTTGTGGTCCAAACTGAAAGAATGTCATGATAAAGAAGTTCAAGGTAAATTGTTCAAGTTTGGGTTCACAGAAGGCTGGCTGTTGCCACAGGAAATCTTTGAACCAGAGTACCACTCAGTCTGCTTGGAACTAAATAGATTTTTTTTTTTTAATGTCTTAGTTGTGCAGAAAGTTGGATTGGGTGATTACAAATTATCCTTACAGATTGACCCCAAGCTTGGTTTAACAGGATTAAATTTAAACTATCGATGAGTATAAATTAGTTGCTAGGTCAGTGAAGAAAAAGCAGCGTGATGTTACATGGGTTCTCTGTGCTTAGGGAATATTTAAGTTACTTTGCCTTTAATGGATTATGATTCAAAGTTTCCAAATCCGATTCTTCAATGGAATTGTCTGTTTTCTTTTTATTTTGGGTTTAGTTACTTCAGGTACATTAAAGTGCTTTGCATTGTTTATTTCTCCTAACATGCAAAATATCACTGCAGATTAATACTACTGAAGTGAAAAGTATTTGTTTTGTTTCTTGTGTTCTAAATAATCTAAACAAAATCTGTAATAAATTGTTTGTTCTTACATTATGTTTTGTGACCTGTGATATCAATTTTACTATGGACTGAGTATTACTGTCTGTTCACTTCAGTAGTGCAGGAAATTAACAACACCTAAAGTAAAGATGAATTATTGCACCACATAGTTATATTCTTCTTATAGTATTTTTTACTAGTAGAGTACTTTGCTAAAAATACTTCATAAGAAGTTAAGATTTTGTTCTGCTCATCTGAAGTCATATGGTCCATTCTTTTGAATGGAATTAGGTCAGTATTTGACTGAATCTCCCAACAAGTGTATCCTTACTCATGAAATAGTATTAACATTAGGCTGTAATAAAAGTGAGTTTTCATGAATTAAGACCTTTAGTCAGCGAGTAGATCTTTGTAGCCATACCATTCCGGTAGTCTTGGTCATTTCCACCAGCCTCAAAATAGTTCCAGGTCTGTCCATGTAGGTCCAGTTACATCATCACTGCTTAATTTCAGAAGCTGTGGGGGGACTGTTTTATAACGTACAGATGTTTCATACCTCCCAAAGAAGGTTTTGACTCAACAATTTGCAACATGGGGCTTTGACACTTTGTGTTAGTAATTTTTTTTAAAAAAGAAAACAACAAATTCTCTCAGTTTGGCAACTGAAAGTAAAGATATACCAAAAAAAGTATGTGTAACCATATGAAATGTAATTTTATATTATGTCTCAAAACACATCAAAAAAACCTTCTTTTTTATTTCTTTAGGGTTCTTTTTCTTTTCTTTTTTCTTAAGTGGTTCTTTTTCAGAGTGGGTGTGATGTCAGCTGCAGATAAATGCGGAAGTACTGACAGAATGGGATCTGGCAATCTATGGCATGTCTGAACAACAAAAACTGAGCAAACAAAAAACTAATGTAGAGGGTAATGTTAAGTGACCCTTTCTCTAGTTTCTTGAGATGTGCAGCAGTGATTCTAAAGTTTTGGTTTTCTTTATGCAAGTGAAGATACTCTTTAGAATGCATGCTGGGTGTGGCCAGATAATTTTGCCACCAGGCAGTCTTTTTCATGCCTAGCCCTTTGTCAGTATGTCCCACACCGTGTTAGGTAAAATTAGGTCTTGTGTGATAACATCAAAGACGTGCCTGAAGGATAGTTAATTTTTTCAAAAGGTGGGGATCCTCTTATACAAAATGGTACTGGAAGATATTTTAGAAACATCAAACAGAGGCTTGCCTGGACTTTGCTTGTTTCTGAAGTCTATAAATAAGAATTAAAATTGACTCATGAGTTTCCAATCTAAATGTCAGCAAAAAATTATTTTAAAGATGGTGGAAGGTTGATTAAGGGAAAGTTAGTTGGAGAAAAAGCTTTTTTGCATGTATAATGCAAACACGGTGGTGGAATTCTTATTTATTACAAATCCATGAAAAATAGAATTTATGATACATGAGCTTTAAATGGTCAGGCATATTATATAAGTTATAATTTTTATACATATAGAATGTAGACTAGAAAATGCTTCAGATTCATACAGTTTGAAATGGATTTTATTGAACTTCTATATTGCAAAAGTTTTATTTTTCCAACCATGTTAGCTAAGCAAACCCAGCTTCTTATTCTTTTAAACTGATCACTTGCAAAAAATTCCAAATTTTGGCCCTCTTCAGACAAGATAGCTATCATTTTCTCTCAAATTCGTTACGTGACAATAGGTAGGACTCCTACAATCCAGTTTCCAAAGATGTTTGGCATGGTCAATGTCAGTTGACTTCTCATGGAATTCATAAGCAGTCAACACCTCAGAAATAATGGTCATTAAAACGTTATTTACTTTTATTTCCTACCCGTAGAATGTGGGGGATACTTGCACAGTGCTCACAAATTAGAAAGGAATTTGGTAATGCTGTTTCCAAAGTGACTAATTTCTGCAGGTGTTAATTCTTTCAGCTAGCTCAAAATAATTATATGGATACTTTCTGCATCTAGGTCTTATCAGTGTGGTTGCAGAGAATGAATTCAAGTCTACAGCTCTGTACTAAAAAGGAACATCTTTCAGCGTAGAAATATGAAGAGAGTTTTCCATAGAAGAAATAATCTAGGTTTTTCTCAATTATTCCTTACTTCTCTGTCTGAAAAGATATCAATAGGGAGAAGGGTGTCGTCATAGATGGAGAGAAAATTTTGAGGAAAGCAGTCTCCTTGATAGATGGCTGGAAGCTCCTTGAAAGTAAATAATTATAGAAAGCACGGCTGGAAGGTATTTTGGGAGGTCATCTAGTCCATCTCTATACCCTTAAGGTAGGATTATGTCTGTGTCATTGCTGACAGAAGCTTGTCCAACCCGTTCCGGGAAGACTTCGGTGATAAAGATTCTGCAGTCATCCTGGGCACTGTCAATTTTAGGTGCATTTAGTGCATTTGAGTATTCCTCAGAACAGAAATTTTCATAGCTATTAACTGAAATACTACAGGTACATAGTCTGATCAAGCTGGAAGTTTCATAATAGTGTATTGTGCATTTAGTTAATCTGCCTAATAATAGTTGAAGTCTCCATCACTTTAATGGGGACAGCATGTAGTTTACAAAAGCGCTTATGAGCTTTAGGTGATGTAGATTTATATATCTGCAGCTTGTTTGCTCCATAGAAATGTCGTGTGATAAATTGAATCAGGAGTGTTAAAAAGGAAACCTGAAAAAGCAAAGCTCTGTAAACGAGTATGCTTAAAACCTTCCAATGCTCTGGAAAAAAGTAAAAGGCAGAGATTACACCCCATGTAGTAATTCAATGCTCTTGGATAAATGTAACAAACTGGTTTCCTGCCTTCTCATTGCAGTCATTTGAATTAAGAAAAAAAACACACCCTTTAAGTAACTCGTTTGGTTCCTCCTGAATTCAGGTGAGAGGGGAGATAGTGTTACCTGTAGCACAGTACTGGGCCTTTTGAGCGCTGCCTCCTCAATTTGTGGCTCAGGTTGCCAATGTTACAGTCCTAAATACTTGCTGAACAGACTACCTGTTCATACAGGAGATGCATTGTTGTGCAGCTTCATTCCTTCCGATGGGTGTGGAGCAGCATTAAAGCACACTTTATAGGGGTTCTAATTGCAGATGCCTAATTGACTTGATGAATAGCAGCTACTTAAAAAAATAAACCCTCTTTCTGGGCTGATCTGCATGATAGAACATAACGTCTCGCAGGTGTTGAGGACTTAGAGATAAAAGAAATCTTGCTCTATTTCTGAAGAACTTGGGTTTTTAAGTTTTCTCTGTGCATTTTTTATCTCACGGGCGTCTGTCTTGTCGTCTGTGGGATGGTTTCACTGAGGCTCTGCCTGGCTTGACTTACTGTTACCTTGTCAGTAGTCTCAAGAGTGAACCTTCTCAAGCCAGCAGGTTTTCCCCTATGAGCTGTTCCCAGTTGAGTGTAGCAGGGGGAAGAAAAAAAGACGTCTATTAAGTGCCTTGACCTACATTTTCTGTAGTAAGATGTAGTATCAGCTATGTGTTCTGGTATAAATTTAAAATTGTCAGAAGTTTTCTTGAAAGTGTTCTGGTTTCATAAGTTTAGCCTATTATACTAAATGACTAATGCTTTTGCAAAAAAGATCACAAGACACTTCGCAACAAAACTGAGGTAGCTCACAACTTTACATAGTTTGAAGAAAACAACTGATGTCATACAACAATTCCAGTTGGATTTGTATTTCAGAATATGTTATACTGTTGCAGTCTGATTATTTCTGACCACTTCTTTAGCATTGGAATGGCCAGCTTGTGTGTGGGTAGTCTCACATAAGTTTCCATAGCACTGCGTCCCACTCGTTAAGCTGTGCTGTACCGAAACCACCTTGATCTTCCTGCCCCTGTGCACATACACACACCCCCCCCCAAAACCTGGCAAGCAAATTGACTGGACTGCTGGCTAGCCCCTGGGCTGTCAGCTGGCCACTCCTGCCAAGAACATCACTTGTACTTGCAAATCTTTTAACTTCTGCGCAGAACAGACAGTTAGGAGTCTCTGGGCCTTGGTGGAAGAAAGGCCACAAATGAAATGTTGTTCCAAAGAAGCTTTTGCTGAGAGGGTCTGGTAGCGTACCTCCAATAAAGTATGTTGTCCTTCTGTGCTTTAAAGCCTTGAATTATATATTTTTAGTGTTTCCTTTATGTGTATACATTGTCATACATTTTTCAGTTGAGTGGTTGGATGCCACATTTCAAGTGTGGTATTATGCATTTGTGTGTACACAGTATTTTATGCTACTTAGGTAGGCATAGCCAATGAGAATATGTTGACAGTGCTTGGTATTCATGTGTGAGTTTCCTACAAAAACCAGTTTATACCTGGTTAAGTGGAAACTTGTGTGTTTGTTTAAGAAGTCCCTATTTCCTAGAGATCATAATAGCTGTATTTGTTTCCAGGATCCTGTAGAACATAAGATGTCCAGAAAGAACCATTTTCGCTCCAAATTAGTGACACTTTTTCTCTCATTTGCTGATGTTGTTTGCAAAAGGACAATTAATTTATCATTTCACTTATGTATTTTTTTTTAATTCTATAACGTGTATTTTCTTCTTTCTGCTTCTCAGGTTTACAGCTGAAAATATCTAAGCTGAAAAAGGAAAGATGCTTGTAAGTACTCCTTCTAATGGTCTAATTTATTAAAGGAGGGTCTGAGTACAATAAATGAGCTGTAATTCTTGTAAGATCAATTGAAGTTTCATGGTTTCTTCTGTCAGACATGTACAAAACTCTGATCGCTTTAATAATTCAGCAGAGGTCTTCTGAAGATAAAACTCTTTATAGGGTGCGTAACTTGAACGCTAGGTTTGCCTTCCTTGAACAGATGCCTTGTGAGATTTTTCTTATCTACAGTATTTCTGGGATATCTATCAGTATGTTGACATTTCTAATACAAAAGATAATTAAGGAGACATTTTAGAAAGAGAAGTGACAGGACAACAAGCCTTTTTTTTTTTTTTTCCCTTTTTTTTTTTTTTTTTGCTATGTTTGCCTATAGCATCAGTTGTGCCTTAATTCAGCTTTCAGTCATTCAGCAAAGATTCTGGTACTAACCTTGCAAACTTTCACTCAATTCTTAGGTTTTAAGACACGTTTAACTTCTTTTGCAGTCAGCATTTGCTAATAATTTTTAGTTCTTTTCATAGAAGCAATTTGGGGGGAAAAATCTGAATTCCAAGATGTACAAAATATGTTTACAGCATAAATCAGATTTTATTTTCCTTTGGACTAAAACCATATTTAATTAAATGATAAGAGATATGCTGATGTGATTCTTCATTTAAATTTTTTATTCAGGTTTAATTACATGAATGTTGTGTTACTATTACGTGTGACCTGAATTATGGGTTGAACTTATTAAGTGCTATGTAGGAGGAATAAAAATAAATTACTCCATCTTCTTCCACTTTGGAAAGCAATATAATTATTTTAGGTGTGTTAAAGACATTAAATTATTCTTAAAATTAGTAAAAATTCTCCGTATTTGCATTCCCAGCATTGCCATCTAAAGTCAAAGATATGCTGTGTTCTAAAGTGTAGCTACAGTACTCTCAAGCATAGTCTGCACTTTTTGAGACTTAACATTTCTATCATCATCTAGTCAGTTTTCTTCTTCATTCTTGTTAGGTGTTTTAGTTACATCTTTTGAATTGTATAAGCAGGGAGTAACCCTCCCCAGGTCTAGAAAAATTAGTTCATTGTGTGCTTTTTTTGTACAATAGCACTCAAGCAGTTCTCAAGCGTTTTTGGCAGTTATTGTCTGAACTCCCTGATGTGCTTATATTTCTGGTTGAGAGGAAAACGAAGGTGTTCTTTCCATAGGAGTAAATTTTCTCTAGTGCAATCTGTCTTTTTTTTTAACCTGTAATGTGATGTAAATGCATCTTATGATGATACTGGCCTCTCCAGTATAAAATGATTGTACAACAGTACATGCTTAATTTACTGTCTTCTTTTATTATAATTGTTTTTCTGTAATTGTGAATGTCTCACTTCCAGGAAAATTGTTCTTACATCTCTCCGCTAGGCTTTTGGAAGGAATTGCCTTCAGTTGTGTAATGCCTGTGTTGCTCTCTTACCTAAATGTTTTTATGGATGGCATTTCTCCTTTGTAGTGCTCAGACCTCCTCTGAGCTTTTCTTTTGCTTATCCCAGTGAAATATTGTTCATCCTTTTAGCATTTGCTAATCCACAGTAGCACTTTGAGCCTGCCCAGTGTTATGTTTTCAAACATTTCAATTGCATTCATAACAGATCTATGAAGGCTGCATATTCTTGCCTGTGGTTTTGCCTTTTGTCTGCAGGGTGTCACACTAATGCTTGCTGACCAGGTGCAGTTCACCAAACCTATGGCAGGGTTTGCAGTTCCAGGAGTACTGATGTGGCAAACTCCCTGTTCCCCCACAGATGCACCTGCTCCTCAGAATCAAGATTTCTCAGCTTTTATACCCCTTCTTATTCAATCTCCAACACTGGTAGAACAAAGTGTGTGCTGTTTGCAGCTGCTATGTAATTGTGCATTAAAGGTCACAAACTATTAAAAAAAATAAAAGCAACTAGACTGTATTGCCATATTTGTTCTTCTGGTGAATTTTTAGTCAGTTGGAAATAGGAATTCATATGAATTTTACTAAGATTGTGAACTCAGGGTGTTTCATGGGATGTTGTCAGATCTTTCATTAAAACCTGAACAGCATATGTATTGATTACATTTTAGTAGATGAAATTATATTAGGTTATTACGTGACTTTCAGTTAGCAAATATTTGATGTAATGTTTTATACCTAAGGCTACACTTAACCTTCCTGGAAAAAAAAATCAATTTAATATGTTGTTTCTTATGTATAATTGATAAATGAAGTAGTTAATTTCACCCTTTTAGATTAAAAATGAACTGTCTCTTACTGTTACTGTTAACTTAACCTGGCGTTACAAGTTGCTTCCACGTTCTGAAAACTTAAATTGATCAGTTAATTTTCTAGATCATTAATACTATTAGTGTTGTGACTGAACACATACCAAATGGTTTAATTATGGTTTGTTGGAGTCTTTCTACAATTACCACATTGTAGATACAATACTCTTACATAGGAGGTCTTGTTCTCCTTGGTGCATCAGAATACCTGAGGTTTAGTATTTCAGACTTGATAATCAGCTGACAATGAGTGCCTTATTTTGTATCCCACTTCACCATTGGAGCTAATGACTTGTAAATGCTAGGTCAAAGAATGCTAGTTCATTATGCAGAGTGCATTTACAGCGAAAAATTTCTGTCATGTTTATCAAGTGCTCTGGAATTCTTAAAAAACAATTAATAAAAAAGTCTAGTTCCTTCCATCATGTCACTATCTTAATGTGACATTTTAAAGGCTTTAGGTGGAAGGTGTGGAGAGCTAGTATATACAGTATATATTAGTGTCTTTTTTCCTTCTTTTTTTAATGACTTAAAGGTAGCTTGAGAAAAGAATTTAAAACTTGGTGTTTTAAAATTACATAAACCGAAAAGGAAAGTTGGTGTTTTGGTTTTTGTTTTTTTTTTTTTTAATGCTGTAAACATCAGAAAAACACAGACTGCTGTTGTCAGACTTCAGGTTTTGCCATGACCTAGCTGTTCTTGGTTGATGAACAGAGGTAACAGAACTTTTAACACTTTGTCATCCCCAAGTAAAAGTACAAGTTTTAAATGTATCTTGTATCAACAAGTTAGTAATTACGTTTTCATTTGCTGTTGTGTGTGTACTTAGCAGCTGGTATCATGGCTTCCTCACATAATCCTTCTCAGGAACACTGAAAACACCCGCTTTCATGGAATACACAAAGGATTCCATGGTAAAAGGAAGAGCTGGGAATGAATTCTCAGAAGTTAGTCGTTGTCCTGTTACATAGATTAAGCTGCTTAGCTTTTGCTGAAAGTTAATTTCCTCATAGAAAAAATGGTGTGCTTGTTGCTCATGCCTTGTTTGCATCTTGAAAAGGTGTTGTGATCTGATAATAAAAGTGAAGAGGAGCTCAAATTGGGAAGTTAAATGTTACCACTTTCCCTTGGGTCTTTTGAGTGGGAAATGTTCTTTGTTAATTAAATAGTCCTGGCTTTTAGAGAAGAAACTTGCCCCAAGATTTTCTATTTCTGAATTCATATTTTATACTCTTGAGAATTGCTTCCTCAGGAACTAAACCTCTAACAGTTCTAAAGACTTGTCAGAGCTTTACAAACCCGATGTGGTTTGTCACACTGCAAAAAGCAGTCACTGCTAAGACGAGACCAGTATGACGTGATTATGAAAGCTACCAATTTGCTTCCGAACAGTTCAGCAACAGCATAAAATAAGAGAAGTGCTTGAGCTTATGTTCCCTGAGATAGTTACTTGAACACTATTAGCTTTTATCCCTTGACTGTCATCAACTCTAATTTTTGTCCTGAGCAAAAATCAGATTTATCAACAGAAGCTCAACTATAATATGAATTAGAAACTAGCTGCTCCTTTCGTAACTCAGACATTCCTAAATTACCAAGAAAGACTTGCTGAATTTATTTTCAACTTAGTATCTGTGCTGATGATAATCACATTTCCCAAGAATATGAAAGAAACATGCCAGAGAATTCTCTGGTGAAAAACTAATAGCTGTAATTTAAAGCTGGAACTAACTTTTTTTTCTATTTGATTTTAGGGATGCAGAGAGGCTTGAAGAGTTTTATACCAAGAACCAGCAGCTCAGAGAACAGCAAAAAGCACTTCATGACACTATCAAGGTTTTAGAAGACAGGTGAAGTAGTGCCTTTTAGCTTTTGGGTTTATTGTGCTTTGCTGTTACAGAGTAGCTCTGGATGCTTTGCAAGCTGGTTAGTCAGTTTTTGTAAATGAGTCCTTTGCTACTACAATTCCTATAGCATGTTTTAAAGAAAAGTGTAGAATTTAGATTCTTGTGACTGAATTAAATTTTTGCTATTTTGTTATTTTCAAAGTGCTTAACTTGCTTAGTTCAGTTAAGGTAAGTAGAAGTACAAGAAGCTTTGGAGGCAGATACCCATTTTAGAGCATTATTTTCCATCCATTTTTTGTAGAGACAAGTTTAATGTCAGTTGAGATATAATACATGTGCAAAACTCTGGGCCAAACTATTATCATATACTTTGAAATTAATGAAATAACTCACTAGGAAATCTTTGACATTTGAAGGGGGAATCTTTTTTTACCTGTTTTACCTAAATGTAATCACAGGTTCTGTCTATTGTCTTCTTTTGGACTTAGACATTCTGATCACCTCTTGACCCATTCTGACTTTCCCTTATTTGTTTTTGGTTTTATTTTGTTTCGTATTTTTCTTAATTTTGTATAGCAAAGCAAAACCAATAGACATGAAATTCCAGTGCATTTTCTCATCTTTTAAAAATTATACCTGTTTTAGGAAGTGTAGGTTAAATTTGCTGCAGATAGACCCACAGAAGTTTTCTGGGAATAGATCATTACATAGTAAATTTTTTTCCCACATTCCTGTGGTGCCTCAAATTTTAGAGCTATGATACTCAAATTTATGTTCAACTGTGTTGCTTCATGAAAGGCATTAGGGATAAACTTGTAATCATGCAAGTAATAAAATTTCACACTACATAGATAGGGAGACATCTACAGAGTGGATGAACTTTTCTATTCCCTTACCAAATGAAGTGCTCTCATTGCAGAAAACAAAAAGTGTATTTAAAGTGGTTTAATACAAGGGGATAATGATACTGTGTTTATTACAGCCTTAGTCAGATAAGCTAGTATGAAAAGGTATTTCATTATTTTACTGTTTCCCTAATTCCATAATTTTTAAGTACCCAGGATGGCTTTTGCTTCCAGTATTCAACTGTGTAATTGGAAGCATGGGTGATGGTTTGGGTTGGGTTTTTCTGTTTTTTGTTTTTTTTTTTAATGCATCATGTGTGAGCAAAGCAATGCAGAAATCTAATTTAACAGCAAAGTAGAGTGTGGTTTTCACTGTGATAATACTGTTAGCTTTTTGTTGTATACCAGAACTAAAACACGCTTCAATTGTCACCTGTAAAATGAACACGCGTTTCATTGCATGAATGAATGTGTTGAGTAAGATAGGGTGATCATCAAGTCCTTTTCTGAGAGCAGATACGCTTTAATCAGCTTGTCTAAACCATTAGAGACGGTGGAGACAATGCTTCATGTGGACTTTTAGATCCACTTCTTAGTGTCTAGGTAAAGGATTTCACATTTGCTTAGTATTTGTTACAGGGCAAACTTACCATTTGTTCTTTTTCTTACATTGCTTTGCTTCATGGCAGTGGTACAAGAAGGACTTGATCCTTCTCAGATGAAGTAGTAATTGTATTTACTGAAATGATTTGCTTATTTGTATTTGCTTGAAAGAACTTCACTCATAATGAAGGGTAATTTATATCTGACAGTACTCTTTCTTAGTAGGACACCTCACAAAGGCTTTCAGTGGCAAGGCGTAGCATGCTCTGCTATTAAAGTAATGCATGTTGCTTTAGAATTATCCAGTACCTACATTCATGTATGCAAATGTTAGTACATGTAGTATTGGGTTGTTCAGAAATCTCAAAATACTGCCGTGTCAATATAGAAAACCGCAGCACTTAGTGGTGTTCTGCTTAGTTGCCAGAAACTTTCTGGTTTTAATTGTTCCAAAAGCCAGTTAAATGTGGGTATCTGCTGCATGTATGGCAATATTTCTTAATGGAGGAACTTTTTTCTCTTCATTTTTATCGTAGACTAAGAGCAGGATTATGTGATCGCTGTGCTGTAACCGAAGAACACATGAGAAAGAAGCAACAAGAGTTTGAAAATATCCGGCAGCAGAATCTTAAACTTATCACTGAGCTCAGTGAGTTGTATCCATAGAGTTGAAAGACAAAGCATACTACTTTGTAAACTAATTCCTCCTAAATCCTGTAACTTGATATAATTTTTATATGGTGTGTTTAGTAAACCCAAGTTAGGTTGGAGGATACTTAATTCTAAGGTGTGAAAATGTGAAACATACCAATTACTAGTCATTTCATGCACCTTCCTAGATTGAAATGCTGATAGTGAAAGTGAACTGACATGGAAAATCTTAGTGTAAAGTAGCTACTGTAGATAAAATGTGGCTGCTTCTGTTTATTACTGCAGCTAAAGCTGTAGAATGACTGATTGCCAGCTTTCCGAAGGAAACCATGACTTCAAAAGTAACCAGTGATCACAAAGTAGCAGGTTCAAACAGAAGTTCCTTGGGTCCAGCCCTTGTCCTTGTAGTTGCTCTTGGAGTTTGACTGCAGTAACCCATAACCTTCACAGATCCCACTGAAGCCAGAAAAGAATTGCTTCATGCCAGGCAGCTTGTAGGCAGCTCATTTTGAAATCAGGACGTCGTACATATGAGACAGGAAAAAATAAGCTGTTCTAGGTGACATGAAGACAGGACACAACAAATGTCTTCCTAACGACTGGAAAGATTGGATGTATAAAGTGCTAAAAAATACAGAACAGGATCTTTACCATTATTTTTTTGTGTCATTTAGTTGCTTTACTTGATTAAGAAAAAGCAGATGTTCAGTGAGATTTTTAAATATAGGAAATGCCAGTCACAAAATTAGCTTTTGAGTGCTTAATTTATAGAATTAATAGATTCTGCACTAATACAAAATACATCAATTTTCTAAGGACTTTTAATATTGGATATTTATATTAAAATATTCTGAATTTTTGAGTGTAATGGTTAACAACAAACAGGGTGCAACCAATCTTTAAATAAATCTCTCAGCCTTAAAAAACAAGGTGAGTCCTGTTAGGTACAAATCTTCTCAAACACTTACATGACGGAACAGTAGTCTTCCCTGGGTTTGGGTTGAGACCCATGTGACAGTTTATGTATTTCCTGCAACCAGTAAAGAAGTTCAGTCAAGAATAATCCAGAGGTAAAATATACAACAAAAAATCAAGAACAGGAAAGTAAAAATTAAAGTGAACAGAAAAGGTGGGGGCTATCAATGTGTTAGTTTGAGACAGCATGAAGAAAAAGCTGAAGGTGATGCAATAAGCTTGTGTGATGGAGTGGCAGTATAAGTTGAAAATTAAGAAAAGTAAATTAAAAAATTCTGACAAAATATTTAACTGATTTCTAAGAAATTGGATTTTTTTTTCTATTCTTTCCAGTTAGCTGGTTGCTTCGGTGACTAGAACAAAATTCTAATTACTGTGTACTTCATAGGCTGTCTTTAGCCTAAGGAAGCAATTTTGTCCTTGCAGCTGAGGGAGCAATTCATTTATCTTTACAACAGAATCTCATTTGTATGTACGTGGACAAAAATAGTTAATGATTGTGTGAACCCAATACTATGATCCAGTAATTGTGACACCTTTGCCTTTTCTAATACATCATTTTACAACCTTTTTAATGACTAGATTGAAAAGTTATTTTGGTAAGCTGTAGAAGGTGTACAATATTATATTTTAGAACGGATTCCATTTCCTTAAAGAATCTAACAGTTAGGTATTATATGAAGTTAACGTGTGTGCATTGATTTTCTCTTTGTTTTTTTTTTTTTCTGCAAAATGTAGTGAATGAAAAAAACAACTTACAGGATGAAAATAAAAAGATAACTGAACAGTTCCAGCAATTACAGAAGGAGTTGGAGTAAGTTTTGAGTTTTTTTGGATATTCTACCTCCCTCTATTCCCCAGTAGTAATGTCTTTGAATATAAATACCAGCTTTTAAGTCATTAAAACTTGAGTTTCCTCTTTTTTGATAGATTATGAAAACACATAACATAAAACTAGTATCTTTCTATTGTGCAGAATTCTTGCTTTTTTTGAAACTCAGCATCTTTTTTTTTCTTCTAAACTGAAAGATAAATTTGTCATAGAAATTCTGTTTGACTTCAGGATTGTTCCGGATTGTTCTAGTCACAGCACATGACAAAGCCTTCCATCTCATTCTTTTATTACTCTGTTAACTCTTTATCAATTCTTTTCTCCTGGGTTAAAACTCCAGAAAAGTAGTTTCTCAGCTAGTAAAAAAGTTTCAGGATCTTGCAATACATTTTTTTAAATAAGCTTATGATAATTTTACAATTTTAAAAAGAGAAAAAAATAGTGAATTTTGCATTAAAAACATAAAAATATCAAGCTACAAGTTGGCAAATTATAATCTGATATGATAGCAAGTACATGCTATGATGTGATATGGTTAATAGGCAGATTTGATGCGCTGTGCAAGGCAGAGGTGGTATTCGTTTCTCATGGAGGGATGGTCTGACATCATCTGAAACTTATCTCAGTTTTACCTGTCTGTGGACAAGTTGCACACGTACGTGGTGGGATTGGTACAGGATGGATGGACTTGATACATAAGGCTTTTTCTGCATGTAGTTCTTTCTTAGCTTTGTCAGAAAGTAAATCTGGTAGAAGAATAAAACAACTTAGATTTCGGTTCAAAATGACTGTGGTTCTATTCTTTTATATTTTTTGGTTTGTCTTCCATAATTTGCATCTTAATGATCCTTTCTTTTTCTTTATGCATTTCATCTTCTCTGGTTAACATATTTCATGTCCCTAGGAGTACTCCTTTTTAACACCAAGTAGGAACAAATTTTTCTATGCTTCCCACTGTTTTATGGCTTCTCAGTAATGGTTCTTCTGTCCATCTTGACAGCAGTTAGGAGGTAGTGTTGAAAAAAATGAGCACCAGACAGATCCATCCAAATGGTTTAGTTTGATCCCCTGTAAAATATGTTCGGCCACTGTAAGAAAGTTGAGACTGAATAATGTAACAGTAAGTTATTTGCTGTACACGTTAGGTGGTTATTTAAATGAGCACAGAACTGAGTGGATAACCAGGCATTAACAAGGATGGTCCTGCTGTTCGTGATATAGTCACTGCATTTGGTCATTTTGATCAAGCTATCATCGTACTACTTTATTTAGAATGGACAATTTAGATCAATATGATGTCATCATGTAGGTGCAAGGTAACAGATTGTTTCTGGTGCATAACTTAATATTAGCTTTCTGCCATTTACTGTATTTTGTCACCAAGGTTTTACATTTTATGTAAAAAGTCTTCAGAATCCTTTATAAAAGTGACATCAATGAAATTTTAGGAGAATTGTATTATCTCATTCTTTATCAGATTAGAATTTCATTGTCCTTGGATGGAAATGACAAGGAAATTTCTGCAAAATTCTTTTCTGGTGTCTCAGATAAATGTTTCCTTGATTCAGAAAATATTTAATGCATATTTATGATGTATATTATGTATGGCAGCTTCTTCATTTGATAGGAGTTTTTTGTGGTGGTATGTACAAAGTACCTCTTGGTTTGCACAGAAGTAAGGAACAGAAAAATGTGTTTATAGGAGGGTAATTTGTCATAGAAGGCCATGTGTGCCAGTAAATTTAAAGAGAAGTCGAAGAGCTAACGTAAATTTGCAAAGTAACTAGATTAATATGTTGTTTTAATGTTTGCTTTGATTCATTTCCTAAGATATTGTTAGTAGATTATAATAGTTTTCCAGTTATGGTGCTTTCTTTGTAAATGTGCTAGAAAAGAGCAATTACAAAATGCACAATAAGATTTGTCAAGACTTCAGAGTATCACTACAGTAATGTTTGTCATTAAGTGCTCAAAGTTGGTCACAGTAAAAAAACCTAACTGCAAAAATATTTGTTGTCTCAAGCCAGGCAGCTTTCTCCAGTTCTACATCATGTTACTCACATATTTTGTGTTAGATCTTGTGGCTCACTTCAATGCAAGCAGAAATATATCCACATTTCCTCTTCTTCCCTTAGATCAAAACCTTACATCCTTCTCTTTGTAGTTAGGAAATGATCTTTTGGCCCATGTTTTCTCTTGGGAGTCATAAGGAAAGTGCTACTGCAGAAAGGTGACCAAGCAGGCCAAGTTAGATTTTTCTCATGTTTTTCTTCTACAGTCTCTTCCATTTCTCTCTACCACAACCATACAACTTGTGGCAATGCCCTTATTAAGTACTAAGCACACTGTATGTAAGTTAAAAGAGCTGAAATTAACACTTTTTGGTTGTTGTTTCCTTGCTATGTCTAGATTGAGTTTTTGGAGAGAAGAGATTGTTGTTTGTTATGCTAGTTTTTATATACTGAGTCTGCAACATGCTGTTAGAACTGACAGTGTGAAAGAAAATAAACTTCATAGCTCATGCTGTGTCTTACATGACTTGTTTTATGTGGTCTACATTGCTTTTTACACTCCTCTCTGAAGACCTTTGAGAGACGAATAAGAGCTATCCAGTGGTCTGGGGTGGGATTGTTTTCAGTATAGTGCAGTTTGTTACCATTTAAAAGTGTCCAAAAGCTGTTGTTTTGTTTTTAAGACAGTTGATATTCTTGGGATTTACAGGGACTTGCTTACTAGGATGGACACTAGTCCATCCATTTCATCATTCTTCCATTCATGTGGCATGTGCTTCAGAGAACAAGCTAGAAACTCTACAGTCCCTAGGTGTTTTTTTTTTCAGGGAGAGAGTCTTCATCGAATCGTAGAATTGTCCAGGTTGGAAGAGACCTTTGAGACCATCTAGTCCAACCCATCACTAGCCCATGTCGTTTCCTTGGCGCAATACTTAAATGTTGAGTTCAAAGGAGAAGAGCTAGTGTCGTGTGCCATTCTTAGGCTTGAAGGAGCAGGTGTGAATTTGTTGTTGGATGTTGTTGGATGCCTTTAAAAACTGAGTTCTAATACAACTTTTTTTACACTGTGATGTTATTGAGATGGCTGTATTTTCTAAACTGTTGTTTTCTTGAACCATATGATTATCCTGTTTGCTGAAAGTACTTCGTCTTGCTGACTTAAGGTTTTATTTGACCACCTAATTTGATCTTTAGGGAGCAAAAGCATCAAGCAGTGGAATTAGAGGAAGGAGTCATTCCAGATTCTCCAGTTCTGCCTTCTTCATTTTCTGTGGTTAATCGTATGAGAAGAAAAAAAGAGAATAGGCATATCCGATACACAGAACATTCACACCCAGATTTGGAACTTACAGAAAACAACAGTGGTAAGAGCACTGTATTTTTTTTAATTAATTTTAAAATATATTTTTAAGTTGTAAAGAAAAGTATTATTTATAAATTTGCTTGCAAGTGTTAAAAGCAGAAAAAAAAATCCTGATGATTTTCTGGTTTGGCTTTTTTCTACTGACACTATAATGCAGCAACTGTTATATCAGCAACATGCTCAAAGCTTATCTCAACGTCCTACGTTTCTTCATCCACATACTCATGCAATTACAAGTTTTCCACCGTTTTCCAACCCGTGTCTCTTGAACTCCAAACTAAATCTGCTAGGGTTTGACTTGTGCATACAGCCATGTCACCACCTAGTGGACAGTGAAATAAATGTTTTGCCACATTCAGCAATTATTCTGCAATTAAAGTACTGAAACTGGTAGACATGTAATTCTAGCAGCTACATGGCCTTTTTTTCTGTTACTGATACACTGTTTTCATTTGTCCTGTGTCTAAGTCCAGAAATATTGTACACATTTAATTTCCAAACTTCCTTCTGTAATGTTGTAGAAATAGCTCTAGAGTATTTTCACTATAAGAAATATTTGGGCTTGTATTCTAATTATACACAGCTTGGAACTCTGGAGTTTTATTTTAGTGATACACAGGAAATATGATAAACAATCTAGGTACTCTTAATGTGTTAATTTATCTTTTGGAATAAAAAAAAAAAATAATATATGATTATTTCTAAATACAACTTTTAGGGTGAAGGTGGGTTGGTTATTCACACCCTTTATTTTATGCATGCAATTTTAGTGCAGTGAGTAGTTTCTCCTTCCTAAACATACCTACTTCTCTCCATTTTCTGAATAAAAAATTGAGCTACTAAATTAAACCAGAGTTAAATATGTAGGAAATGGTGTAAAAACCCATTGCAGTTAATGGCTATGAAAAGCTATTGGTGTCTAGGTAGAAAGGACTACATATCACAAAGTTAGTCATAATTAAAATCTTAGGGTTTTCACCTTTTCATTACCTTACCTGCTGCAGAAAATTATTCCTTTGGATGGCTTACTCTTTAATAGTTTTGTTGCCATATTAACAGGTCCAGTATGGATTGAATACATACTTTTTATGTTGTTAGTGTAGACAGTGATGTAATTATGTGTTAATATTGTTTTGTGACTGATCAGCTAGGCTCACATTTGTGAGAAGGGATTAATAGGAAATATTTGTTGATGCCCCATCCCTGGAAGTGTTTAAGGCCAGGCTGGATGGGGCTTTGAGCAACCTGCTCTAGGGAGAGGTGTCCCTGCCCATGGCAGGGGGTTTGGAACTTGATGATCTTTAAGGTCCCTTCCAACTCTGACCATTCTATGATTCTGTGATTTGTGACTAATTGTCATAGTGATGATAGAGTAAAAATAATGGATGGGCTTACATTACTGGATCTACTGGCATACCAAAATTTGCGTTCAAGTGATTTTAAGATCAGGATCATTGTCTGTATCTACACAAAATTATAGGATACCTAATATCACTGTGTGAAAGTCTTTCTACATTTTCTCCTAGATTTTGGAAGAATTCCAATGTATTCCACGCAAGTGAACAGTCACCATGAAACAGAGATACTAGTGGCGGACACCTGTGATCCACAACTGTCACCTATACCAAGTAAGTGAGTGCATTAATAGATTTAGTTCTAGTTCCATTCAAAATGTTGTAAAACTGTGGGTTCCTCAATAACTGAGGGTTCATCTCTTTAAACACAGGAGTCAGAAAAAGGATGTTATGTTTACTCACAGAATTACTGCTGAAATGCCTGTCTTGTAATGCCTGTCTGCGTGCCAGTAGATACATGCTCTGTTGGTGTAGCATCAGGGCTTAGAGTCACGGAATAAAAAGACGGTCAGTGCAGCTCCTACTGCAGACATCTTATACTTTAGGCAACTTATCATAGAATCATAGAATGGTCAGAGTTGGAAGGGACCTTAAAGATCATCAAGTTCCAACCCCCCTGCCATGGGCAGGGACACCTCCCACCAGACCAGGCTGCTCAAAGCCCCACCCAGCCTGGCCTTGAACACTTCCAGGGATGGGGCATCAACAACTTCCCTGGGCAACCTGTTCCAGTGCCTCACCACCCTCACAGTAAAGAATTTCTTCCTAATATCTAATCTGAATCTCCCCTCTTCCAATTTAAAACCATTACCCCTCGTCCTGTCACTAGACTTCCTGACAAAGAGTCCCTTGATTTTCCAACTATACAGGAGTGACATATTCTGGGAATTGCACTGGTCTGACATGAATACGTAACATTTAAAAGTACTCTTGTTAATTATTCCCTTTTTTGCAATTGTGAATTGGTACAAGTCTTAAAGTTTTATGTCCTTCTCCGTAAACTGTTCTTTCACGGGAACTTTGTTTCCCTGACTCTTTTCTGTGAACTACTTAACTACTAATGACTGAAAATCAGCATTTTGGAAAAATTCGTGTAGGTCAGGGCTGTAGTTCTTATACTTTCTCGTCATATTACCTTGCCTCAGTTTAATAAACTAGGTAATTGCCCTGAAAGAGGGGAAACTCATCTATTTGTTTTTTTCCAAATAAAAACACAGGAGGAATAATTAATAAGTGTCATCCACATTTTTAGTTCTGTATTTGTACCATCTGTGTGAGTGGACTAACCTATTATAATGTATGTGTAGTTTATTGTGAGCTTTTTTCTATTTATAAAGATAAATCAAGGATGGAAGGCTATCCTGTACCAAAGCCATCTTTTAACTTGGCTGCAGTTGTGGCAGAAACAATTGGACTTACTGTTCAAGATGAATCTGTAAGTAGTATTCCCAGAATTTTTTACATAATCAGATTTTTGTGGCAGTTGTTTTCAAAACCACTGTATTTCTCTTTTGCATTAAAATTGTGCAAAAGTATTCTGAGTTCCAATAAGCTCGCTTTGATTTGGTTTTGCTTGCTCATTACAGAATTGTTCTAGCAAGAAGAGATGTAACTGTGCTGACCTGGCCAGGGGTTAGGGAGGAGGGTTGGGTTCCTGCTGTGTATACAACTTTCAAATTTAAGTGAGACAGTGAATTAAATCCTTGGGTTTGTCAAACTCCCTTTGTGCAGTAATCAAGTCAAAGACACTAAAAAAGATTATTTGGTGATGAGACTGTTAAGTGACTCGGGTGATGTTTTTGCTTGGTAACTATGAGAAAGATGGTATGTGACTTTTTTTTTTTTTAATGTGCAGTGGAATGATGAATTTTTTAATTTCCATAAGATTTCTTTAAAGCTGTTCATCAAAATTTCATGTCTTTTATATTTTTTTATCATTTTTTCAGGGTTTTGAATAGTTTAATTTGAGTGGGTTTTCAAAGTATTTATGTGCAAACCTAGCATATTTCTTATTTTTAATAATAACAGCTTCTTACGCTTCCTTTGTTTGTTTTCCTGCATCACTTGCAAGGAGTCCCGGAGTGTACTGAGTCCTCCCTGCACTAATACTGTTATGAGCCAGGCCCCAGAGAGCATACAATCTGAAAACTCAAGAAAACATCCTGCTTCTGAATCAAGAAATGATGACAACAATATAGGGTGTGTTTTCACTTGATTATAAAAACATTGTTTTAAATGGGCTTGTATGAAGTTCTGGTTTCAGTGGAATTTAAAACTTTACAGCAGTTTGCTTTAAGGGTATAGACATGCAAATACATATTTTCGTATTATATAAGCTTTGTTCAAGTAAATAACATTAAGGCAAAGGAACTGATAGAATAAAAACTGTGGACTTTTATTTCATTCTCAAACTTCCCTTTTGAGCTTTCTGTATAACACCATCCCTCTGTCACTTGACCTCTTGTTACTGTGAGGTATCTTCTGAGACCCACAAATGTGGGCATTAGGAGCCTGGAGCTAGGGTAGGAAAATGAATCTAAAATTTTTCTGCTAACTAGATGTCTTACCCGTTGACTGTTGTTCTTCCCACTTTCCTCAGGATGTTGTGGTCTAAACAGAATTTTTTTTAGACTCTATTTGTAATCTTAAATGTATGTTTTATTGGTGACAAGCAAAAGAACAGAGTACCTGAAAGGAGCTTGCAGAAGCTTTTGAGAATCTGTTATCGTACCTTATAAAAGATCATAGAATCATAGAATGGTCAGAGTTGGAAGGGACCTTAAAGATCATCAAGTTCCAACCCCCCTGCCATGGGCAGGGACACCTCCCACCAGAGCAGGTTGCTCAAAGCCCCACCCAGCCTGGCCTTGAACACTTCCAGGGATGGGGCATCAACAACTTCCCTGGGCAACCTGTTCCAGTGCCTCACCACCCTCTCAGTAAAGACCTTCTTCCTAATATCTAATCTAAATCTCCCCTCTTCCAATTTAAAACCATCTGTACAAGATCTGTACAAAAACTAGATAAACTGCTATCACAGCCATTCTTACTTCTTTCCATTTCACTGCATTGAAAGGTGGGGAGTCCTTTGGTAGAAGAGATTCCCAGGTAGGCCTAATTCCTTCCCCGGTTCCCAGCTGAACATGGAACACCATTTCACACTATACTGAAATGAAGGACAAGTTCTGTGTTTTTGTTTGCCTTTTGCAGCTCTAAGCGTGACAGTTCTTTCTCCTAGCCCAAAAATTTCCCTTTTCTTTTTCCTGATGGTTTCAGTTAATACTAGCAGCTCTGACAGCTTTCAAGTAGATCACTTGTAAGAAACCTGTAATTTCTGTATATCCTTTTCTGTCCTCCCAGCCTCTGTTGTACTCCAGGAAAAATATCTGAACTCTCATTGTATTCAGTCTTTCAGGTCAGTCTCGGAATACTCCACCACATGTTGACTGGGATCCTCAGGTAGCCTCTCCTGTTTTTGGAGCTTCTAGCAATGTGAAGAACAACTCAAGTACAAGTCATGCCTCTTGTATCTTAGATTCAGGATTGAAGCCTCATGTCAAAACCAACCTTTTCAACAATCCTTCCAGTTCCAGATCTCATAAAAATAGATCAAAATCTGAAGATGTTGCCTTTGTTGCACCATTGAATCTTGGAACTGAAATCAACTCAGTTATCAGCCAGGCCTCTATGAATAGGCAAATGGTTGTGAAAAAGAATATTAGTGAGGCTGTATCCTGTGTTGGAAACACTTGTGCAGCTAAAAATGAGGTGATCAAGAGCGATTTCCTTCTCGTACACCAGAGACAACTAGAAGGCAGGAGTGCAAAGAGAAAGAAAGCTGAAGATGACCATGCAATAAGCTGTGAAAAAACATCCTTCAACAAAGAGAACTCTGTGCCCTTTCAGTCAGACATTCAGCGTATTAATGGGGACCACACAGCTGATAAGCCCTTGGATCTGTCCGATCGCTTCTCTGGAGTTCGTTGCCAAGAGAAAAAACAAGGAAATGAGGAGACCTGTAAAAACAGACTGAAACAGGTGACTCTGCATGATGTTTTTTCACAGATAGGGAAGCCCATTCCTGAAGGTTCATCATCCATTCAAAAAGCCAACAATGAGAGCTGTTTGTTTAGCAGAGATTTACAAGAGGATACTTATGTACAAGAGGCAATGTTGGGAAAAACTTTCCTGGATAAGAAAAAACAGATCCCAATGAAAGAAGAAGTTCCTCCCTTCAATGTTGTACCACTGCGGAGTTCTGTAGAAACAGAGCAACTTTTTGAGGATGTGAAGGTATGCTTTTCTGCCTTCTTTTTTTTTTTTTTTTGTTTTTTTTCCTTCTCCTTTGAAAGTATGTTTAAGTTTTGGGAAATAGTAAAATTGCAATATGTTGTTAGGTTGCCAGTGGCCATGTACCAAATAGAAAGAAAACAAGGACAGGACATGGAGAGTCTGAACCAGCATCTGTACTTCAACCAAACCCTTGTAGACTATCAAAAAATAAAGCACTACAAAATGAGCAAGGTAACTTGATGAAAATATGCATTTTATTGTCCCCTGCCCCTCCAGCCTGTGCTGTGGTTGAATAGAATTTTGCTTATCTTGTTTTCTCCCATTTTAATTACATACTCTGTTTTGCTCTTATCTTAGTATCATCCCATTTGGGACTTCTCAAGATCACCCCCCACACTTACAGTCTGTGTCTTCCTGGCATTCTTTTGCCACTAGATAATAAATATATCCTTGACATTCAGCTGTAAACTCAACAGGCTAGGAATGTTATCTTTCTCATTGATTTAGCATTGTTGTTTAATGCAATATATGAATAATAGATACTGAAATAAAATCTCAGGAAGTTTGAGTTTAAACTCTGAAATGCTTGAAAATTGTACTTAAATGTAAGGATAAGTCACTTTGTTAATATTTTCTGTGATTCCTGATAGTCTGTTAAATAAATTTGTACCTTCAGTGATAATGAACAGATGCTGCTAAATACTTATCTTGTATCTTCGTTCCTGTTAAGTGGTCCCATTCTGAAAACTTTTTTTTTTTAACTGGTATTGTAGAATCACTGCTTCTGTACTCCTTAGCTGAGCTGTTATACTGCATACTTTATTTAGAAATACTTGCATTGTGAATTTAAAAGAAATCCATCAGCCATTGATGTTGCCATGTGGCTTGCAATCTAAACCTCTCCTTCAAAGACAAATCAAGAAACTCTCTCTAGAATAATGACCAGACCCTTTTCTACTCTTTGTATTCTAGGGCCTGACTTATGTATTTTTATCAATCTCATGTCTTCTGTTCAGTAGTAATACTACTGGATTTATACAGTATAGAGATTCAACCTGCAAGAGTATTTAATGTATCACTTTATGTATTACATACCTCATACAAACACCAAGGAGTGGTGTGCTCCCTGAATATGACAAAAAACTTACAGATCTATTTCTAACTCTTCAAACAAAATAAGATTTACAAGAAATTAGCATGTTTATTGTTGTACATATGTAAGAAAGTGATTGCCTAAACCCAAAGATGAATTGATAAAAAGAAAACTGACTTATAATTTAGATGCTGTAGAATGCTGTTGGCAGAATGGGGTTCTGATTATAAGCCTTTTTTTTTCATATTCCCTGTATCCAGACCTGAAAGATAAACCTTCAGAAAACCTCCAGTGGAGCATAGACCCAGGAGCTGACCTTTCACAGTACAAAATGGACATGACTGTGATTGATACAAAGGTAAATTTGTGTAACAAGTCTGCATGTTCTATGGTATTGAAAAAAGCCTACAGAAATAGAATCTTTTATTTTATTCATGACGGAGCAAACACACCTTTTTAACAAAAATCTAAATTTAGCTCATTTGATATTTGTTAGCACTTCTGAAATGTTTGTTCATGCATAGTTCACTGCAGTTATTTTAAAACATTTCCACTGGCTAGTTGTATTTGATAAACTCAGCCAAGTGGCTCAGTATGAAACTGGACTTTCTTTTAAGACAAAAAAAAAAAATTTCTAAATCTTACAGTTTTTTCCTGTGAAAATATTCACAGTGATATCTGTGTTAACTAACAGAAAATGGGCAGATTATTATTATCTGTCTTTGAGTTGAGTGCAGGTTGGTTATTAGGATCTCTGAGAATTTTCCCAAAGTCTTTCGTTTTGTCTCACTTAAAAGCTATCTTAAAATGTATTCATTTGGCCAGTTCTTAATTTCTGTATGCTTCAGTGTTAATTTTTATCTCTGTAGAATTTAATATGAAAACGTTTATGACATTTCCAGCCCATTAAGTAATGTAATCCACCAAATAATTTCTTCTTTGAATTTGAAAACACATTATTCTCTTACCTAAATTTTACATCTTTATCATGTAGACAAAACATCATGGGAAGTGTCCAAAAAGATGCCAGTAGCTGTTGTGAAAGCATTTCCTGACTGTACACGTTGCCTCAGAGCACCGTTGTCATGTTTGCTTTTTTTGCTCAGGGTGGTTCTCAGTCAAGAGTTGGAGGGGACGCTGTTGACATGGATTACACATACGTTAGTCAAAGTGTGCTGTCAAGAATGAAAAATCAAGAGCAAAACGAAGAGAGCAGCCCAAGTAAGACTTCTCTTTTTCTTCCCTTTGGTTTTCTTTTTTTTTTTTTTTTGGAGGAAGAAAGTGAAAGTGTGAAGGACCTTTTTTCCTCTGTGTGTATAGGTAGTATAAAATTGTTTGCAGTAAAACAGCACTGATGCATTTTTGTAAGTTACAAAGATCAGTCTGTTTCCTTGTAAAATCAGTGGTTGTTGAGACTTTTTTAAACTTAGATGAAGAAAATGGTAGGATTTGTGCTGTGCTAAAGCCAGTAGCTGTGCTTTTACAATTCTTAAAGAGCTAAAAAACCATATAATAGTTCTGATCTTGCCTGCCATAATCATTCTTACAACAGCTTTGAAAGTTTACTATGTAATCATATCAGATTTTCCATGGGAAGACTAATTTAATTTTTAATGGCATATAAATAGAACTGGTCTACTTAAATCTAAGTGTGTTTATATCACATCTAATTTATGGTACGTGATGAATCATGGCTGCAGGGCAGTGACTTTTGACAGGCTGATTTGATTTTTTAAGCTGTAGCAACTTGACAACTTTTCTGTAGTTTATCTGTTATCCACAGAAGATATTTCCTTCTGCTTGGGTAACTTCATAATTTCCAAGAACAGAAACTTCATGCATTCGATATTAAGATTAAAGTTACTTGTAAGTGATTTTGTAATTAATCAAGTTTTAGAAATTGAATCAAGGTATCTTTATGAAAAATAGACGAGCATTGTCTGCATTTAAAAGATCGACAGGGAAGTTGCAGAAAGAATAATTGTGTTGATGAAGTGAAGCACTACTGGAGCAGGGAGTAAATGTTAGTTCTTTTGATACGCGTTCAATTAGAATACGTTTTCCTGACTTAAATTGTTGAGAGACTGACGTGGATTTCATTGTACTTTTTATAATAGGAGGAGAAAACAGAAAGAATGATACCTTAACAGAAATGTTTGATCGGACAACCCATGAAGAATATGAATCCTGCCTACCAGAAGACAGTCCTTCTGCATGTGATGAGAAAGAAGTTCTTCATGATGAAGAGCAGGGCAAGGGAGTAACAGCAGCAAGCAAGAAACTAAAGAGTGGGATATAATTTGTTTTGTCTTTATTAGCTTGGTTAAAGTACAAAAGTTGATTTGAAATCAAGCTCTGCTCGCTAGGAACAAATGTGCCAAATAAATCATGAGTTCATTTTTCATAAATTCATGGTGAAAATTATTCATTGTAAAGACATAATATTAACCAATATGAAAATTATTTTGTTAGTTCATTTGTATAACCACAACACAAATATGGGTTGTGTAATAGAAGCTGCCACAGGAGCTGTACACCAGAATCACTCTTACAGAAAACACTAGTTTTTGGCTGCAAATTAGTTGCTTCTTTTCTTCTCCCTGTCCGAGGTTCTGTCAAATGTGTTGCACTATTTTGTGTTTTAAGCATCCTTTCCTTTGCTCTTCTGTTTTCATTTTCAGTTCCTTTCCTGCTGTTTTCCTCCTACTCCAGCAATGATTTTTGATCACTGGTTCAATCGATTCTATATTATTTTTAGTATTTTGAATCCGTTGTCTTATATTGAATGTACATGGCGCTTTTATATTTCTTAATCGCTGGCTAATAATTTTACAGATGTTTCTCCAGGCAGTCTGTTAACCTTATGTGATGTGATCTTTTTGTTTTGCATGTGTATTTACAGAATATGAGGACAAACAAGATAAAGCCAAGCAGAAAGCTTTTGTGGAGCCATATTTCAAAAGTGATGAAAGGTAATTTAGTTGGTTCTGTGCAGGCATTGTAAGGCTCTTTATGTCCTCCCTGTAGGGAACTTGTTCTTCCATAAAATAAATGTGTTTCTGCATAGCATAACAGCAGCTGAAGATGCACAAGTAGAATATTTAGTGAATTAAATACAAGCCTTAGATAAAAGCTGGGGTAGGGGAAATAAAGTAAATGCATTGAGTTGCCTGTCTGTCACATACACTGAAGAGAGGGGATTGCCTCTTCTGCTTTTTATAATTTGTTTGAATGCAGTATATTGTAATCTATGTTGTTTCTTACAGGCACATGGTGATGCGTGAGTTCATGAGAAAAGAGCCTATGCGTTGCTTGTACAAATAAAACCCTTTCCTTCTCAGGCATTTTGGCCCCTTCCTCTAGCCAATAAATGAGTAATGTTTCACAACTGGGTCTCGTAGTGCTTCCACTGTTGCCTTTCTGTATAATTGGTAGTCTGAAAGTTAATTTCCTAACAATATCAACCATTTAATTGAAATAGTTGTTAGCTTATTTTTTACCTAAGCATATGTTTTCTTTGTAGAAGAAAACTTGGTTAGTGTTTTGTGAGCAGATGAGCTGAGAGGAATCTATTAGTTCCTTTACTGAACCCCAACAGATGTTCCTCTTGCAGAAATCAATACAAGTACAACTGTGTCACAGGTAAAATAAATATTCTACAGAACACGTATATTTGAGGCATTTTGGTCTAGTGGTTACTTTCACAATTCTGAAAAATGAAAATTTCCAGACATGTACGAGAAATAAATGTACTATCATGTGAAAAAAAAATTGTTTTTCAGAAAGAATGCTGTGTTAGATTTTCCTCATATTGAGGTTATTCGGAAAAAAGAAGAAAGAAGAAAATTGCTTGGCCATACTTGTAAGGAATGTGAAATAGTAAGTAGTGCTGTAAAATTTGAGCAGTCTTTCATTCTTCTCGCTCTGCTAGTGTCTTAAGTGCTAAAGTGCTGGTGAAATTAGGAATCTGGTTGCATCACCATCAATACCTACGGCAGCAGATAAGTAAATGTTTACCAAAGCTGTTTTACCAAGACCTGGGTTGGTTGGTTTGCTTTTAACTGCAGTAACTGCCTTAAAAAGTCTTAACTGTTTGTGTAGATCTGTTTGAGGATAGAAACTTCTCACATGATGGTTCCAGTAAGAATTTTGTTACGAAAAAATACTTAAGTGAGTCAAGGAATGATTCCAAGTTTCTAAACTCAGCTCTAAAGTTACACTGAAATTTGCAACTGCTGGAATAATTAAGTTCTATGTCCTGTTGTACCTATATACAGATATATCTTGATTTGGGTTTTTTTTTTTCTCTCTTTTTTTTCTAGAGCATCTGTTTTTTCAGATAATTGCACCAGCATAGGTGCCAATGTGTATGTATGTGCAAGTGCATGCGAAAAAAAAAACCCACCCAAGCTTGCAGTCTTTCTTGGCTAAGAGACATGTGTTAAGTGTCTTAATTTCCTGTCTCTGTAAGCTACAGATCTTCTCCCCTCAGCAGATACAGTTCTTGTTACTTTCTGGCAAGTTACAGTGGTAACTGGTGTTTGGAAAACATTTACAGCTCCAATTTTACAGTATTAGGTTTCTACATTAAGCTTCAGAAAAGTTTGAGTTTGGTGAGTTTGGGGGGTTCCTTTATAGTCTACACCACTCAAGATTGATTTCTTGGAATGGGAGGAATGCCTGGCTGTGTCATTGCACTATAATAAAACTAGCTTTGAATGAAATGCCTATGGAAAACAGAGTTATTGGACAAAGCATAAATGATGCTTTAAAAAAGTTTTGGCTTATTTATTAGTCATACAGGTTTGAAAAGACTCCGAAGTCTGAGGAAGTACTTAAAAGAGGGGGGAGAAATCAGTAAATTGTTTCTGACAATGTGCTGCATGCAGTGTGGGAGTGGGGAGAGTTACCTGTCATTTTGAGAAGATGTGAGAGATTTAACTTCTACACATGCCATAGCAGACTGATGTCAAACTCTTTTGTAACTCCTTATCTCAAAACTTTGTGGAAGCATCTCATTCACTTTACAGTGTAGAACATTTGATAAGAGGTATTGTTTTGGTTTGTTATGACTTTGCAGTGTGGTCAGAGGAAGATTGCATGCAGGAGTTCCTGGTGGCTTGTAAAAGTAATGTTTGTTAGTGTGGTTACCAAGTCTAGCCACACTAGATAAGAGAATCAATTGGGTGTTTTTATATGTATTTAGATTACAGAAATAACTCTGTAAGTAACTTTGTGCTGAACTAATGAGAGGGATGTTTTAAGGGTTTGTTCTCTTTTTGAAACTGCAAATTGTAGACTTCTGTAAACAATTCTTTTACAGTGAAGATGCTGCAAGATGAGATTTTGCGTATCTTTTCAGACATGGAAAAGCCTAGCTCAAATGTTTTGTGTAGGTTGAAAATGCTGTGGATAGTGAGATCAATCTAGAAAGCAGCTGCGAGTTGTTTTTGCTGTTCAGCAGACATATTTATAACTTTCCCATTCTTCATCAAATCTAGTAGATTTCTAAACAAGCCAAAAAAAGTTACTAATTTCTTTTTAATAAATACTTAGCTTGATTATTGATTGGTCTTTTTATTTTCTGTTCCCAGAACTGTACTGTATTTTTCATTGTTTGATCTATAAATATTCCTCAGAAATCATAAATGTGTTAATTCCAAAAAAAAATGCAGCACACTGCAGAATTTTAGTAGGCAGGCTTCTAGAATTCCAGAAAATTTAAAGATCAAGCTTAAGGTGCACTGGTAATTGTCCGTAAATAAGACTCAGCTCTTAATCTATTTGCTTTACACAGACACTGTAGAATTCTTACAATTAATTTTGCTGACTTAATACCGTGTTACTTAAATTTTATCAGTGAAAATGGATGTGTACTAGATAATGACCTGTTCCTCTTCTTTCATTGATCTCTAGATCTTTAACTGAGTGACACAGACATTTTTCCAGCAGGGTCTTTGAAGTCCAGCCGCATAAGTGACCCTGCTCTGTCAATGCCCAAGCTACCAATATCCACTTAAGTTCTGGTCTTGGCATAGGCTTTCTCCTGTTTAAGGGAACGTTGTGTAAGGCAGTGGCAAACACTTTCAAACTAAGTGCCTCCAAATTCAGTGGCTGAAAGGCATTCTGCTGCCAAGACTATGGGAGTATCCTGGGCTTATACACAATAAGAACTTTTCAGTAGGGGCTCATAACCATTCCTGAATTTTATCTTTGGAACTGGCAGTTTATTCTATCCTGCACACCAGGACTCTGTAGTACACAGACCAGTGATCTGAAATTTTGGGTACAACTTGCAGGCATCCTGAATCTCTGTTCTTGACCAGGAGGCTCACAGGTTACTACATCAGATTCAAGTACTAAAAAGGGCTTCGAGAGCAGAATGTATTCTGGTGTCACACCTTATAGGATGGCAAGAAATCTAAATTGGTTGGGAGAGGGAAGAAAATGCACCTTGGTATCAGAGAGAGTTGCAGCTCCCACAGCCTACAGAATTGCAACATGAAACCAGTTTACTTTTTCTAGTTCATGCAGTTATGTCCCTGATTTTTTCAGAGCTGGAATTACTCATTTCTACACAATCATGAATATTTATTTCTCGTGATTTTTTGGATTTTTTTGCCCATTTTTTACTTTGTCTGCCATGTAGTAGGAAAGAAAAATAAATTTATTAGTGTACTTCACGATTGCAAGCAAGTAGGTTTTCTGAAATCCCACAGTGGATGGAGAAAGGAAGGAATCTCTATTGACAAAGGTATTCTATTCCTTTCTTTAGTTTGCCTTTTTGAATTACAACACTCTAATTTCAGTAGGATTTGTTTTACCACTTTTATGGGGGTTGGGTTTCTTGTGCAATCCAGATGGTGACTGTTGGCTTCCCACTTGAATGAATCAGTCCGTTTGCTTTGAAAATACTTCGGTGCTCTATGATATCTAAGTGCCAGGTCGCTATTTTTTGGAGATCCCAACTAGAATCAGAAACTAAAATGGTAGAAAACTGAATTAAGAAACCATCTTTCTATGATGCTGCTCAGGGAAACGCTCAGCAAAAAGTTTGGAGAGTGTATATGGAGCTGACAGGGATGAAAGAGTAGGTAGTTAATTTATTACATACTCTAGAGAATGCCCAGCTGGCAGATGGTTACTGTTGCCCCAGTATCAGTCAGCTAGTTACACTAGCTTTTTATTTACTCCTAATTTGAGGGAGGAAGGATTTTGACTTAAGTTTGCTGTTACTACTGTAAATTTAAACACTGGAAATAATTCTGCAGCATGGATTTTCTTGGTGCTTTTTCACTTTTGTATTTTAATTGTAAATGTGAGCTGAAACTTCATTTACAGAAAACTCCCATCTATTTCAACACCTGGGCTACTTAGCTTTGTAAAATCAGTCCGTAAAACTGTTGACATAAGTAATTGTACATGTCTAAACCTTGTACTTATGGTATGTTAAAAGATATAAAACTAACAAACATGCCATTATAAGGTTATGCTCAATCTGTAAATTCAGCAAGCTTTTAGGATAATGGCCAGGTGTTTGTCATTTGGATAACAAATCTGTGCTCTTGTATATTCTCCCCATTATTTTTAGATAACTGTGTTAATAAACAGTGATTGACAATATTATTGTGTAAAGCAGTTGTTCTGTATGTATAAATTTGCTAACTTGTCATTTTTTTTTCCTCCCTAACATTCAGTATTATGCAGACATTCCAGAAGAAGAAAGAGAAAAGAAGCTAGCTTCCTGTTCACGACACAGATTTCGCTACATTCCTCCAAATACTCCTGAAAATTTCTGGGAAGTGGGATTTCCTTCCACCCAAACTTGTGTGGAAAGAGGTTGGTGCAAAAAAGGGTTGCAAAGCACTCCGTAAAGCTGATTTATTTTTTTATTTATTTTTCCTCAATTTGACTCGGGTATAACATAAGGGAAAGTGAATCCCTCAGTCCAGCTAGCCAGCACCTCAGGAACACTGCTGAATTGCCGCTTCTTTGGGAGTAGTTTCTTTCCTCTCTTGCATATCCACTTAGGCAGGGCTTGGCTGAGTCTAATCCATTCCTCCTTTACCTTAAGGAATGAGAGAGAGTTCTCACCACTCTTGAACCACCTTTGGTTCTTGATCGTTATCTTTCAAGATGAGCAAATCACGATCCTTTCTCTTCCAACCTGGTTGCTTCATACCCATTGCAGCTGATGAGAAAGCTGGTCTAAGCTGAGTGAGGTGATCCTGTTTAGGTGATCGAGAGATCCTGTTAAGGGAGATCATCTGTTACTACCCATTTGGAATCTGCTTGCGCCCTCATTTAAAATGAGCTTCTTGGCTATCTCCTTGTTCAGCTACAGGAACAGCTGTTTGGTTGTTAATGGTTCTCAACAGCATATCAAAGGCAGAGTTTAGATCAGCCCTTTCTTGGTAAAAAGCTGTATTATACAAGAGTGCAGCCAGAAAACCAAAACACCAGAGAGTTCCCATGATGAGCAATTGCAGCTGTCACTCAGCAGCAGTGGGCTACAAAGGATGTATTTTCCACTTATTGGTGTCTTGAACCCATTGTGGCTTGTGTTGGTTTTTTTAAATAACTGAGTTGTGTAGATAGCATTTTCCAACTATGAAGTAAGCAGGATGTTAGTGCTGATAAACAGTGAGGGTTTGACAAAAGCCAGGTGCTGTAACTGATTTGCATAAAATGTCTGCAGACTGTCAGTGTTGGCTGGATTGAGCACGTTACAGAAATTTTTGGTGCATTTCACCCATCAGAGAGCTTTCAAGGTGGGATTTCATCTATAGATTCATGTTTGGCTTTTTCCAAACGGACAAGTCTTTAATAAATAAGAATACCCTCAAAACAGAGGGGTGGACTATTTAGACCCCCAAAACACACACATCTGGAGTTTCCTGTGTATTACTAGGAAATCCATTTTTTTAAAGCAATTTTTATTAGGCAACTGGATTTGCAGTACTTACTTTGTATGTATAATCTTCTGTAGAAAAAACAATGAAAAATGCAATTTTGTTCTGAATAGATGAACAATTCATAAAACATTCATTCTCTTCAGTATAATCTCTATTGCATTACTATCGTCATCTACTAGAAAGCAGCTGAGTGTTTTCATTAATGATATGAGGAGGTGATTCTCCCCCTCTGCTCTGCACTTGTGAGACCCCACCTGGAGTCCTGTGTCCAGCTCTGGAGTCCTCANTCCCTGCCCATGGCAGGGGGGTTGGAACTTGATGATCTTTAAGGTCCCTTCCAACTCTGACCATTCCATGATTCTATATTGTAGCCTAGGATCTCTAACCTTTTGTCAAGTGAGAACCAGTTGCCATAAAAGGAAAAAAAACCCACAATATATTTTTTGAGGGTAAGTAAAAAATGAAACTAAAGTTATGTGTGTTTTTATATTGTGTTTTTTACCTCAGATTTGTTCTTATTTTTTTAAGGATATATTAAAGAGGATCTTGCTCCCTGTCAGCGTCCAAAAAGGCGGCAGCCTTATGCCGTAATGTTTTCTCCAAAAGGCAAAGAGCAGAAGACATAAGGGATGGGGAAATAAGGCACACCAACTGGAAGAGTATCTTTCCCGTTCTTAGTTATTTATAGTTAATATAAACTTGAAATACAGAACTGTGTTTTCCACGATGATAGATAAATCATTTCATTAAATATGTAAATTTTATAAAATTCATTTGAAAATCTGATATGCCAGGAAACAAAACTATTTAATGTACGCTTGTTTCATATTGTGTTAATACATTTTGTATTAATTTTTGCACCCGTCAGACAATGTCTCCCATTTTTTTCCTCTTTGAAGTCAACAGCTAAAATTCTAGCAAATCCTGTCTAAACGTGTCAGTGAGTAACTGCTTTGAAGTCACCAGAATCAGTTGTTCCTGTAAGGTCTAAATGCCTGTCAATGGGAAGAGAAATGCAGATTTTGTAGGGTGCTTTTATTTTGCACTGGGTTTTTTTATATAGCCTTTCTTTTTTGGCAATAATGGTTATATCTACTTGTAATAAAGCTGTATTAAATATGAAAGGTATCTACTGTTAATATTTTGGCGGCATAAAACCCACAGTGTCTGTCTGATTTTTTTTTTTTTGTTAAATGTATAGCATCATGTTTTCCTCAGTGTTTAAATTAGCATATCTGATACTCTTTTTTCTCAGTTTGGATCTGTTTGTGTATCTGTGTCTCATTTATTGATAAGAGATAAGCATTGTTACTTCTAAATTTGGATGACAGCTATGCACAGACTTCTCTGAGATGATGACCATTGCTGTCCACTAGATTATGCAGGATTCTCCAGGCGTATTTTAAATTAATTTTATACAGCAGAGGGTATAGTTTCCTACTTGCCTTTGGAGAGTAAAAGCATACAGTGCCACAGGGGTAATGCTTAGGCAGGCAGGACAAAGATCACTGGAAGATACTTAAGAATGAAGTAGTGTTCTAGAATAGAATAAAATGTTCAAGCAGCTTGCAGCCAGAGTTAGGCTCAATCAGTAAGATCATAAAGCAAGAAACTATTCACATGCCTTAAACCAAAGTAAAAGAACAGAAAGTACAGATACTTTTATTTTTATATATATATATACAAAATATCTGTACTTTCCATTGTTATGTTTATATATGTATAGTATTGTATGTATGTGAAAAGATACATGTTTAAAAACTTGGTGGAAAGGACCATTTAATTCCAGATGCAGCGTTACAGGAGTGGCAGTAGGTTCTGCTGGTAGAGTGGTGTGAACTGGAATATAGAACAGAAGGAGAAATTTGCAAAGCAGAAGGTAAGATTCCAGTTGAAAAGGAGACACAGAAGAAGGGGTGTGATAGATGCCAATAAAGTCAAGAAGTGTGGGAATGGTAAATAGGAGGTGCTGCTCACTAAGGGGCAACAGGTTTAGTTACAAGCAAGAGGGAACATCTTACTACATAACCCAATTGAACCTTGGATTATGCTGTGGAACTGCTGCAGGATGTTATGGATACAAAAAGTTTGAGCAGGTTAAAAGGAGCGTAAGGTGGAAAGAAGTAATCAAAGATGTGTTATAGATGCTACCACTGCCTTAGGAGCTTTTGAAGTCTACATTACAGGAAGCTGGGAGAGTATCCTAGGGGGAAGTATCTGTGTTTCCGTAGGTCTCCCTCAGTCTGGCTCATGTTTCATACTGCCGGAATTCCACAGTGTATTTACTAGACAGTCTTACTATCAGATGACATTTTTCCCTTCAGAAGGTGTTGTACCCCAGCTTTTACTCTGCATCTGCCAACTTAGGAATAGCTTAAGAGTTGTGTCACTAAATATAATGTGTCCTGTGTCCACAGGTCTATAGTCATAAAGCTCATTGAAGTGTGTCATTATTTAGACTCTGCCATTTGATACTAACTTCTGCTTACTTCAGAGTTCAGGAGTATTTCAGCTCCCAAATACAAGAGGAAAAACTGAATATTTTGGCAATGCATGCTTTTGTTTTTTTGAAAGGTGGTTGCTGTCTGTGAGGACAGTGCTGCTCCACTAGAGGACAGTAAGGAACTGCTTTTATATGTAAAACAATACAAGAACTACCCTTTTTTAAGACTTTAGTTGCCTTTAAAATTTTACATCTCTTGCCCAGCTGTTCTCATGCCATGAAAAAAATATTTCACTATTGAGAACCAAACTTCATCTTGACCAGTAAGAGATCAGTTTTTAAAAGTATATCTGGAAATGGAACAGCTAAGATAAGCTGTAAGAGAAATTCCGAAGGAAATGCCAGACATTTGAGCAACTCCTATGTTACAAAAAAAAAGGAAATTGATGGAATTTTAGAAATTCTGTTAGGGATTTCTACTTGCAATAGTTCCTAAATACAATTTCCAATTATGGCTTACCTATATTTTTAGCAAACTCTTGTAATAATGTATTATTGTTTTTTCCCAGAGAAAATGGAAGGAGAAAGGGAGCCAGACAAACCCAGCAACAAAAGTCTGCTAACGAAAAAAAATCACCAGGAAGATTGTTACATTCAGAATTAGCACTGGCCATCTTCCCACTCTTTATAGCCTGGCAGCACATTGTGATTGTGGTCAGCTGTGCCATCAGGGGAGTGCACAGTGTTCTTTGGGCTGTTCTTCACATCTGTAAGCAGTGAAGAAGAAAGGGAATTTCAGACGGGAGCCGTAAGCTCAAGTGGGTCAGTGTCTGTGGAGGAGGCTGGGGCAATTGACTAAAACCAATGTTAATGAGCCAAGTATTGGTATACTCTCTTACATGAAGCCACTACTCACAAGTTGAGAGTGGAGGGCAAGTACCAATGATGGTACAGCCTTCCAAGTCAGTGGCCTAGTGTCATTCCCAAAAACAAAGGTGACAATTTCAGCACATCCAGATCACTATCTGTCCAACCGGCAAACAGCTGCCTGCCTGCAAAGCCTTTGATCAAACGGGTTCTTGGGCTGCTTGGAGCACAGAAGTCAGATGGACGGTTGTTAAAATGGTCACAGGGAAGCAGTGTTTCCTGCACTGCCTGCAAGGCCAACCTGGTCATTAGCTGCTTTTAATTAGTTGTGCTTTTGAACTTTGCTTTCTCATACAGAAAGGATGAATGGAATGGTTTGTCCCTAATGAAACGAGGAAGATGATGTCTGCCTGCCGATTAATGTAAACTTATCCAAAAAACCCACAAGAGAATGAAACTGTAGGTAGGGAAAGAGCAGAGAAAGAAAAGGAGAGAGGGGAAGAGAGCGGTGAGGTACTAGCTGTTGGTAGCTCATGGGGAGTATCTGTAGACTCTTCTTTTTAGACATAACGCTAAAATCAGCCTGGCCCTATTAACCCTGATCCTGCTTTGCTGCATTTAAATTTAGTTGTGGAAAACTTGGAAGAAAAAAGTCACAATACCTTCTCTTAGATGTGTTAGTGCAGAAAAACTGCTTGGTCTGAGCAGATTCACTGTGCTGTGTTCCTGCACAGAGTGAGCATAAATTTCCAGGAGCATTCTCTGTGTGCAAGTACAAAAACTCACTGCTGAGGGAGGGAGCGAGACAGGGCACTAACGAGCCCAAAGTTTGACTCAAGGGAAGATGGACCAAGCTTGCTCTGTGCCCATGGCGAAGAGTGTTTTTGGATAAAAACTGAAATGGAAAGCGTTTTCTTCAGAATTCCCTTGCTTCTTTAGTCAGTGCTTGGAGGACAGTTTGCATTCCTGTTAGGTCAGCGCATGGACAAATGATGCACTGCAGACGATATAAACAGTGTTGTCACCTGTGAATTTTTCTACAGGTTGCAAAGTAATGGGTCAGCCCAGGTTGGGTTGCTGTGTCTTAGAACAAGGATGTGCTATAAAAATACACAGTGCATTTTGACCATGAAGTTGGAAATTGTGAGTGCTGTAAGTACAGATAAATCTCTTTTCCCCTTGAAGATCATATTAATGTGAGATTTTTCCTGGGTTACAATTAATATCTTCTATCTCCCACTCTTTTTTAATTTGCTTCTCCTCTGTAGAATACTTTTAGGATACACGAGTGGCTGGACATTTGGCATCCTGGATACAGTGCTTGAAGTTCAGGCATTGTCACAGCAGAGTCCAGGTGCCTGGGAGCAGGGATGGCATCACATTCATTGGAAAGAGAGGCGCTGGGAGTCTCCAGATGAGGACAGCAAGGTCTGTCTCCCACGCTTAGCAGTGGTGGGAGATAACCCTGCCCAGCAGGAACTTGGGGAAGGACGGTTGGAGACTGCTTGCCCTTGGTTGTCTTTTGTCTGCATTCCAGCTGCAGCCACCAACAAGACTAACTAGAGTCTCATTTATCACCAAAGCTTGTTTTTAGCAACTTGTTAGGAAAAATAGTTGAGCTTAAGGTTAACATGGGAGAAAAGTTTTGTTACAGACGGGAAAGCTGATTTAAGCTAAGAGCATATACTTATTGAGAAGGCATCCTCAAACTAGAATATGTTACCAGATTGGAACAGTACCATTTGGTACATTCTTTCTACACTAATAAGTGGCTACACTTGGAACTAACTAATGCACAAGCAAAGTTTTAAGTACAATCTGGTGACACACGTAAGATACTCAGACAAGAAAAGTGAGGAAAATAACCCTGGAAATGATGGTAGGAAGAGTCCCACGTCTACCTCTGTTCCACCCACTTCTTCTCCAAAGTTGCTGCTTGCATGCGGTGATGACACATATTAATACGTTTTAACTGCTGTACCAGAGTAAATACCATGTTAGCCACAATTTGGAAATACAGGGAGAAAATCTCCCTTCTTTTCCCCTTCTTAATTCTGAGTATTTTACATCGAGCATCCTTGATGTCTTACTTGGGACTTTAAACTTCAGAGCAGAGATCAGTTGTGTCTTTGATTTTTTTTAATTGAGATTCACCAACTTTAATAACTGTTTTGAATGAATTCATTTTCACTTAATACCTTACCGGATGTCGTTTGTAATTAGGCAACAGTTTCATGTGGAGAAGGCTTTAAAAAATCCCAACAGTGATAGAAAAGACGAGACCTTTACATGCCTGTACCCCAGAGACAGTAGCACTCGAAACTGTGCTGCGGCTCAGCCACATGTGAAACAAGCAGCAGGGGAGACAAAATTCAGATCAAGTCGTCAGCCCAAATCCGTGTGGTGATTAAAGCCACCCAATTCCCTCGCAGTCAAAATTACCAACTAGATGAGAACAGTTTTAAATAAAGTGAGAATGAAATAAGGCTAGATAAGAAATAAATGATTATTTGGGGGCCTTTGGGAGTCTTACATGTGCTTTACTTGTGCCCTTGAGTAAATCAGTTGTGGGAAAAGATAAAGAGATTAAATACAGTCTTTGAAATGACATTCCTAATGACTCACCATTTCGGAGAGCTTGGGAATTTAAGCTGCAATTGAGAAGAAGCATAAAATGGAAAAAAATGCTGACATTATCTTGGATAAGGCATATCAGATAATGGGCTGATATTCTTTTAATGTTGAACAGATGTCCTAGAAGAGGCAATTATTTTAATTCAAATTTTCTTTTACTTAAGCCAGTTTGCAAAAGTACAGGTACTCTGTCACACAAATGTAAGGATGAATATCATTAGAACCAAGATGCTGATATTTGTAAATGAGAAAAGCTGATTTCCTTTTTCCCCATGGAGTACAGTAGCCAGTATCTCAAACTGTAGTATTACACTTTGGAACAAAAAGCCAAAATTTTCCACAAAATTAGATCTAAAAGAATTGGGTTTAGACTTCTTGACATATTTCACTCTGTCTTAATGAATGTAACTCAATTTACATCATTACTGTCAATTAATAGAAGCAGGCAAGAAACTCAAACTCATCATGACAACCCTCTCTGAAATCACTGCTCTTTCTATGCATTTCTAAGGTGTTTTGCTTGCTGGGTATCAACTGAATACACTCTATTAATTGCTCATAAATCATTAAATGCTTGGCAAATTATTCAGGCAAACCAATGGGACTTTTGAAGTTTAGTCCTAATAATCTGACACTTAAGCAAGGAGAAAGGGAAACACAAAAAGTTATAAAGAACATGGGTTTTGCCATGCTTCCCTCTGCTTCTCTCTTGGTCTATACTAGATAAGCACATGAAATCATCAGAAATACGACTCTGTTCTTCTCAAGCCTGTGTTGAAAGAGTTCACTGTTTAAGGGGTAAGTGCGTGTCAAAAAGCCCTTCTTATTCCTCAGCCTCTGGGTATTGACACAGAGTATTTTCTTAGTGACTCCTGAAAGATCATATGTGATCCTGAGGAAGGAATTGCATGTGTGCCTCATCTGCTCCATCTTCTGCCTTCGTTAATGGAGAGCATCAAGCCAGGAGGGTTGGGTTAATGGTGCTTACTGGTAAGCCTCTCCACCACTGCACTCGTCAAGACTCCATTAAGGCATTTCTCCCCACTAAGAATAAGCAAAGGAGGCTTTTGTGAAAATTTTGTCAAGACATTAGATGACCAAACAGTTCTAACATTCCATTATGGAAACTAAGATTTCGTAAGTCATTAAACGTGATCAGTACTTTTAAGAAAAGACAGGTATGTGCTGTGGAAACTGGCTGTGCCAGCTGTTTAAGGTTACTGCATATAAGATCTCCTTGCAGAAAGGGATTAATTTATAATGAATCTTGTGGGCTTTCTCAGAAGAAAACTTCTGCAGAATCTGTTTTTCTTAGGACTGAAATGGGAAAAACATGAGAACATGAACACTAAGACTTAAGGCATTTATTACCAAGAGACTGCAAATTATTATTCCAAATGGGTATGAAAACTTGACATGACCTACTCTAGGGACACGTACCCATGTCTCCGTAACCCATGGTAGCTCTTTTTCCACCAGGCAAAGACACCCATAAGCTGTAGTAAGCACTGAGTCATTCTCCTAGAGGGAACTGCCTTCAGTGTTCTTGCAGGAGTCTCCCAAAACCAACAGCTTCTCTCTGCCACCCTAATTTGCTATCTAGAGGTAGCACCCTAGTTTAAGTAACTCAACTCTTCCAAGTCCTAGAAGTATTTCAGGAACTAAACTGACACCTGCCTGCCAAGTGTCATCTGTATTCCTTGTGGTAAAACATTTTCCTCAGTAATTCCTTGTGGTAAAATATTTTCCTCAGCACTTTTGCATCAGTATTTCCCATCTGCAATTTCCTATCTGTAGTGATAGGACAAGGGATAATAGTTTTAAATTGAAAGAGGGTAGACTTAGGTTAGGTATTAGGAAGAATTTCTTTCCTATGAGGGTGGTGAGGCACTGGAACAGGTTGGCCAGAGAAGCTGTGGCTGCCCCATCCCTGGAAGTGTTCAAGGCCAGGCTGGATGGGGCTTTGAGCAACCTGCTCTGGTGGGAGGTGTCCCTGCCCATGGCAGGGGGGTTGGAATTCACTGAGCTTTAAGGTCCCTTCTGACTAAACCATTCTATGATTCTATGTATACAGGTTTTGTGTGTGCCTATTGGGAGTTTGTGCTCAGCCTGGCTACAGGCTACCCTCATCTGCTGGGCTGCTGGATCCAGTGATCACCAAGAAATAAAGCTTCATGAACCCCAAAACAGAGTCCCCATGTTCAGGGCTCTGCTCTGCTGAATGTGGTGGGAATGAGTATGTTACCTGAAGTCTGATATTAAATTAGTTTTAGACTATTGGGGTTTCTAAATGAAGGCTTTCCCCTAAACAGGGAAGGATTACAGACACATGGGGTCCACCCGGTCTCTTCTGGTGCCTGCTCAGAGATCGATACCGGGGGAAGTTCTGCCCACTGTGCTGGCATCCCTGACTCAGCCCCCAGACAAAATTAAGAGAAAGAAACCACGAGGGAGAAACTTTCAGCTGCAGCGAGTTCAGAGGCTGCAGCTTCTCCCATCGGATTTCACCAGTGCAGGACCATGCTTCCAGGATGGCCGTGTCCGTGGGTTTCAGCCCCTAATGCTGCAAGGGATTATGCAGCTTCGAGCACAAGATCATCAACTACGTGACCTGGGGCTGCAGGTCCCTCCCACCATCCAGTTACTGGGAAATTTCTAGTAAGCAAGACCCTGCAAGGAGGTGTCAGTGATAAAAGCCAACCTGAGAAGAACCCTCTCAGCCATCAGCACTAATGAATCATTTAGCCCAGCGCCCTCTAAATAACAGCCCAAAAGCAGCAATATTTACAGAATTTTCTCCAGCTCGTGCACAGATGGTCTCCGACCACTTCTGCTGTGGGATAGCTCTCAGCATGAGCAAGAAGTGCCCTGAACAGGGAAACAGCCCGGGTTACTGGCAGGGACAGTTTGCGTGCTCAGCTTCAGGTACCAAACAGTGCGAAATAAAGCAGAGAGTATTTATTTCCTATGAGTCTGGGAATTCTGACCTGTTTCTAAACAAGCATCTGTTTACTCTGAGCATCACGACCATAAACAAGCACAGGAAAAAACTTCTTGCAAAAGCAGAGCAATGGAAAGCTCTTAAACCCTTTAAAATTCCCGAGAACCATTAAAATTCCCTTTTAAATTCCTGAGACGTAGAATCAAGCAGAAACGTCACCTCAGCACAGACCAGGATGCCTGGCTGGGATGGAACAACTGGTCCACTGTCTGAGTGGAGATGGCAAAGCTTCACAGGTGATGTCCATGTCCTCCCACCAGGAAATCAAAAGGCAGGGTGGAAGCAGGTCAGCCATACTCACCTGTCTGCCTTTTGGTCCCAGCTGAGCTGGGTTCACTTTGCAAACGTCGCTGAGTGTGAACAGCTGGTCCACGCTCTCCCTTTCTTCCACAAAGCAGCTTTTGTAAGTACCCGTTTTAAAGCCATGTGTGGCTATGGGACAGTCCTGTCACACCAGGTGCACACACAGCTGGGGCTCTGACACAGCCCTGTGATGAAGGCTTCAGCTGCAGCCCTAGGTTGCAAAACAAAGGTAGGAGAAAGAAAAACCACCCTGATTCCTAATGCAGAGGGCTGCTTTGGAGGTGGCCTTGGGGAAAAGTTTTGGTTTACCTGGTGGTGTTTGCAAGCTGGGCAGCCAGCATCGTTGCGCCTCCTGTTTCACTCTGGATCATCATCTCCTGCTTGCTTCTGGCCAAGCTGTGCTCCTGCAGGTACTTCTGTGGGCAGAAAGCTCTTCCAGTGTCCTACCTGAAGGATGAGAACAGGCATCTGTCCCCATCTGCATCACACCACACTGACGTCCACCACCCACGTGCAGGTGTGACCGCTGCTGCTGCAAATACCAACCGATAGCTGCTGTAAGTAACTGCTTTGTAGCGGAAATTTTGGTTCATCATCACACAGTACTTTTTAAAGTAGGGGTTATCCACATGTAAATCATATTTTTTTAAAAGGTAGCAATCATAGAATAACTTGATTAGCTCTAGTGACACACTCTGGAAGTCAACTTTCTATTTATTTATAGACAACCAAAATGAAAATATTATGTCTGTTTTCATGTGGCAGGCTTTGAAAACAAAAAACAGTCACAGGAAAAGCATTTGTGATGGAAAGTTACTGTCACTCACTGGGACTTCTCAGGCTGTGAGAAGAGAAGGAAAGGGGAAGGCAGGGATATATATATACATATATGTATTTATTTATTGATATATATAGTGTGTATATTTATTTATATATGTATCTATATAGAAGTAAGAATCATAATCTCAGGACAAACCAATAGGAATATTTTTAGCTAACATGAGAAGAAATGTTTCTTAGGCTAGAAGGGAGCAATGTATGCTCCACCAATGCATGTGTCCTTGCTGGGAGCTGGAGGCCTGGGCATTAGAAGTTTTGGTGAAGGCTCAAAGACTGACAAATAAATTCAGGTCCTGGCTCCCACCACTGTAGCTCCTAGCACACATCCCCAGGACATGGAGAGGTGTGTGCAGGGGCCCCGACACTCCCCCAGCTTTCCCATGGGAAGCCTACTGGGGGACTATAGGCTCTATAGGAGCCTCATACGCTGTGCTCTGCATTTATGAAATGCAATTATAAGGTCAATTATCATACTTTTCTTTTTTGCCTGTAATAAAGAGCATCTGTAAGAGAAACTGCATCTCATTTGCTCTGCTGCACTCTGCAGTTCTCCAGCTTTGGCTGAGCCAGCCCTGGACAAACACTGGTCCTGACTCACAACACACACTTTGTCTGCCATAGGGACTCAGCACCTCTGTAAGAAAAGGTGTCGTAAAATCTTNCCTTCTTGTGCTGAGGACTCCAGAGCTGGACACAGTACTCCAGGTGGGGTCTCACGAGTGCAGAGTAGAGGGGCAGAATCACATCCCCGGACCTTCTGGCCACACTTCTTTTGATGCAGCCCAGGATACAGTCAGCCTTCTGGGCTGCAAGTGTACATTGCTGAATCATGTTGAGCTTCTCATCAACCAGCACCCACAAGTCCTACTTGGGACTGTTCTCAATCCAGCCTGTATTTGTGCTTGGGATTGCCACAACCCAGGTGCAGGACCCTGCACCTGGCCTGGTTGAACTTCATGAGGTTTGCATGGATCCACCTCTCAAGCCTGTCCAGGTCTCTCTGGATGGCATCCCTTCTCTCCACTGTGTCAGTCATTCTATATAGCTTGGTGTTATTGGCAAACTTGCTGAGGATACGCTCACATCCTGAAAAATAAGCATCTAAAAACATCAGCTGGTGCTTTTATAGATAAAAAGGGAGGTCCATAGGATAAAACCCATTGGAGACCCAGCAGACTCTTGGTGCCCGTGCGTGTGCATGCAAACCATGCCGCCTGCCTGGATGGACAAGCAGCAGGCAGTGAGGCAAACCTCACGTGCAGGGATGCTGGCCGACTTGTGGAGAACCAATCCCTCCACCAACTCTTCCAGAAAAAAGAAAAAATAAAAAAGAAAGCCTTAAACAAACCAGCCCCAGGCCATCCCAGCCAGAGACAAAGCCAACAAGCAAATCAAACAGAGAAATATCCCAGCAGACCTCAACTGGCTGAACAAACAAATGGAGAAACTCAGGTTCCAAAGAGCAGGGGAACTGGGTTATGAAACAAGATTTTTGATACAAAAGGAAGCTTACAGCTATCTCTGGTGATTAGACACGGAAGAGAAAGGTCGCTCTGGGTGTCAGACCACACTTCACACACACAGAGGTTATTCAATCAATATTTGTCCTGGAATCACATGTGGCGGAAAAATTTGCAAATGAATGGTCAGCAGAATTTAATGCTGATACTCATTCATATTGTGCTTTTGGATGGACATCTGTTTTTAAATCCAGCACAACCCAAGCTTCAGAATCCAGCAGGTTTTTAACCAAAATACAGGAAAATCTTGGAATTAAATACTATTCATGTATTCCTTTCAATTACATCTTCATCAGGACAGGGACCTTTCACCTATGATTTTAGAAAGGGATCTGTGGTAGAAGGGAGATTATTTGCATTTCCAAGTTTTGGGTTTAAAAGGGGAAAATAAATTAGTTAAGGCTCCAGAAAGACAACCCTGCCCACAGAACCCACCCTCCCCCCACCAAGCAGAAGGGAGGGATTTATTCCTGCCATTGCTGCGTTCCCCGGTCGCGCCGCAGTGCTGGCATTAGAGGTTTTATTTAGGGTCAGGGCAGTAACAGCAGGAAGATATAATCTTCTGATCAACAGACAGCTGTTACCCCCCGCCTTCGTGAAAACGATGATCTCAGGTCGAGGATATTGTTGCCTTGAGTCATCATATTTTTTTAATCCCCCATGAGTTCCCCACAACAGATTGTTTGCTTATGTTCGGATCGTAAGGTCGTGACTCAAATTTTTCCCCCACTCGCAAGAATTAAAGGAAATTTGACTGCAGGGGCCCTGACCATGAACTTTAGAATTTGGCTGCAAAAAAAAAAAAAAAGATGATTAAAACACAAATAAAACAAAATAAAAACAGACAAACCCCAACCCTCTTGCTTAGTGACTTAATGACAAAATATGCACAAGGCACAGCACAACACCCAGTTCCCTTCAGGTTGTGATACAGCTGATGTGTGACATTCAGGTAATTATCATCAGAGGGGCAGATGCCTCCAAATCCTTAAAATAGCTGCTTTGTGCAACTAAAGGGAGGTATTAGTTCTCTCTCAGATTGCATAGGGGGTAATTTCAGCTGAGGGGGGAAAGCCTTGAAGAGGAGAGCCTCATTCAAAAGCACAGAGATTTACAGAAAGAAGGCAGGGTGACTGCTTCAAGGCAGAAGCTTTTGGGGGGAGGTTTATTTTAATAGCCCAGCTAGAAATGCACTGGAAAAAGAGTTCTATTGGCTTTGGTCAGGAAGAGTGAGGGCAGAGATTACGTTCCTCTGGCAGTCTGTCCTGCTGAAGCACCCGTGCTGCCATGGCCTGCATCAGATGTGCTTTATTCCTCATGTGGCTAATGCAAAAGAAAAAAAAAGCCTGTAAGTTGGTCACACTGTGTTAAAGATCACTTTGATGGACTTCAAACACCCAGCTGAAATCTTCTGCTGTGCACGCAGGGCACTCTTCTTCCCAAGGAGATGCTGCAGGAGGGCAGAGGGATGAGCAGGGAGCGCTGCCCAGGCCAGGGACAGGGACATGTCCAGGGGAAAGGCTCTTTGCCCACAGGGTGTGTGGAAAACTAGCAAGCCCCACATTGAGGGTTTGGCATAGCACCATCCTGGTGCATTCACGGGGAAAAAAGCTGTCCTGCTTTTCTTGTAGAGAATTCCTCTTCCACCCGTGCACCTCCTGCCCTCTAAAACCACTCACCCCCAGGGCAGCGCTGACCCACCCGCTGGTGTCTGGGGAGAGGAAACTCCCTGCCCAAAGCGGGGCATCCTGGCACCGAACAGGGTTTAACCTGCGAACGGTGAAGGACAGGGTTGGCACGTTTCCCGTGGGGAGCTGCTCTTTCTAGGTTTCACCCACACAAGGCTATCGCATTTACATTTCGTAACACTTGCAAGGGAATATTCAAAGGGGAGGGAGAAATGAAAGCTCCTCCTCGAACATGATCTGCCCCTTTCAGAGCTTTGACCCTTGGTCTGTTTGGCTCTGAGCATTACGGTGTCCTGCCTCACTGCGTGATGTCCTCTAGCTCTGAACTGGGGCAAAACTGCACAGATTTGGGCACAATTAAAATGACAGTTCACGGGAGTCTCTCTTAATGTTCTGTAATGTATTTCCTTAAATAGCCACACATTTGGCCTAAAATTACTTGGCTTGACGCCCTTTAAAAACACCCACTTTGGAAACAATCGCATACTGAATTTTAGGATTCGAAGTTCTGGGACAAAGGACCCTACCTACATTTGTCACCCTCTTACCTTTAGGTCATCACCCTCCTGCTTTTCTCTAGTCCAGGTGTGCTTCGTACAGAGCAATAAAAGCAACATTTGCCTCGCCTACCTTGTTCTGGTTGGCAAGCAAACACTAAAGGCTCAAGACCAGCAGGCGGCTAACCTAATAAATTCACATCTTATCGAGCCTACAAAGGATTAACACACCCATGTTTTCACCATGTGGTTCTCCTGCAAGCTGCAAGGGTTGTTCCAAAGGCAGAAACTGCGGTTGTTTCCAAGAATACAGTCAGTTTCATTATATATTATCAGATATTATATTTGGTCCTCTGAAATCCTGATTAGGTGTCAGACAGTTTGAAATTCCTGTACCTTCTGAAGAACAGAAATAGGAAGAGGCAGCAACAGATCACTGTTGTTTAGAGCAGTACAAAATGTAAACCATGAAATTTTCTAGAGACAAGAAAGGAATTTCAACACTAATAGAAGTTCTCCAATTTTTAAACCTTTCTCTGTAGCCTGTTCCTCTTCATTGCTTTTTCTCACAGACCTGTTTTCTACCCCAGAAAATAAGCAATCATTCAGGTGAAACTGTACAGGGAGGTGGGACCTTGTGGCTCCTTGTGAGCTGCTAAGGTGGCCCATAACACCAGAACTGCATAAACCAATGCAGGCAACAGGTCTCTCCTAAAATGTCCTTCAAGTTTCTCAGCTCCAAGTGTCAATCGTACTATATCACCACCAAGACTTTTCCTTGGAGGTTTTTACAGGTGCCTTAAATTTAAAGGTGTCCTAGGCACCTTCAGGATTTCTTCTTAGGGTCATGTCACCATCATCTGCCTGAAGGATGAGAAATAGTCCCTGTGCCTGTGCCTTTAGCATGTGGATGTCTCACCTTGGCCACCCTCTGCACTTCAAGCAAGTTATACTGATGTTAGAGCATCAGTGAGGGAAGCCAGGACTGCACCAGCAGAGATAGGATGCAGATGAACCAGCACTGAGAACAGAGATAGCGAAGATATTTCAGCAGTGGTTACAGGAGAGATAATGCCAGGACTGGAAGACATCACTCTGACATCCTTGTTTCATTTCTTTCAACTAGAAAACTAGTATTTCTGGTACCAGATAGGACATGACGGGATCACACTAGAAGTTTCATTCACGTCTGCACCCTTGACGTGCAGCACATTTGACTCCATTTAACTGCATATTTACCCCAACTTACAATCTTGCCTTAAAATTCTAGTTCCAGCCTCCCTGTAACTTCCAGTCTGTTCATACATTACCTGCTGGCAAAGAACTGCAGGTTGAGTTCTACCCCCTTCATATCATTTACGGGCATAACAGTTATTTCGCTGGTAATTTTAACAGCTTGGAGTTAAAAATAAAGCACAGAGGCATTTGATCAATTCAGGGAATGAACACCCGGAATATTGATTCAAAGAAGCATTCAGCTAGCTGCAGCAATTGCTCTGGTCTCTGACCGACTGGTCAGATCGACGCTTTTCTTCCCCAGAATCCCTTCTCTTCAGGGCATATTTGAGAGAGCTTTGAAGTTCCGGGGTTTTCTTCTGTAAGCATTGCTCCTGCTGCAGCTCAATGTTAAGGCAACATAAAACGCTTTACAGTACACAAGAGCAGACCTTGTTTTTCAGAGGATATATGCATTTAAGGCAAATGTTAATATAAAGCCAGATTTTAATATGCTCCCTTACAAGAAGCAGTACTTTAACCCAGCAGCAGTCCCACTAAAGCAGGATTACTCCTGCATCGTGATGCTTTTCAGAAAGGGTATCATCATTAGGGTGCAGCTCTGGGAAGCAGCACTGTGGCTGCGAGGAGGGTGTGAACAAGCTTTCACTACCCAGGATCTACTAGTTACTCCTAACGGTGGTTTGAATGTGACCGATTGCATTTTGCCTTGTTGGCAGAGTAGAAACAAACTCTGCCGATTGATTTTGAAAATGAGTGAATTTAATCAGAATCTTGCCAAATATTTGATATTTACAGAATATTTAGCTTCGTGCTAAACCCCAAGTTTTTAGCCAGAATTCACCTACTCCTGGTATAGAAGACTCTTGCTGTGAGGCAGCTTGTTCCCATAGGAACGCAGTCACGATGGCATCATGGAGATGGCTACAACATTTCCAAAAAGAGCCAGCAGAATAATTCTACTGCATATGTCTTCTACTGTTCTAGTTTGAATGTATGGATTACGTCCTATTATATCTAGTCAGAATTACATCTCTGCAGGGCAAAGCGAAAAACACACACACACACACACACTCATACACAGAGAGCAAGCCAAAATCTTGTTAATTGCCTTCAGTGTGTAGTGGAGCTATTTATTTTTTTTTTTTCCTGAGGGGCTGGCACAAAAAACAGTCACCCCCAAAGACACTGCAGTAAATTACTGCAACGAATGCAGTAAATGCATTCATTTTTATTTTGGAAGAAAGACTTATCTGTATGCCAAACCCCATACCCTCCTGCTACATTGCCATTTCTTTCAGTTTGCCTCTAAGCTAGTTTTATTTTGTAATAAGTTTTAGAATGAATCTGACAGACTCTTGCCAGATCTTATTTCTTCATAGCTTAACGAATTCATCCTTTCCTTGGGGGTCAAGGAGGCTTGGATTTTAGTCTTTTGATTTGAACGCCTTCTCTCTTCCCTTACTTTCTTCTACACTTAAAGGCATCATGTATCTATAAAGCCTCATTGATCTCAACATGAAGAATATTACACCAAGGTGCTATTCAATTTGAGCAAAGACTGCAGAAGACTTTGGATCTGTCTTTACCAGGGAATCACCTTTCCGTTTATGTCATTCCCATTTGCTTAACAACATTTCTGGTCAAAACCTTTGGAGGAGAAATGTATCCTGCTTAGACCAATTTTTAGCAGCTTTAATTTCGATTGGATTATGTCAGACATCCATGTGCCAAGTTATGGTTATTTGGGGTAGGGCTGAGCTGCTGGTTTCCCCCCTAGTGGCAGGAAGCGACCCATTCATCCTTCCTTCCTTCCTTCCATCCATCCATCCATCCATCCATCCATCCATCCATCCATCCATCCCCTACCCTGAAGGCAGCCAGCGCTGGGTCATTCCTCTTGCTGGTGAATTTACTGTTCTTTGAGCCAGGGGTTGGACTCTCTCCCCTCCCAACATGAAGGCAATGAGGAGAATTTGGGGAGTGCACAGCAGTGGTCCAGGACTGCAGTGAAAGACCTCGGGAGGGCTGTGGTGGGAAGCCTGTGACCTGCCCCAGCCCATGATGAGACCTCCCCAGCTGGGAACATGTCAGCATTGGAGGTGCACAGCCTTTGGCAGCTCAGAGGTTTCTGGGGAGAGGAGCTGCCCACCATCCTCCTCCCACACAGCTTGCAGCTGAGCCTGACCCCGTACCTACCCCCCACCAAGGTCACCGCTGTCTTACCTTCCTTCTCAGCAGCTTGGTTGCTTGTGCCAGTTTTTCTGGCTGTTCTGTGACAGAGGCAGAGCTGACCTATTATTCCAGTATTATTCAGTATTTCCAGTATTATTATACTGGAAATTTGCTGGTGGTAAATATTTACCCAGGAGTGTTGCTTGCAGGATCCAGGCAGCACATGTGCCCTGTCCTGGGGGCAAGGAGAAGTGGCCACAGACCCTCTGGACCCTCATGCAGGTGCCCCAAGGTGACCTGCAGGCTCAGGTTTTACTACTTCTCTGTGGCTGGCTGCTTTCTACACTTACCTGTGGTAAGCACTACCTGCTGAGGATCTCCTGAAGTTCAAAGGGCTCTAAAATCTTCCCTGAAATTTCAGAGTGAACGGAGCGCAGTGCTCACGGGATATCACATTGCATGCAGACCCAAAAATGCCATTGAGCTGAATGCAAAACCCCAGCTCCTGATGCCAAAAAGTTTTCCATTTGCCTCCTTCATTCCCCTTGGAGTCACACTCCCTGAATTTAATATTTTCAAAAGCAAGGAAAAAAAAAAATCCTTTGAACTTTTTTTTTCTTTTTCTTGGATATTAAACATTTCCAGCTGAGCTGAAATCATAGGAGAGCCTCTGAAGTGAAACACTCCACCAGCACATCCCTCTGGGAACTTCAGATGCTATTTATTTAATGTTTTTACTCATTGAAGACTGCATCTGAGAAGGTGTCAACAGCGTTTTCTCTCTCACCCAGCTCCTCGGGTCTGACTGTCCTGTGAACTGGAGTATTTTCTTACCACAGGCAGCCAGCAAACTGGAGGACTTGCTCACATGAATGTTTCAGAAACCTGCAGCCTGTTTTAAAATTATCCCGAGGTGATTAAAAATTAACAGACACCACGATGAAGACGGATGTTCTTCCCAGCTTCCCTCTGAAACCTTAATGTCCAGTGATTCTGTTCTTGATTCCAATTGTCTCAAAATGGTAAAGAACGGGCAAATCACAGCTGTCACTTAATGAAAACCGTAAAAAACCTCTTTTTAGCAACTGGTCGTTCTGTTCTACTGTAGTGACAAATTGCTTTTTATTTATGCCACTGCTTCAGGAGATTTCCATCCAGACAGGACTTCTGTTCATTCTTCATTTCAACAAAGACTACTCCATTTTGAACCTCATGCCTATGTTAACTTATTATGATACAGAAAAAAAAAAAAATAAAAAAATTCCGATTTCACAGAAGAAAACTGTAGCAAGACAAGGTCAAACACAGACGGGGGTTGTTTTCTGTACAAGTCCCCACAGTTTTTGTTTTTCAAGGGAGGGAGGAGCTCTGTGGCCCTGTTCCCATTTAATCACTCCAGTAGGAGCCAGCAACAGCCACATTCCAGTTGCAGTTGTGACATGGCCACCTTCCTTGTTTTGTCTAGTTACTCCGCAAAGCTCACTGAGGCATGGGAGAGCATTTTTAGCAGCACCCAGAAAAACAGAGCTCCTGTTTTAGTGTGGGTCTTTATGTAAAATGAACAAACAATGACAGCAACAAAAAAAAAACCAAAAAAAAACCAACAAAAAACAAACCAAACAAACCACAAAACCCCAAACCTCAAAGGCAGCTTAAGTTGAACAATGAATTTTAAAAATTCAAGTGTGAAAAAAAACCCCAACAAACTGATAAGGAATTCAGGTTGGATGTGCAAGCCCTCAGCCCCACCGTGTGTGTGCATCAGCCCCGAGGATGGGATCTTTTCCTCCTGCAGCCCCTTCCCTCTCCACTCGCAAACAGGCTGCTCCCTCCTCCTGCTCTGCTTGCCCACTTCTGCACCCATGGTCCAGCAGCTGGGAACATCCCTCCTAATGCTCCTGTAGATCTGGGGACTGCATGTGCTCAGCCCATTTGGCAAACGTGGAAGGCTGAGGTTCACCCCATGAAGATACATCCTCCCTGGCAGTTTCAGCTGCTAGGTAGGAATAAGTCCCCAGCTAACGTATGTGAGCTATGATTCAAAGACTTAAAATTGGACAGAGGTGGGTGGATTTTGACACCTCCTCCTCCTTCCCCAGCCCCACCTTGGAGACAGAAGCCCACCTCCTGAATTCTTGTCTCAGTACGGGGGTGCTGGGGTATTTCAAAGGAAAGGTCACAAGAACTTCTACTGTGGGCGAAGCAATGTGTTTTTCTTGGTCTTTCTCTTGGAGCTGGCACAACCATTTTGACCAAAGCTTTCCAAGAAATGTCTGGCCTGAACTAGATCTAGCATGGATCTAGCAATGGAAAATGTTAAGTACACTTAATAAATGGCGGTTGCCACCAGCCCCACCTGAAGGAACTACAAGTTGGAGTAATGATACAGATTCCAGTTTTGATCACTTAACTGGACTGCCCTAATTTCTCCAAGAGACAAACAACTATCAAATTGGCCCTACCACCCACATGTGCACTGCTAGCCTGCTGAAGAGCTGAGGAACCTTTCAAGGCAGGCACAAACACCATGCATGCCACAGCTCTGATATACAACATAACTGACAGGTTGGGTGCCCTGACCATCCACACCACAGCTGATCTGCAGAGACACCGTTTTACTTCTGCTGAGGGCATCTTCTTCTGCACATCCTGCCCTGCAGTCACCTGCACTGCTCCAGCCGTGATGTTTGGCAGTCACAAGTCTGTCCCACCTTCCCACTGCCATATATGAATTTGGGTTTACATGAACTGACTGGTGTTGGCACCTACCCTGGAACGATGCAAACAAGCAAAGCTAGGTTCTTCATAAAGAGGCAAGTGTGGACCCATGCATATCCAAGGAATGCTGCTCTTCGAACAAGGTGACACTCACATTAGTGTCAAGCTTTCACATTTCAATTAGCATAAGTAACCCTCAAAAAGTAAAACAATCAGGATCCTGAAAAATCACCAACGGGAAGCAAAAGTACTTAGCATTTCTGAGAATCAGGCTAAATTTGCAACAGACCAAAGGTTAGGGCCTGGCACCAAAACAGGCCTTGCTATCCAGATGTTGTATTAGTCTTTTGTAAAGAATTTGTTCTGTCTTTATCCAATTTCCATTCTTAACCATGGCTCTCAGTTAAATGTATTCAAATTCCCTCTATTTTTTTTTTCTTTCCTGCCAGACAGTCCTTCTAAGCAGCAGTATTATTAAATTCATTTTCCAAGTCTTTCTCCAATGTTACAACTGCTTTCCTCTTTTGAAGCGCAATTCTCTTCTGAAATGGGACACTGGGAAGGAAAGAAAAAAAGCATTTATAAAGATTGTACATTTCCTGTTTCTCCAGTCTCGCACAGCATAGCTGCCTACAGGCCAGGAGAAGCCTGACTGACTGTCAGGATCTGACAGCGATGTACCCGTGACCACCAGCAATAACCATCTCTGTTCTCAGCTACAGGAGAGCAGAAGCTCCAGAGGACATCTCTGCTGAGCTTTGCATGACAGCATCACCTGACTCAGCCTGACAGTCCAAAAACAAGCCTGTCAAAATTACAAGAGACAATTGTGCTTAGATTTTCTTCCCCTGGCTGCCTCGGTCCTGCAGCTCTAACAAGTATCAGTGACAATAAGAAACTTGGTTTTGTCACTAAAGCAAGCAAACACTGTGCTGAGGCCACTCCAGAACTGGCCTGGTGACTCCATGCCGGTGACTCAGGACCGGTTATTCCTGCGGTTAACTCTCAGCATAATACAAATCTTGCCTCTAACTCAAATTCCAGGTGAAGTTTTCGAGTCACCTGCAAAGATATTTTTAAGCTTGACGTGGCAAGCTGCTCAGGAGCCCAGCTTTCAGCTCCAGGCCCGTGGCCTTTCAGACTGGTTCTTCACATCCTGCTGGCTGCACACTTGCAGTGCAGCAGGACTGCCCTCACGCTGGTTAAAGTAAACCCAAGACAACATGAAGCTTCCACACTTGGATTAACTTTCCTCTGAAGACAGGTAAGCAGGAGCACCGTTTCTTCAGTCATATTTCTCAAGAGCAGTAAATTGCTGAGCTTTCATTTTTGTCCAAACTCCCTCCACCTTCCTCAGCCAGCCTCTCCCCTCACCTGTGTTACTGTCCCGCCCCCCCCTCCGAATTCCACGTTGTCTCCAAACACCCACAACTGATAAGTCTCTCTTCCAGCTCTTGGTGCACTGGGTGAAAAAGCCATCGTCCCCTCCCACTCCTATTACCACTTGTCATCCAGCTGCTTACATAAGGCTGTGACCTCTGAAATAAAAACATTTGTGTGCACTTAAGTAGAGCTGGTTGGTTGGAAGAGAACTTGGGAGAGGGAAATGATTGAAAAAACAGCCACCAAAGCCAGCTTGCAGAATATGCCTTTTTGGTTTTCCTTTCAACTTTGCTATTTCCTTTAGTCAACCGCTGGTTCCCCATCAAAGAAAAAAAGTTTGAACCAGCAAAGTCAACTCGTTTAACGTTTTCACATATCCTCCAGCAGACAGGACTACTAAAGCACATGTAATCATCTATAGCTTTGCTTAGCACAGATCAAAAGGACATAAGTAATTGGGAAAATAAAACATTCACCTGAGGTTGTGAACATCCATTTAAATTTGCTACTAAATGTATAAATAGATCTAGAGAACCTGGTATTTCTATCGTGCCAATTATCTCTGTGCTGCGGTACCCCACTCACTATCAAAAATAGCTTCACTTCAGACTGAAAAAGTCATTCTTTTCTTCTTGCATGTGGCTTTCTTGAACAGGTTTATTCTCACGTGCAGCAGAAGGGATGCTTTAACCCACCTTTGAAGCGAGTGTTGGAAGAGGCAGCCAGTGTACCCCCAGAGGTGGCTGTGCATTAGACCATGGGCAGCAGTTCAGGTCCACCAAGGTCACCAGGCTGGTGAGCACACACATGCGCTTTGCCAAGGCTTTGCTGGGGGACAAGGTGAGCTCAGCTGAACAAGCCCCACTAGCAAAGACCTACAGTTTGTATTTTGATGCAAGGAGATTCAATAAGCTCAACTGTTCATGAGCATTCCTGAGACACTTCTCAGAGACACTGTTGTAAAAATCAGGTGCCAAAAAGCATCTGGACACAAGTACGGACAAAGCCGGAGATAACACTCTCCTCTGGGACAGATGCCGTGGGTCTATTAAAAACGATGCTTACACCAGAGAGTGATTTATCCCATCATAAAAGTAATTTTGTGAAAGGAATGCACACTTCTGCACTCATAAAATTGTCCCAAGTTAAACCAACCTCTGGAAACCCATCTGGCGTTTTGGTGGAGGTTCTCGTTCCCAGACCTATCTCTCATGAGAGGCTGGGTTTGGAAAATACGCTCCAGGACTCAGTTGCCATAGCAAGCTTTTGAGCTCCAGATTAAAACACGCATTGTGGCTGCTTCCCCTCAGAAATGCAAGAGGAGAAAAAATAAATAATCCCAGTGTATAACTTACTCTGCTGTAATGTGGGAAGCCTGAGTTTCATGACCTATCTACCACCTACCCAGCTGCAGCCCTAGCACCAGAGGTCAGCATCCAGGGAACACACTGACCATCAGGCTACAGAACTGTGACACTTCTCAGTGGCCCAGGAGCCCTCCTCCAAAAAGTCCTGAATTCTTTTAAAAGCAGTAGTGTCTCAACAGGACCACGGAGCTCCTCCGTGGTTGCCCCAACACTAGACAGCCTACTGCTTCCCCCTGCAGGGACAGAGCTGACCATCAGAAATGGGCATTGCCTGCCCAGGCCTTCTGGTAGCAGGCCTGCAATTCCTTGAATCTCCTTTCCAAAACACAAGTTTGAAGGACATTTTGCAACCACAGGGGTACACAGCATCCTCCCAGCAGGTGTGAGATGACAGATGGGGTCTCCTCTGGGGAGGCAAGTCTTGCACTCAGGCTGATCCGCTTCCCACCAAAATGATCCACCCCCCTTAGGAAAGACAAGCATCAGCTTAAACCTCCAGAGATCAGTCTGAAATGAGAATGCCCATCTCAAAATAGCGCCTACCTCTCTAAGAAGGTGGGATCTGGGAAACATCCTCCAACATTTCCCCATCTCTTGTTCAGTGCTTCCCGTTCTGGATGCAGCACTCTTTACTGTGTAAGAAGCCCGCTCCTGGGACCCGGCCCCTGAAAGTTTGAGTTCTGTGGCACTCAGTGTCAGTAAAGGCTAAACTTTCAGAAATCAATCCAAGTCACAGAGCTCGATTCTAAAGTCAACGAATGCTCAAAAGGTCAATTTTGAGATGAACACAAGCCTGGGTTCACAGTTTCCTCCAATACAACTAGGACCCCTCTCTGACCAAACAATCTCATTTTTTTATCAGACTAGCAAACCCTTGATAAAATCGTAGGGGGCACTACAATATTTGTGACAGTTTGGGATGACTGTAAATCATCCACCAACTATAACTGAAATATAATACTAGTCATTGTAATGCTTTATGAAGAAAGCACGCGTCTCTATCTCACAGCAACCATATGTTCTGCTGTTTGTATGTATGTGTTATCCAACCCTTACATAAGCTGTTGATGAAATTATCATCACAGGACAAGAACACTTGTAGCACGGTTGAGTCGATCAAAATAAAGCCATGAAGAAACGAAGGAGCTTGATGCTGAGGTGGGACTGGCTGCTCAGCAGGAGGAGCGAGCCTTGCTGACCTGCAGCCACCTGGACAACAGCCATCCCTTCGCGGGAAAAAAAGACAGGGATACACAAATTCTGGAATTTGGGCTACATACACGAGGGGGCAAACTAAATACCCGGCGAAGGGGAGAGGGGAGGGCTGGGAAGATTGAGGGAAAGGCTGGGGAGGGGGCTTGATTTAATGGTTTAGGGTACTAAGTGAGGTGTTACACGTCTTACACTGTCGCAGCCGCCTGGCCGAGCCGGGGCAGCCCCGCACCGCCCCGGGGGTCGCGCCGCCG
>VXBW01000688.1:6075-146242 GCA_013400375.1 Thinocorus orbignyianus | reverse complement strand
CCGCCTTCGAGCTGCAGCGCTCCCGGTAAGCCGCGGGGATGGTGGTGGTGATGATGAGGGATGCGGGGATGCGGGATGAAGAGCCGGTGGTGCCCAGCATCCCTCCCGGTGGTGCCCAGCATCCCTCCGGTGGGCCGGGGGCGGTGGGCAGTGGGAGCCCGGGGATGCGCGGTGGGGCAGGGGCAGCTCGGCGCCGTTGCTCCTCGGTCCCGGAAAGTTTGGCTGCCCGCTCGGCGGTGCGGGAGTGCCGTGCCCTCCCTGCGGGGCGCCGGGGCGGCTGTCACCCCCTTTTGACACGGCTGGTGGCTGGTTCAGCTCCCCTCGCCGGGCAGCGAGCCCACGGTACCCACGGAGGGGAAGGAAATCTTTGCATCGGTGCCCACGGGTTACGGGGTATGTGTATGGTGCCAGCAGCATCTCGCTACCTCCCTAAATAAGCATCTAACAAGCGCTTCATGCGCCTCTGGGTCCTGGTTCTTCCTTACCGCCGGGTGCTCTTTTGCCTTTCAACAAGCTCCTCTCCAAAGGGTACCCTCAGCTGGAAAAGCTGAGGCTTTTGGGCAAGAAGCACGATCGTGTGAAAATGTGCGAATGCATGTGGATTAACTGCTCCACCAGTACAAAATCACCTCCCTTCACTTCTTCGGCAACATGTTTTGGCTGTCAAAGGCTGATGATGTGGGGGGGAAGGAGAGAAGAGCCAGCGAAGAAGCTGGAGGAAATGACTGCGCTCCCCAAGCCCACATGGGTCGCCACTCCCACATTCCCCATTTGCCACACTCCCTTCTTGTTTCTGCCTTGGACAAATAGGTAGACTTTGAGTCACGTGTTATTGCAAGGGTTTATAAGGGTAATTGAGCATAGATTGCTGTAGAAAAATCCCTTTCAAAACCAACCAGCCAGCTTGGAGAAGTTGGAGGTCTTCCAGGTGAAAGTTGTCTTAGCTGTGTGCCCCACTGTTGGTTGTTTTCTTTTCTTCCATCTGGATTGTGCTGGTGGCATTTCTGAGCCCCTTTTCAGGTGCTGTGCTAGGGAGCCCCACCTTCCCAAGTAAAATGCCTGTTGGTGGGTTGCCACCCGTCTTCCCCCAGTCACACGTCTCTCAAAATATTTCTGCAGTGACAGCTCTCTAATTGGGCTGCCTGTCACCAGCACAGTAACACAACATGCACACACCTGTGCGTTTTCCTCACTGACATGGTTCTGTACACTGCGTTCTGTGGCCTTGCCAGTTAGGAGAGCCATAGACCATAATTTGGGAAGTGCTTTTCTGCTCTTGAGCTTTTCGCTCATTGGTGATGAAGTGCTTGGCAGTACCCTCTTAGTGTTCAAGAGACTTGGCTTTCCAGTTAGTGAATGTATTACTCATGTAGGATTCCTATGTCCAAACCAAGGGTCCTCCTTGGTTTTGCTTGCTTGAACACTTTCATCCAGCTCATCATTCTGGGAAGGGTGCTCAGATCTCACCTGTATCACTTCTTTCCTCTTCCCATCATTGTTTTCCTTTGCCCCTATTTGCCAGCCTCTGGATTTTTCTTACCGCAACTGATGTTTGGTGTTCTGGGTTTTTTTGGGTTACATGAGAATAGTGAAGAGTTTAAGAGTAAAAGGTAATTACTGTTTTTGTCAACAACATAGAAATGCAGCTTTGTGCAAGTTTGTCTGTACTACTAGCATGCAAGCAGCCTGAATGGATAGCCCAAGTCCATGGCAAGGGAAATCACCTAACAAAACTTTGCTGGGGTGCTCTTCCAGCCCTATTAATGGCTCTTCTTTGTGCCATATGTTTTTTTGTGGTCTAAGAGGTAAGGAAAGTGCTGATTTTCTCATGCTCTGTTGTTTCCTTGAGAGCTCGATTCAGCTGTGGCAGAGACCTTGCATAACTCCACTGCCAAGTGTGAGGCTCTAAGCACTTGCCCAGGGCTGGTGCTGGTGCAGGAGAGCTCTGGGTTATGCCCCTGGCTTTGCTGACTGCCGTGATGCTGCACGTGTGTAGCCCTGGGCAGATTCTGGCCTGCCTTCAACAGATTTCTTTCTGTTCTGGAAAAAGGCATACGTATTTTTAAACATGGGGAAAGGACAGCTGCAGACCACAGAAGTTGTACGGAGCCTTTGCTTTTCATCATCTCAGTGACCAGAGGTGGTAGGGGTTGCGATTGCTGGGTTTGCTCTTAGCTGCGTGGGAGATGAACAACAGGCACCCACAGGGCTGGCACAAGCCCCGGGACAGAGGGTTGGAGCAGAGCTTCTGCTGCTCTCTTCCTCTCCAAGGAGCCAAATGCCCGGCACATGGGCTGTCCTTCTTGGCTGGACAGGGTGGGAGTCACAGCAACTGCCCAGAGTCAGGCGTTGGCTCACCTGGAGGAGGATGCGGAGAAGCAGAGAGGAAAATCAGAGATTTTTAGATTTTGTTTTCGTAGTCCATGTGTGCATCTGCTGTCTCTCCTCCCACCCTTCCCCTCGCCTTGTGGTGGGCTTGAAATTGGGTTTGATGTGCCATTTGACAGACTAGTCCTCTGTGCTGAGACACGTAAGTTATGTTGTAACGTGAGACCACTTTCTATTACGGTGTCAGGCACGACAGGCTGCCTTCTGTTGTTGTTTTTATTTAGTTTTCAGAAACCATTGTGAACATATAATCAGAGTTTCCTGGCTTTTTTGTTTGTGTTAGCAGTTTGGATAATTGCATACTAGTTTATATTTAACAGGGTTATCATTAATGTGGTTTGGGTTTGCTCTCTGTGTGTACTCACGAGAAACAAACGATACAGAAAAAGAACACGGAGCTTCTAGCTGTTCAGAGGCTAGTGTGTAATTACATGTGAATGGAAAAAAAAAAAAAAAAGCTTGTCCAGAAGTCGGCTTGTTGATGCCAAAGGCTCCTGTCTAGTGCAGAAGGAGCTTGTTTCAGTTTTGTGGTGAATGAATGGCTGAGGACATGAAGCTGCTGGAAACCAGGGCCAGGTTCTGCCAGGTTTTCCTTCATGTCAAATTATAATTCATTTTAATAGCTTTATCTTAAATTAGCGGGAAGCTTTGTGGAAGAAGATTTCAGCAACACTGGGTTTAAATTCATTTCAGATCCTGTAGATTAGGTGATGGTCCCAGGTACTTGTGTATGCCTAAAATGCTTGTTGCCATAGGGGTTTTGGGAAAAAAAAATGCTGTTTCCATACATTGTTTCCTTTTCTAGGTATGTCCTTTTCCAGTGGGATGGGTGGTTAGAAAAAAGCACATGCTTTTTTTTTGTGGTGGTGTTTTTGTGTTTGCTGTTGTTTGTGGTTTGGGGGGTTTTTTTGTTGGCTTTTTTTTTTTTTTTTGGCTAAGGAAGCAAATCAGTGATTGGATTTGAAGTTTAAACGTTGCTTACAGTTGTATTCGTCTCTGTCACTGTGTCAGGCTTGAAGGCAGATGGGCAGGAGAATTCCTTCTGGGAGCAGCTAGTGCTGGGAAGGAAGCAGAGAGGAGTATCTGCTGAGTAATCGTTGGGGGGGAGATCCACTCAGAAGGACATTGAAGTTACCATGGTCCAAATAGGTTTCTCTTCAGAATTTATTGACCTATGAAAGAAATCTCATTTCCTGAGTAATTTTGAAATTAATTTAGGGTTAGTAAAGCTTGTGAAGATTCAATTTGTTTCTCCCCATTAGAAAACACAGGACTACGTATGGCCTTGATGTTCATCTCCTGGAGAGATGCAGCGAAGGGAGATGCTGCAACAGTTGCCTTGCCTGGCCTTTGTAGTGCTTGTTAAGTGTGGTGGATTGTTAGTGCTGGAGGAAGCCTCCAGGATTTTGCTGAGGAGCTGAACCTCACCGTTCAGTTTTGTGGTGGAGGGCTTTGAGGTCAGAGCCTGGTCTTCCATGGCCTTGGGCAGTGCGGTAGTGCAGGCTCAGCTTATCACAGGAGATGCCTTCAAACACATCGGAGACGAAAAGAGAGTCTCTTGGAAGCAAGTGTCTTACAGATAGGGTCCTGAAAGAAGAGCAAAACAAAGAGCTGGGGGCACCATCCACCCTACAGGGTCATCCCAGCATCAGGAGTGGGCTTGTGAGCTGCTGGAAGCACATCAGACCTTTTATGTGTGGTGGAGCCTCTGCTATTCACTGAACCAAAAGCCTTTCAGGCAGCCCAAGTTTCAGAATGATGTATACAAGTGTAGCGTGAAACCAGCAATTTAATGGTCTGAGAAGTGAATGAGGAGTACACGTGCTGAACTAAGTCTTTTCAAAGGTGTGTGACCTTGTATACCACTGATGGTTGCTGTCTCTAAAGAAGGGGATGCTTATTGACTTCAGCTGTCACTTCAGGAAGTTCGGTGGCCTTCCTGTGCCCCCCTGAAGAAGGGACATTCAACAGCAGGGTTAAGACGAAGCTAGTGGGGTCTGTTTTACTGGTTGCACCAGCATCCTCCTGTGTCTCTTGGGACAGGTTCCTCATGACCCCTTCTCAGTGCTGCAGGCTCTGCCTAAGTCTTTGATGGTGGTCCCAAGGGCTGCCCACTCAAGAAGGGGCTTGCAGTCCCCATGCACACAGCTTGCAGGCTCCAGCAGGTGTTCTGTGGGGGACTCTGAGTGCTCTCATGGCCTTTAGCACAGGAATGATAAGAGGCTGGGTCCCCATGGCCACTTTGAGCTGTGCAAGGAGCAATCACTGGCTGCTGGTGGGCTTTCTCAGCCAGCTTCACATCACACTGACCATCATCCATCACCGCTGGTCTCTGCTGGCCTTGGCCCTTATTCAGGCCACCCATTTTTGCCTCCTCCTTGCTTCCTTTCAAACTTGTGGAAGTGTGGTCACCTTCCAGATGTTAGTTGAAGGTGACCAGCGGTTCAGAAGTCACTGCAATTGCCAGTGCACAGACAGATGGGCAGCATAGATACATCAGCCTTGTTCCCTTAATACACAAAGCTTTTAAGAACAAATCCTGCAGAAGTTTGCTCTTGCATATTTTAGGCTCTTATTATACTACTTAGCAAGCATCTCTGGCAGATAAAAAGGTTAATATTCATTAGGCAAGGCAAAAACCCCTTTGCTGTCGGTTCTGAAGATGAGCAGGGACAGAACATAACGTTCATAGCTATTAGGGAATTAATTAGATACCTTCACAGAAGGACAGACGTTGAGAAGGAGCTGCCTCTGCTGAAACCTTGGGACTCAGCATGTTTTGGAGTGAGATGGCCCTAGAGCTCATGAGTGAGAAGGCTCTCTCTGGGTGGGTGCTCATTAACCCCTGTGAGAAAACCTGAGCCCGTAACATGGGAAGAGTTGTGTTTGTGTTGGCTGCCTTTGCTGGCCACTATTCAGAGCTTTCTAGGTCCAGCCCCACCTTGGAAAGTCCCATAGTGAACACTGGGCAGGCGTCTAGATGATATAGGTTGACCCCTCATTAGCTGTCAGGAGACTGAAGGAGCGAGACGATCTCAGCAAGTTTGCTTATATGATCAGTGCCTTTATATTACTCCATCTTTCTTTTCACCCTTTTCTTCACCAGCACAGTTCCTGGGCACACATCCAAACTGACCCTTTCTCTTAGGAGCTTGCTACACAACTTTCCTCTCCACAATACTTCTGCAAGCAGCTTAAAATGATGAAAATTGGTAGGAACCATGTGAGTCACCAGCCCTCCAGACCATCACAGGAGCATAGTTTGATGGTAGATAGATAGGATAATGACAGATCATAGTTTGATGACAGCTTTTGGATAGGAAGTGTTCTTTAATCTGTAATTATTATGACTTTGAGAACTGATCTGGTGGAGGATATAGCTTAGGTTGGAACAGTTCAAAACAGCTGAAACACAAATAAAAGATTCTCAAGTGTACTCTCTGAAAGGGAAAAAAAAAACTACCCTCTAGTAATTCTGTGGCTTCCTTGTTTCAAAGAAGTAAATACCAGGTGGACTGTCCAGAGGCTCCGTAGAGTGGCGAGTGTGATTGGAGGTAAAGATGAGAAATGGAACCAAATCCTTTTTTTCTTTTTTTTCTCAATCTCCCCCATCTCCCACCCCACTTCCAACTGTTTGTAGTCTCTGAGGCAAGAGCTCTGCTACACAAACATAAAGGCTTATCTTCACGATTTAACCTGAAAATGCAGAAGTTTAGTTTTGTCTGTTGGTACCTCTGCACAATGAAACTTCAGTAGACACCAGATATTCCACGAGGAACATGGGGAATCAGATTCTGCTTGAGCCATGCAAATATCCACAAAATTCACGTCTGGACATATGCTAATACATCCAAGGAGCTAATGAGTCCTTTCTGACAGTCTCTTCTACACCCAGAATTGCTATTGATGGCTGTGGGGCTGCCGCCAGATACCAGGCTTAGGAACACGTCAGGCTCAGCAAGACATGGAGCTGGCACTTTTTGTAACCCAACTGAAAAACCCCCTTGCTGGTTTGCTGCAAGAAATATTATTACTAGAAAATGGAAATGGTGCAATTTGGTATATGGAGAGTATCTGTCTGCTGGCCTGCAGTTTGCGAATAAAACATGTGAGAAATTTAAGGAATGGTATTTGATTTCATAAGAAGGGCTTAGCAGCAGTTTTATTTGCTGCAAGGGTAGGGTAAGGAGATCAGCAAATCAGTTAGGAGAAGAAAATTTCACCGGTGGTTGGAGAAAACATGTTGTGCCAGCGGGGAACTTTCAGGACTCTCAGGGTTTGCTTCTTAGGCTTCAGTATGCAGATTTAGAGGAGTACGTATTTAAGGAACTGTGAGATTCCTTTACAGGGGCTACTGTGTTATATTCATAGCAACTGCTTTCCCATCATGAATGCTAAATGTATTTTCTGTTCTCATGATGTATTTCAAAGTCAACACTGCTCTTAGCAGCTACATTTCAGAATTTTCGCCTAGTGGTTCTCCGTTGTGGAAAATTTAGAAGTGAATGAAAAGTGAAGCGAATGCTACCTTAATTTCTAGAAGAAGCAGTATTTAAAAAAAAAAAAAAATGGCCTTTCAACCCTATATATGAATATGAAGGACAAGCACATGTTCTTAGCAAGCATTGTGTTTTATTCCATGTTATAGATTAGGCTAGCAACTGTATGAAATTCAGATTTTGGGTTGTAGCTGGCATTCACTCTCTCGGGGAGGAAGGGGTGAGTGTGAAAAAGCCCTTGTAAACCACTCTGTTTGTAGAGGTCAAGACATCTGAAAATGAACGGGTTCTGAATTAATTGCAGGGTTGCTCAGGTACAAATGAGAACAGGATTGGGCCTGTCTTCTCTATTTTAGGTGTGGAGGTGGTATTTCCAACCCGTCGAGCAATTGCCTGTCTCTAATGTCTTACTGGATGAATGAACATGGTAACAGTTGAGGGTGGCCTGGTCTTTTGTGTAACTGGCGGTTGTTTTGCAGTTGTTGGAGTTCTCTGTTTCACATGATCACTGGGAATATTTCCACATGGTCTTGTCTGGGGTTTTTGTGTGTGTGTGTGTGTCATTTCCATATGCTAGAAGAAATGCAGCTTTTGAGAGGCTCTTGACCCTCACATCCACTTTCCCAGGGGGTGGGGTTGTGGTAATGAAGACCTGACTTCACTTCTCCAGTGTTTGTTCTGAATTAGACGTCTGCTGGTGTTATTCCAGCTAAAGAGAGCAGAGCAGTTGAACAATTCAAGCTGGGTTTTTGGAAGGAGACACTGAACCATGAATTTTGAGGAACTCTCTGAGCTCCTTTGAGGATCTCACTTTAAAAAGGCAGTGTATGCTTTTCCTTTAGGTGTTTCCACAAATCTTGTTTACCACACTGGCCAAGCATGCTCCTGTTTGTCTGCTTGTCCTCCCTGGCTTTTTAGGGAAGGGGGGCTGGCATTGTTGCAAACTGTAGTTGTAGTTCCACTTTTGTTAAAATTAGCAGCACACCTCGAGTTTAATCAGCAGGTCAGAGAGCTTGCTTTGTGTAAGACATTAATAGACATGGACAAAAATTCTCTTTATAAAGCTTGAAATATGGAGGTCACAGCACTACTAATCCTTTGCATCTTAGTCCATGGAGGGACATAAGAAGCAGAAAATTGAAGTGCAGGTTGTGCTTTTCTAACTCAATGTGATTGTAATTCTCTGCTCTTCAAGCTGTTGTTTCCACAATCTCAGAAGGAGAGCAAAATTGGCATAAAAAGAATTTTCAAAGGCTTAGTAAGCTCCTCACCCAATGTTCTCCTGCCATCTGTGAGGTGATGGTCAGTCCCACCAGGCTGCACTCTTTCTTGTTTTGCACAAGCTGTCTAAACATGCAGTGTGCTGAAACAAAGCTAAAGCAGAACGACTGGTGCTATGAATTATTTAAACCTGGAGCCTTCGCAAGGGAATTGGGCCTTCTCCATCCAGAAGGGCTATGTCTGTGTCAATAAGCAGCATGGCCCAGCAGGAGCGAGTCAGTAGAGCCAGGAGCTTGGTGCTGAGGACTAGGTGTCCATGCTATGGATGTTCAGATCAGCTCTAGCCTGGACCTGTGGACTGGACACCCAGCAGTAGTTGGAGGACAGGTGCTGTGCTGCTACAGGATGTCGCCTGGCTTCCCACCATTGGAGGGAAGGCCTTTGTTCTCCAGGGCTGGTCCCTGCTCCATGCAAAGGAGAGTGTGTCGTAAGTGGGTATGATTGGGAAACTCTCTTTGAAAGTATGCTTCTGAGCCAAGGTCAGACACCGTGAGGAGAGAGATGGGGTCTAGTTCCCTATTCTAGGACAAAGTGATTCGTACTGAGCTAATTTAATTTTCTCACACCCTTTTTTCCACTTGAGTTAATATACTTTTTGTTTGACCCTATGAATTCAGATGCTTTCCCTCTAGTCATTTCCACTGGAAATTACTGATTTCCCTCCTTCCACTGGGGTTTTTAAAAAGATTTTATAGGGAAAACTTTTTTTCTTTTTGCTTGTTGAATCAGAGAACTAGGCATCTGTTTTCTTTTTACTGGTGAGTTGTGTGCTCTCCAAATCTTCATTTTGTAATGTGGTAAATTCTGTGAAAATGGGCTGTCTTCCCCCCCCCCCCCCCCCAAATTTATTAGAGTTATTCACGTTAACAGACATCTTTCCTGTCTGTTTAGTGGAAAAGGTGAAACAGGAAAACCAAAATTTCCAAATTGTGTATCACATGTTGAGGACAGTTTGTGAGCTTATCAACACAGAGGTCTAATGTAATACCCAGCACGGTTTTACCCTTGCCCTTGCTGGTTTTAGACATGAACATGCAGTGGCTGAGGAAGTCGTGGTTTCTGTTCAGGAGGTCTGGGGAGGAGGGTTCATTTGCTTAATTAAAAGAACAAAAAAAAAAAAATCCAACAACCCACTTTTATACAAAGTATGGATAATTTCACCTTCAGTGGAAGCAATAAGGCAACATTTTGCCTGCAACTTCTATGTAAGTAGCTGCCTTCACGTTGGGTCCCAGTGGAGATTTGCAAGGGGGAACCATGCTGGGGTTTCACACAAAAGTCAAAGACTGAGCTCCTCCTCCGGCTTCACCATCTGCAGCTCCTCACGTCCACCTTTGTGCTTCTTCTCATGCCCAGCCAGATGCAGACAGTGTTTGGCAAGTCCATCTTTGTAAGATGCTGCTGTTGCTAAAGGAAAAATAAAGGCATATAAATCTCATGGGTAGCAGTTAGCAGATCTTGCCCAAGAGGGGGAATCTTCCCAGTTCTTGTAGCTGTGTCACAAGTAACTGAATGCTGCTGTGTTAGCACCTGCATCTCCTATTTTACCAGTTGCCCTTGTACAGATGGTTTCCCGCTGTCAGGATTGAGTACCTGAGCAAGTCTGAGCATTGGCTGCAAAACCTCCTTGCAGCTGCCTGCTCCGGAAGGCTTGGCAGTGGTGGCACACAGATTCCTTGGACATCCCTTCTCCTGGTGACATTGTTCTTGCAACCTGCCAGGCTGTATAGTGCCATCACTGTGAAGGCATTAGATGTACTTTACTTCAAACAATAGCTGTATGTCCACACTATATTTGTCCTTATTAGTACAAGCAAGGATGTTTGTTCTGTATTGATATCTGTATTTATTCTTTGTGATGTGCAGTGATATGTTTTTCCAGTTGCTGAAACACAGGGGTTTTTCCAGTCTAGAACTGCAATGGTTCTATTCACAAATTCAGTTTTCAATTATTTTTTTTCTTTAAAACATTCAAAGCATGGTGCTCCTGTGGTTAGGTGCAAAATTTGTTCAGATATAAAAAATGCAAGGGAAGGAATTGGGAAGGGGAATTGCTAGACCCTGCATTCTCTGAACGCCTTTCTGGCTAATGAGAATAGAGATATTTTTATATGCAAGCAAGTTCAAAAGGGTCCTAAACAGTTTGTCTTCATATGTTATATTGTCATCAGGTTACTATTTTCTGTGCATTGTCATCTGGATACTGTTTTCTGTGTATTACATGTATACCCACGTACTACTTATATATAATTTAAAAGCTTTTAGTTGCCAGAAATATGCTGCAAAAGTGTATGCTTCCTGAGCTCCTACTTGAAGCCAAAAGAAAGAGATGTGTATTTACAGATAATAAAATGTATTGTTTTGGGAAGGAATATTGTATCTTTAACGGCTTATCTGATATCCTCCTTGGAAGAGTAGGTGTTTTTAGTAGCAGCTCTGTGGTCTGTACCCTGTTTGCTTAATATATGTCCTAAAATGATGTAGCTGGTACTGGTGGAGGTAAAACTTGAGCTTGCCTTCACCTCCCTGGCAGGATATTGTAAATGGGAAATTGTTGTGTATGCATAATCCCATTAGGCAATATTGTTGTTCAAAATCCTTTTTTTTTCTTTTCTTTTTTTCTTTTCCCTCTCACAACAAAGCTCCTAGGTCTGCGGTTAAGTGTTTTGTGGCACATTTTTGAATGGGCCTTTTGCCCTGCTTTCAGTTCTTTAATGCAAGAAGCTTTACCAGGAAACAAGAATCCCTTTCTTCTCTGTCCGTGTTTATTCAGCTTGGGGCTGTGATGCTGAATATGCAGACGGACACACAAGTCAGATGATCTAAGATGTGTGATATTATAAGGTTAGAATTTTCACACGAAAATTTAAAATCTGTATCGGAGTTACGTTTGCATTTCATGTCTATGCTGTCTAAATATGTCTTAATTACTTTTTTAAAACATAGATTTTTATGTGTTTACACATCCCCCATGGCTGCTCTAAAGTAAATATTCTCTTGTGTTATATTTAATCGCGTCTTTTGGAAGAGGTGATTATTTTGAAACAAGTATTTCTAAATTAGATTTTGTCATTGAAAAAGGGATGTATAAAAATAGAGCCTGATCCTGCAGACTCATTCGGTCTTGCCTTCCCAGGTAACTTGCTGCCTTCGGCTTATGAAGTCACTGCCTGACACAGTCAAAATGAGCAGTTTTGTAGTTTCATTTTAGCACGAGCCCCATCAGCTGAGGTTTCTGCAGAGGTTCATCATTAGTCATGCTGTTAATACCTTTGTTTAGAGTATTGTCCTGCATGAGGTTTTGTAGGATCAGATCAAATTATTGGTATTGGTGACTTTTTTTCCAATTATGAGTCTGGTATATTTTAAAATCTTGGAAAGAATGAGCTTCCAGTAGTTATCTTTGGGATGTTTCTATAGATTAATACATTTATTTAGTTGTTGTAATGTTAAAAGCTGAATATAACTTAGAGCAACCTGTGAGAATGCTGGGCACTGAGATTTTTTTCCAAAGCATTTCACACTTTATATTCCAGTTTATATGCTTAGTTTTTAAAGGAGATGTGATGTGCTGCTGTCAGATTTTTTTTCCAGCTGTTTTTCTGGTTTTAAGTTTTTTGTTGCCAATCTGTTACTTATAGAGCAAAGACTTTTCTGCCAGGAGGTTCCTTTAGGTGATTTGGGGCAACTAAAGTGATTATTGGCCCCAGAGCAGAGCCTGGCCAAAGCAAATGGGCTCACAAGTCCAGTATTTTATTTCACAACCAAGTTGTGAAATAACTTCACCTTGAACTGAATTAGCTGCAGATTTAAGCTAACACACAGGTCTGACTCTGCTCTCTTACAACTCCACATTTAGGTTTTTCAGCTTTCAGAAATACATAGCTTTTTAGCTTGAATGGAGTAGGAGATACAGATCCACTGCATCTGCTTTCAAGAACTCCAAACTTTTTCTTTTTCTTCCCGCATATGCAAGTGCCTTCAGCAGAACTCTGTAATCATGTTTGAAAGGTAGCATATGGATGCACATCACACTCCTGCCTTGGGGAAACGGAGTAGCAAACAACATACAGTGAGCCACAGCTTGGTGGTTTTCAAGTTTTTTTAGTAGCTGGTTTTAAGATTTTCATATGTTTTTTTCCTGATGCTCGGAATCAATAGCCACATTTCTAAATCACATGGTCTGATGAAGGATCCCATATCTCTTTTTCATCTTTGTTGCAGAATAACTTATTCCAGTATGGCCAACTTCAAAGTCTTGCAATGCATGATAGGGACTTTTTAAAGTTCCTGGACTACTGGGATGAGGTAGAGATGCTCAGTCTGATCTCCTTGTATTCTGTCTTTTTGACAAAGTTCCTAACTTTCAAGATCAAAAAAAAAGATTTAAAAAGATGCAATCTTAAAGACCTACATACCAGAAGGCAAAAATAAGACTCTTTAAGGATTCACAGAAATTCATAAATTTTTAATCTGTTTTAGCTTTGTATTTGTTGTTTAAACGGATGAAATAGAGTCACAGGTCTCTCGTGCCTCCTGCTTTCGGAGAATCAGCAATGAATGCTGGAAGCACTGTGTGTACCTTTTTGCATATATTTTTTCATGGAGATAAGGCTCCCTGGAAAATGTTGGGTACCACTGGAGAAGTGGTAACAACTGTCCCCATCATGATGTTTTTAGCATCTGGCTTGGGGCTACTGGATATGGGAAGATGCAGCTTCTGAGGCAGGTGTGGGTACAGTGCAGGTGGGATGGGGCAGCTGGAGCACCTCAGCACCCAAGTGTCCCCCAGGAGTTGGACTGTCTGGTAGATTGCCCCTGCACTGACATCTTCCATAACAGGCACCAGGGCAAGGTAGATACGAAACTGGAAAACAAGCCAGTAGGCCAGTTCCTGAGTTTATGGGAGGAGGTGTAGAGAAGTGCAAGGGGAACCATGCATCCTTCTGACCATTGAACTTCATTGTCACATCCTGACCCCTCCAGTGGTATTTTTGGGAAGGGTCTGGATATAGGGACCTCGTTTGTCCTCTTCTCCCAGAAATTTGTGATATTGAACTCAGTCAGGAGGGACTGAAAGCAATAGGGATTATTTTTTTTATTATAACTTTTTTTGTTGTTTTTTTTTTTTTTCCCTGCAAGGCGATTGCCTCCAGTTTTGAAAATGCCTTAGGCCCTTGGACGTGACCCGGTGGCACCATTGCCTGTCTCAACAAAAACCAGCTGCTGTGGGGTGTGCCAAATCCCTGGCAGGTTGTTAACCTGTCATGAGACAGGGTGTCATCTCCTGCTAGACTGAGACATCTAGCTTGCAGCTTTCTCAAAATTACCTGTTCTGTGTGAATAGGGGTTTCGTAATGGTGTTTTATGGTCGCACCAGGGGTGGTGCCTGGAGTAGCTCATTGCCAGCTCCTGCTGAAACTCGTCCCAACAGCAGCCACTCGCTTGGGTTGCGCTGGCTGCAGGGCTGGCTGCTGCCCATAATCCTGGCTTTGGGGTATGAAGCCAGCCATGAAATGTCTAATTAAAATACCTGGGTCCAGATGACTTAATGATTTTTGACAATAACAGAATTACTGGCAATAATAAAAGTTCCTTTGACAAACAAGACGTGGCACTGTGACATTGTCACAGCGCATAACATTGGGGTGGGATACAGAGACGCCCCTTGTGTTTGTGACCCTTATTTTTAAGAATTTCTCTCCAATTGTTGTAGCATGTGAATTGAAATAACATCATGTGAATTGAAATAACATCCTCCTGAATACGCATTAAATTGGAAAACGCTGTGACCAGCTCCAGCACCTCCCCACTCCCAAGTCCTTGTGAAACTGGACATTTTCAGTGGCTGTAGTAGCTCAGGAGGTTGGTATTACTGAGTTTCCTTTCAATTTGTGATTTATATATATTTTTTATGTATGTATGGTCTGTCAAATCATTTACCTGTGCAGTCGGAGGTAAGAATGAGCATCTTCCAGAGACCAAGATAGATATTTTTATAATTAAAGGCTTGATTCTGTGAGAAGCTTAATGGGCATTTAGTTATTTTCTGGAGTAGTTCACTGGGCTTCAAATAGGAATTAAAAATCAGAAAGGCGCAGAGTGAAGGTCATCGCTGCGCAGGACTCTGCAGCCCAGGGAAGGCTGCTGCTTCGGTGCAGGAACATGGCAGGGATCCGGTGGCATATTTGCAAGAGTAAAGGAGGGTAGGGCTTTTTTGTCTTTCCAGGACAGAGGAAAGGGAAGTAGCTTCTGGCTTTACTGTATATGTGAAGAAGATAAAAGCTTTCAGAGGAGATACAAGGACGGGAAGGGAAAGCAGCTGTTTTCTTCTTCCTCCCGCTTTTCTCTTCACTTCCCCGTCCCTCCCCCATTGCTGGGATGGTCTCAAAATGCTGGGTTCAAGACTTATTTTGTAGTGAGATGTGAATCGGAAGACCGGCTGGGGGCTCTGACTTCATGTAATTTTTCTGACGTTTGGGTTAATTACAGAGCTGAAGGCAGTGCTCCCCAGGCCTGCCCTGACGAGGCAGCCTCTTGGGGTGTCAGCCTTTGTGTTGCCTCGGGAAACTGCAATTTCATTGACGTAAAAAAAGTGTCTTTTGACTGTTCCCCTTTCAGAATAGGATAGGTAATTTGGCGTTTGCTGTTTGAGAGAGTCAGTGTTCTGAGTTGCTCAGAAAATTGCCATTCTTTAGAGTGAAAAGTTGTGGGTTTGAGCTGTGTGAAGCAACGTGCAGGCTGTTTGACTGCAAATGAAACCAAGCAGGTTGTTCAAACAACCATCGGGTTGGTCTCCACGCTCTTTCTTTCTGATGCTTGCGGCAAATAACCAAGAGAACTAAATTCAAAGCGACTCCACGTTGAGAGAGGTAGGGCAGCTCAGGAAATACACGCTAGTACAGGATAAATATGTTGGTTTAGTGATGCCTTGGCACAGCATCACACCGTGGCCAGAGGGGTGGGAGGAGAGACATCTCGCCACCTCTGTTTAGACCACTTTGCAAAATACTTTGAAATGCAGGTTTTTTCCTTTTCTCTTCTCCACTGGCTTGCCTGACAGAATGCCTCCTGCTCCTTCTGTGGTTACAGCCTGGAAGTAGCTACTGAAAGGGCTTCTAGAGAATAAAATTGAAGGGTAAGAAGGGACAGAGAACAGCATGGCCACACTTTGTGTGTTACCTGTAAGCCTAAGAGAGCTTCTTCAGTAGAAGAGGTTTCTTCTCCACTGTCCTTGTGTTAGTGGGGCAGAAGCCTTCAAGCCAAAAAAAAAAAAAAGGTATAAGTGAATATTAATGAAATCCGTCATTAATTATCACCAGAGTAGACTGGTGGAAGAACTGGGTTGCATTTTCAGTGGATTTAAATACAACTTGGGTCATGCAATCCTGCTAAACATTGCAGTATGACACTGAGAAAGGTTATTGTATTTGCTATATAAAGATTACAACTTTAATTGTAAGGGGGGGGGTTAAAGTTTTAGCATCTTTCTTGCAGTCACAACAGTGAACTGTTAAATGTGGGGAAGAAGGGGGAAGCTGTGGCTAAGCTAGATTTTCTGTCTGCCTGGAAACACAACCTTTAATACCGTTGAGCCAAACAATAGGAAACTCTGTGAGCTTTTTTTTCTGGAAACAGAATTCTTCAGAAAGGGGGACATGTTCAAACAGCGGGAGACATTTTTGGCTGAGTGTGAGACTTTTATATAATCTGTGGAGATTAATATATATATGTGTATATATAAAAGTTTCAAAGTGAAGTATTCATAGAATAGAATCATAGAGTAGGATCATAGAATCTTTAGAGCTGGAAGGGACTTAAAGATTGTTGAGTTCCAACCCCCCTGCCATGGGCAGGGACACCTCCCACCAGAGCAGGTTGCTCAAAGCCCCATCCAGCCTGGCCTTGAACACTGCCAGGGATGGGGCAGCCACAGCTTCTCTGGGCAAAGTATTGGCTTCAGGGTAATCAAAATGCTCTGTTCCCCATAAAAAATTGAGATTTTTTTTTAATTTTCCTGAAAATAGCAGCTGAAATGAAAACTGAAATGGGGAGGTTTTTTAGTAATTGATTCAAAACCCTGCACCCAATGACTAGCGGTGCCTCTGCCCCCAGTGTCACAGTCTGTGTTGCTGATGGCCAGAGCTGCTTGGCGCTTTCAGCCTGATGATTTTGCCCTTGGAGCCATGTCATGCATTCTCTATAAACCTGAGAGTGTCCCTTTGGCCTGTTCATTTCTGTCAGTGAAAACCTGAGCTTGATGTGAGGAAAGGCAGGTCTGCTTTGGCTCACAGTGCTGGTTTGCTGGGGTATGGCACAGGGGGTCGATGTTCAGACACTGTTCTACAACGTGTTTTATTCACACCCAGCAGCGCTTGCTTCAACAAGTCAATTGCTGACCTCACTTAAAGTGGTGTCCAGACATACCTCTAATTGGACACAAGGCACCTGGTGTACCAGTGATTAAAAAATAAGAATAATTATGACTAGTTATTGTACAATGGGCTTGAAACCGCTGTATAATGATGGTACATTTGCCGTCAGATTCGGTCATCAAGTAGCTTTACTGCAGCTTGGAAAATTAGGATCAAAAATAGTCCACTGAGTAAAACTTGAGCTTTTTGAAAGCTCTTCAGAGAAGGAGGATGTGTGAATGCAGATGTATGGGAGAAATTAACCAGTCTGGATATGTACAGTTCTTGAATTTAAAGAGAATAATTGATTGAACCACAATGCTAGCTCATTTCTCACAGCCACCCTGTCTTAACAAAATTAAATGAAACATCAGAATGATCTGGGAATAAGTTGCCTAAAATACAGTTCCTAACAGGTCAATTTATTAACGTGGTGAATTTAGTAGTTTCTGTGGACATGAGTTGTTCAGCATGTACCAATGTCAGCCTGCAATAGCATTAATCTCAGTTTAGATTTATGAATTTCTCCCACATTTAAAAAAAACATATTTCATACACTTTATCACACATTTATCAGCAGTGAAATAGTTTCTCTTTGAAAAAACATTTGCTTTTTGATATCATCAGTAATTGGTCTCCTCTGCCACTGCCCTTCACTGCAGCAGCGTGATTCCATCAACCATGGGGAATCTTATGAGTCCCTCACATCCTGCCAGGCAACTTTTAAACACCAGGGGAAAAAAAAAAAAAAAGTAAGTTGGAACTGATAAAGAAAACTTATTCGATTCTCATTTTGCTGTCGTTGCGTTGCTTTCTTTCCTTTGCATCAAGTAGAAAAGCATCAACTCTGCTGGAGTTTAGGAAGTAGCTAAAGACTGAATTTGGTTACTATTGGCCACAGGCCTGCTTGGCCTTGGTGTCTGTCGAGCTTGAAGAAGTCCAGCCCAAAATCTGTTCCCTGTGACTGTTTTCAGTGCCCACTAATGAGCTGAATTTAGGATGAGACCTGTAGCTGCAATGGAGAGAGGCTTAGCGACAGGCAGGAGTTGTGGGAGCAGCAGACAGGGATGTAAAATAGCAAGTCAATTGCTGTGATTTGAGAATTGTTTTGGGCTGATCCTGTTGAGGGCAAGAGGTCTTTTCTGCCCTCACAAAACCCAGTAAGAGTTGATCACTAATCTCATTTTTCACTTGTCTGCTTGTTAGCAGGATCGATTCCCTTACTTGTCCAGCTGCAGGAGACCTTCTGCTAGTGTGATGCAAGATGTGGGTAGATGGCTGAATCAGCACAGTGCCTTTTGGTCACACTGTAAACTTATTAGCATAAATGAGGCTGGTTTAAACCATTATGAAACTGTATTTTGCAGGAGATCTATGTGGGAGCGGACCTTTACTTCATTTAATCTTATTTTGGTGTCAGGATGTTCTGTGGGTCTCTGAATGTTAAGTTGTCCAGGAGGACGGTTTCTTTGCACATCAGACCTCCAGCTATGGGCTGTTCTGTATGTAAGGTACCAGAGTTTGGTAAGTCTTAACAGTGTTCACTTCTTAAAACCCCATGCCCATCTTAGACATAATTCAGTATAGTGTGGGTTGGCATCTGTTTAACTGATGTCTGTTCACACTAATCCCAAGACCATTTTTGTATATTAAAAGTGGTACTACGTTGAAGTAGGTGTTGCCTGTTGTCTATGAAATGGATGTCATTTATGGTAAAGGGTCATGAACCCAGTTGCTGCCTGCTCCCTCTGCTGCAGTTCCATTAGCCTGGTCACCGACAAGGCATTTGCTCCGTCTTGGGGAGGGGTGAGGAGCAGAGAATTACTGGAGAACATAAAATCAGCTAATGAGACAAAACAAGCAGTGTCAAATACACTGTACCCTAAGCTCAAATACAACATGCCCCAAGCTCAGAGGTGAGCACGAGCCTCATGCCTGGTCAGAAAATTGCCATGGGCTCTGTTGGAAAGCAGCAGAGGTGTTCCTGGTGGTGAGCACGGTCCCGGCTAGCCAGGGCAATCAGATTTCTGTGCCTGTTTATCATCGTTCCCAAGCTGAAAGGTTGATAGAAAGTGCTTCCTGATCAGCATGATAAATGGAATTTTGCATGATAATTATGTTTACAGCAGGACAGATGTACTAATAACACATCCCCTAAAGACTTCAAATGAGCAATAAAAGAACCAAATCTCTGCTAAAAATGCTGGCAGCAGTAGTATTAATTGTGTAAGTTACAGTTGATAATTGTCTTGTTTCATTTGAATGAGGCAGTCAGCTATTAATGGCTTGTCCTCCGTAGTACCAAAACAGCAGACTGCGCAAAATTTGTCAGTCTGGATAATATAGTTACGTATTAGCAATGCATCCTAATGGACATACTCTAGTGGCTAGGGAAGGGAGGGAGTGTTACAGTTAATTTCTCATGCTGTTTCATCTTTTATATCAAAATACTTGCATATGTGCCTTCAGGAAGAGAACTTATTTTTCTTATCTACAAACTGTTTGATGTAAGACAATGCCTGCAGTAAAAAAAACAAGCTCTCTTTGTGATTATTGAGGATTGAAATTGAGAATGACTAATTAGCTGTCTTGTTCCACTTATCTCTTCCACACTGGTGATGCGAATTAAAATCTTACCCTTGTTTTTACGTGTGTAAAAGATCCCACTGTTCTGCAAATCTGTTACAGAGTAGGCATAAATGTGCGAGTGCATAGAGATATACATGTATATAATATAAACATGACCTGGAAACCTGTTAGAATAAGCTATTAAGCCTAATTTTTAAAATAGCAGTAAAATAAATTCCAAATCGGTTATCATACCAGGTTTACAGTTAAATAAAGATCTTGTAGGTAACTAACCAGATTTAAAACCCTGCTGGTCCAAATTGAATTACTTTTTGTGACATCCTAATTCATTTGCATTCCCAAAGCGTGTCTCATTTCATCTGCGGTAAGTTGAGCTGCAGATAGTATCCCAGAGGAGCTCACTTTGAGCAGTCCTAACCCACATCCTTGCTCTGGCTGATTAATCTGTAAATCCTTCACATTTTCTCTCCCATGCTATTACTTCAAAGCATCCCCGAGTAAAACATGTGACCAGAATCTTGAAATGTGTTCCTTTAGCATGAGAAGGACTCTTTATGTGTTTCATTAGGCAATACTTTAGAGTTTTTTATGGAGAAACAAGGGGTTGACTTTCTGAAGAGTGCAAGACGTGTTCTTTGGTTAGCAGAAGAGAGCTGATGGCTTGGAAAAACTGCCTGGAGACGCTCTGTAAAAATTGTCCTTGGTTCCTTGTAACCTTTCATCAACTTAATTCATTGCTAACGAGCTGCAAGTTCATTGCAATTCATTGCTGAGCTTTAAAATTGCCACGGAGTCAGATGACAAAGTGCCTTGTTTTATGTTATCAAGAAAAATCCACTGATTGAGGGCTGGGCAGCAGTACAGCACTGAAAAAAGTCTTGGGCCCCTTGTCTCTAAGGGGTGTCAGTGGAAGTGCAGCAATTTTGAGAAGAGGAAGGAAGGGGGAGAGCAGAAAAACAGAAAATCTTTGTTAGCTTGCATCCACAGAGGTTTTATCCTTGAGCCTGCTCACCCTAGGGAAATGGTAATGTGATTGATTTGTTTCAGGCAGATAGGCAAAGCCTTAAATATCAAATATATCTGCTTCTGCGTTGGCTTAGTGGTTTTGCTTCCTAAAAAATGCATGTATATTAACAAATGAAATGCCCACAAGAAAAAATACCAAAACAACAAGGGTCTCAGCTAAAGAAGAGTTAAACAATTTTTTGGGTCTCTAGTCGTGGCATTTGCCATCCAAAGGTCTGTTACTCTGCACAAGGTTGTATTTAGCATAGCTGCAATTGAAACCGCAACACTGCTCCTGCCAGACCCTGGAAGTCATTCAGAGCAAGTCAGGGTACCACACCTCAGCTTTGGGAGGATCCACCACCGCATCGGCTCAGGTTCCCCTGCCAGGTGTTTTCCAGGTCCAGTGCTGTGACTTCATCCTGTACTTCACAGACATTTGGAGACAGACAGTTTAAGGAGCCACCTTTGACTGCTAGGAAGATTTGGAAATGTTGAGCGTTGTCTTACACGCTTATAAATGCTTTGTTAATAAAGCTTATGGCAATTCCTTTTCACAAGAGAGTGGCCCATCATCAACTGTGGGATTGTGGAAGCCATCCCTGCCTCTGCTGAGCCTCTGAAGTGGAGGAGGGAGATCTGCTAACAAACTGCCCCTCGTGGGACTTTGCTGTTATATTTAGACTTTCTGCTCGTACCTCCTATATGTGTAGGCCCCCGATCTGGGGTAACGTACAGGGTGTATGAACTCACCACAGGCCACTTAACGTTTGTGTTAACAGTTCATTTGTGGTGGGAAGAGCTGGGTAACTCAGATCCTCCAGACTTCCTCTAAGGTTTGGGTGTGAACCTGTTCTCGATTAATCACCTCTACCAGAAGATGGGTTGCAACTGTCTTATATTAATGATTAATTTATGTATTTGTTTTCTTATATGCACTGTAGATTAGATCAGGTCAAGGGCTCAAGAGATGTTTTAAAGTGGGTCAGTGGGTCATTAGGGGTAGATCAGCCAACCTCTTCCCTTCCTTGTTGCATAAAATATCTTTTAGGTGTGCTGGGGAAAGACTGAACATCTCAGCTTGTTCTGGCACGTCATGGCTGTATGTGGAGGTAGCATTGACACAGCACTGACATGGCTGAACCAAGGCAGGGAACTCATCAAGTACATAAACATGAAATTTGGGTCTTGTACTGCCTTCTAATAATCTTGCTCTTAAAGCAGCCCTCTAAATGGCACTTCGTTGGCCAGATTTATTACTATGAGATGCTTTTTATTGCTCTGATAATATAAAATATCAGTGGACCCAGTCTAGCAGAGAGCTCTGACAACTTTCCTCACTTCTGGTGTGTTCATGAGTCTGCTTTTAGAATGGAATAAAATAGAACAAGATGTTTCAGTAGGAGGGGGCCTGCAGCAAACATCTAGTCCAACTACCAACCCGCTTCAAGGTTGACCAAAAGTTAGAGCATGTATTAAGGGCATTGTCCAAATTTCTTACAGGGCTTTTTTTCCCCCCAAACTGACTGAAAACTGTTACGTCAGTACTGGGTATTTGTTGACACAGAAGAATTCAGTCCAGTAATAATTAAATAATTTACTAAGTTGGAGGCTGCTCAGATTACCAGAATAAGTGTTGTTTCTGTACATCTGATAACCCAGCACTTTCACAGTATGTAGGTATTTTAGGAAGGCAAAAGACTGTAAATTTGGGACCCTTTCAGGTTTCACATCCAGCTGTTTCTGGGGTGGCAGAGCAGCACGTGTTCTGTGAGCGAGTGGGGACTGTGACCGTGGAAGAGGCTGCTTGTGGTAGAGAGATGGGGAGATGCTTTCTGAGCCTCTGGCCTCTGCTGGTTGTAGAGTGTGCTCTTGGGGAAGTGTTGATCCTGGGAAAGGCATTTCCCATGCCAGCGGCTGTATGCTGCATTTGCCAAGTCAATGAAAAATTCATTAAGGTGACAACTAGGTGTGCTTTGTTGTGAAAACAGACGGGGAGGCTTCTAGGCAACCTTCTGTAAATATCGGATGCTACTGTACCACCATACCTTAACAGTGGGCAAGTGGTACAGCTACACAATCAGCTGTTACTGGTATAGAATCATAGAATCGTTAGAGTTGGGGCACCAACTGACACGGGCAGGGACACCTCTCCCTAGAGCAGGTTGCTCAAAGCCCCAACCAACCTGGCCTTAAACACTTCCAGGGATGGGCCATCAACAACTTCCCTGGGTAACCTGTTCCAGTATCATGAGGATCCTCATAATACTTGCTTGCTGGGAGTAGGGAGAAGTTGAGGATTCTTCACAGAGATCCAGTCTCTTAATTCTAACCCTCTAAACCGTGATTAGACTTTGTACATGTACCAGTGATAAGCTGTTTGGTTCATAGCTGGTCTTTCACCCTGTGGATCATACAAACTAAAAGCTCTGAATGAAGTAAACTGGCTTCTGAAAACATTTAAATGTTTAATAGAGATCTGGATCAGGAGAGAGCAACCTCAGGCTGGGAATGTGCCAATTACGGTGTGCCATGCTGAGCAAGGGACCTCAGCAGGGAGAGAAGAAAATGATCTAACCCTCTGCTACCACTTACCAACCCAGCGCCCGGTAACAGGGAGATGTTGTGCCCAGTCACACTGGTGGGGATAGGGGGAAGGAGGAAATAGTTTGCTGTCCCCAGAGCAATTACACCGGTTGGTTCTAGGATCTGTCCCTAGCAGGAAAAACTGAGCTCTCTTTTGTGGAGCGGCTCTGCTGGACAGCAAGAATCTTCCCTTAGCCTAGTAGTGGATCTTGTATCATATTTTTCATTATAGCAAATATGTTTTTAAGTGTTTGCATAAGCAAATGCAGTTTTAAGTAAATACATCTTTTTGTGTTCAAATGTCCTTGGCATTAAAGCTGACTATGCATGAACTAACAGGCAAGAATGCATTAATCCCTGGTGTCTAAGCTATCCAATATTTGACTTCTCTGAACAATATGAATTGGCTTGGGCTTTAGCAGTGCATGGCCAGGGAGAGGAGGGCATTGACTCCTGGGTCTGTAATAGGCTGGTAGGAAAAACGCCTGATCCTGAGGGAATTTGTAGCAAATGTGCCCAGAACTAAATCCGAAGTACGCACCAGTAAACACTCTGATTGCCGCCACCTGTGCCATATCTCACGCATGAAATGCTTCATGCCAGCTTTCACTTGTTTGGTTTGGTCTTTATGTCCTGCTCACACAGGAGACTTTCTTTCTTCCGTCAAAGGAAATTTATCCCAGTAATTCATGCTGTCTAGGATACCTTTTTTTTAGCAAGGAGATTTATTAGTGCCTGTTCAGTTCTCTTCTAAGTGCAATATTAAGACACAGGATTGCAGAATGTTTTTTCTCAGATAGCACATGTGCATATGGAGGCAAGATAGGGATACAAGGCAGGACCGCAGGTGACCTAAGAAATACTGCAAATGAAATAAAGGAAAACAGGAAAAGGCGGCACTTTTAATTGCATACTTATGTATGCACACTGTAATTAAAGCTTTTGTTTTTCTTTCAGATGACTTAGTAGTGCATATGTGTATTTCCGTGTGTTATAGTTTTGATTACATATAGCATTGACTGGCAAGTCAGTTTCTTAGTTAATTCCAAAACTTTGGCTGCTCTGAAATACAACATTGCAGGATTTGATACCTTAAAAAATTGAGTTTGCAGTGTGGCTTTCTCAAGTAGTGTCCTCAGCTTAAGTGTTGATTTTTTGTTTCTTAGGAGGGAGGTATCCTTAAGATGTAACCTTTAAGGAGCAATGTTGCTCATGGATAGATCTCAATATACATTATTTTAGAATGCACAGAAACAACACATGAAGAATCAGTTAGATTAATGTTGATGAGATAAAAACTATTATGGTGTGGGTTTTATTGTAGAAAAAGGATATAAAGATAGGCAGTTTGTATGTCCTTTACAGTACTATTGTATCTGTTTTGGCAAGCATCCTTGTTTTCATAAGGACAGATGATTAATCTTGTTTCCTCCTCTGTTAGTTTTGAGTGTCTTTAATTAAGCTGGTGCCCACTGATGTCTTACCATGATAATATGTGTTAGGTTATGAGGTAATGGCTGTTCTGAAAAATATAGCTGTGGCAGCATTTGGGCATATTCAAAATAAATCACTGCGCACAAGCCTTCTGAAAGATATCACATTGCTGCAGAGTCAGTAAAGTGAAGACAGTGAATCTGTAAATCATTGGTTACAGATAAGAGAGGATGTAGATTCGGGGCTCTGCAGGGTCTGCAAGAGCTCTGCTGTTTTTAAGTGAATCTTACTGAATTGCAGCTGGAGCTTCTCGTTATGGCTTGGGTAGAGCCAACAGTAGGAGGACTGGGTTCAGAGACAGCTGCCTGCAGAGGGAAGATGGTAGATTTCAAACAAGGTCTGAATTTGGTGAATGACGAATCCAGCTGGGAAAGGTGAAAATGAAAGAGCACTCAGAATCAGGAACACATAGTGATTGCTCTTCCATTCTCCCCAGACTCAACCTTGTCTTTTTCCTTCATTAGAGATTTCATATCAGTGCCTAATTCTGAATGCATTTTCTCCCTGAATCATGTTTTCTAGCAAAACTAATAATTAATATATCCAGTTGAATTGTGCAGGGTGCTAAAAAAGCCTCCAAAGCCAGTTCTACCATACCTTCTGTTTTTCTGCACACATGCACATACACATTCACACTATACAAATGTTTTGTCAGTGAACAGCTTGCTTCTCAGCGTTCCTAGTTTAAGTCACCTGTCTCTTTGCACTGCTGGTACTCCTGAATTTATGTTTGATGTAACCAGTCCCTCTGGGCCGCTGGAACAATGCCATACTAGAATTCTGTGGGCTATTTGAAGGAACACGTTTGTAAAGCTCTATAATAATTTGTGAACAGAACATTGTGTTATATTGCCACACTATGAAAGGTCAGCAGGATGCTTCAGTATTGTCGCGTTGATTTCCTTCATTCTTTCTTATTTCTTTCTTTTTGTACTCTGTATTTGACATCAGTATGACTTGTACACACACCAAAAAAAATATCCTGCCTTCAGGATGGCATTGTGGTTATTTTTCCTACTGAGATGCTATGTGCAGAGATGTCAGCAGGTAGCAGTTTGAGTGCTGTGTATTTCAGAGCTTCTGCCCTGGGTATTGTGGGAGGAGGAGGTTTGGAGAAGGATTTGGATGGCAATATAGGTATCAGTAGAGGGGGACATCTGGTTTGGGAGGAGTCTGGCATGGAGGCATGTTCACTTCCCCCATCTTTGCCTTTTTTGCCCATCTCCCTGATACACATCACAAGGATGATGGAGACCAATGAGGCATTTGGCATGGCATTATTCCCCTAATTATTGCTAGCCTAAGGTTTGAAGGTCTCTGTCCTTAAAATAAATATGCCAAGAGGAGGAGGTTGTTGGGGGTCCTGCTAGCTCAGGATTTCTGTGTTGGAGGCTTTCCTTCACAGCCCACTGCAGAAGGGTGTGGTGTTCAACCGTATTTGCGTTCTGTCTGTGTGTAGGTGACAACGAAATGGAGGTTTCTTGGTATATTCTGCGCGTGTTTGGGCTGGGCTGCTGAATTAACAAAATAACCTGTTTTCAGTGTGCACCAGATGCTTTTAACTCCTGTTGTGGACAGCCTTGCCAATACACTGCGTGGCTTAGAAGTCCTAAATGGAGTTTGATGTTCTTTGCAGAGAACAGCTCCGCTACATAATTATGATAGCACACAATTATATACTGCTTTATATCGATTTAGGTAGCTCCTGGAAACTCTGTTTCCCTTAATAATTTCTAATAGTGTCAGGGTTTGTTTTTCCTGTGTTTGTCTTCCTGTGATATTGGACAAAGACAGGAAGAAAATGAGCTGGGACATAGGAGTCCCAGTAGAAATTTCACAGGCAGGGCAAGAGGTGACTCATTAGCGGGTCTTTCATCTGGGTTCATGCTGGGTCATGGAGTCAGGGGTCAGGAAGTGAATGGGAATTCATACACAGCTGATGTCTTGTATAATATTTCAGAAGACTGTATTAATTGACAGCAGCTTAGCCCGGGAGTTTGGGCAGAGATATTCAGCAGGCAGGCTGACAGGGAATCAGAGAGAAAATATGAATATGTAATGTATGTATTAAAAGTAAATATTTCTTTTTTGCAACATGTAATATATACATTTACTTTTAATCTTTCTGTTTCTATTCTACAACTTAGAAGACCGATCTTAGGTCTTGTTGAATACTCTCTTTGTTTTCCTTGTACTGTTCAAGCTGTTTTGGTGCTGGAGGGAACTATATGAAGCACAGTGAAAAAACAGCTCTAGGGTTGCTGTTCCGTAGAGGGCAGGGACACTTCTGACAAGAGCAGGTTGCTCAAAGCCCCATCCAGCCTGGCCTTGAACACTTCCAGGGATGGGGCATCCACAGCTTCTCTGGGCAACCTGTTCCAGTGCCTCAGCACCCTCACAGGAAAGAATTTCTTCCTAACATCTAATCTAAATCTCCCCTTTTCCAATTTAACACCATTACCCCTTGTCCTATCACTACATTCGCTGATGCAGAAGTCACAGTGAAAATATGTAATTCAACATTTTCCACATGCCAGGCAGTTTAGGTCCTTTTCTGATGCTCCTGAGCCCCACAGTATTAGAAGCGTGGTTGTGACCACAAGGTGATGGCCCTGGTGTTCCTGCCCTGTGGTTCTTGTTTATGCACATTCCTTTTCCCTGGCCACCTGAAGGGAGCAGGTGACCCAGTGGGCGTGTGAACTACCAACAGTATTCAGCTGCTGAAACATCTTTGTCCTCCCAAGCCCTCCCACCAGTGTTAATGCAGTCGGCAGATGTTCAGATGATTAGCACTCATGTGTCATCACTGCATCTCTGAAGGGATTCAGGTGTCCCAGAAAAAGTGGAAAAGCTTATCCTGAGGGATGCTTTTCTTCAGGGAGCCAGCAGCACCTGGGCTGCTGGCTTCAGCATTGTAGGTTTGTAATCTTAACAGAAACAGGGAGATCTGCACCCACAACTTTCAGAAAAATTAGGTGTATTAAAAATGCAGCTTTTTCTTCCTAGCTTTGTAGCTGTGCTAGAAAGTAATTATACATGGATTTATTCTTCCTTATCTCTTGGATTATCATCGTCTTCCTTCCTTCCTGGATGAATTTATCCAGTGTTCCGATTGCAGCTCTGTTTTTTTTTTCACCTCCTGTCTATAGGGCTTAAGATTTTGTATGTTTAACATAATTGAGCTGAGTATTTTGCAGCAATTGACATGAAAGATAATTTTCCACTGACTGGTAGGTTGGCTACAGTGAATCTTTTTGCAGTCGTCTTACTTTGGCTATTTGCTGTTTTGGATACAGACCTGCTTTATTTTATTTGTATTTGTATTTTATTTCATTTTTGCAACTGAACCACATTTTGAAGTGACTTTGAAGAAGAGAAGTGGAGACAACATTTTTTGTCTTAAGAAACTTCTGCAGAGATTCAGACAGCTGGTCAAAGATAAATCCAAATGAAAACAGGGTCATGAATATATCTTTAAGAATGGCTGTTTAAAATGCCTGGGCATCAAATGTCTCTCTATTCTCTTTCCTTGGACTAGGCTTGGAATTTGATTGTAGGGTATTGGTTATTGCGTCGAGGACCAAGAAGAAGCAGGGGAAATAAAAAAGATTTTAGATAAATGTTTAAGGGAAAGTAAAATTATTACTGAAATAGGACATTTTTAATTATAAAATGGGTATCAACGCAGCCTTACATCAGAATGATGGTGATGTGTGATATAAACCAGTCTGGGTTGTTTCAGTGTGTCTACATACAATAGCTGCTATAGCATGTTAATCAATTTTTGAAAAATCACCCTTTTAGAAGTTGTTTAGGCAAGCCTTGACTACTTGCCTGCAGAAAGAAAGATGATAAATTACTTTAAATATTAAACATAAGTTGAAGTGATTAATTTTTAATGAAGACAGTGAAAAACTGGTTTTGCTTGTATTCCCTGGAACATCCTTTCAAAAGCTTTGCTTTTCCAAAATTATTTTTTTCCCCATGTGTGTGGCACAGGATGTGACTTGGTTCACAGCAGGTAGGTTCATTAGTTGGCATGTCTGGTATAATATCCAGCTGTGGAAAGCTTATAAATATTGGTATTTAGGTCATCTTAATTAGGCCTCCAAACAAAGATTTAAGATAAAGTGGAATAATTGCACTACTTCATTGTGGCTGAGCTTCTTCAGTGAAAAGAAGATGCAATTCCTGGGCAGCATGAACTGATTTTAGCAGAATTGCTGCAAATTGACCTCCTGCAATTGTGTGGGGAGCTGAACCAGTTAAAACCAATGATTTTAGAATAGAATCATAGAATAACCTAGGTTGGAAGGGACTTTTAAGATCATCTAGTCCAACCGTCAACCTAACACTGACAAAAACCATCGCTAAGCCACATCTTTAAGCACTATGTCTGCCACCTTTTAAATACCTCCAGGGATAACAATTCCAAAACTTCCCTGGGTAGCGCATTCCAATGCTTAATAACCCTTTCAGTGTAAAAATTTTTCCTAATTATTTAGGAACCTCCCCTGGCACAACTTTAGGCCGTTTGCTTTTGTCCTGTTGCCTGTGACTTGGGAGAAGAGACAAACCTCCACAGCACAGGGGGGGGGGGGGGGTTTGGGCTGGGGCATCCCCCATGAATATCACTGCAGGCTTCTGTGTGACCCATGCTTCTTCATTGCTGGTCATTTGGGGGGCTTTATCTGCTTTCTTCCTTCCTGGATGAATTTATCTGGAGTTGTGCTTATATTCACACAAGTTGAGAGGGAGCTCAGGTGTCAGTGCACCCAAGCGTGGGTGGGTGAAGAGCTTCCCCCTGCTTCTTTGTGCAGACTCACTTGCTGTGTTAGGTCTCCAAAATAATCAAAATACTGTAGAATCAGTGCTAAAAATCAGTGTGAACGTTTTTGTGCCAAGAGAGGTGGCAGCGATTCTTGTCCAGCCCATGTTGCATTCAAGATCAGCAGGTGAAAACCAGGAGGCAGCATCCCTGGTGCTGGGCTTCAGATGTTGGGACCAGCAAGGGATGCCAGAGGAATTTGAACAGTCAGCAGGCAACTGGATGGCCGGTGTTTAAAGCTGCCTCAGAGCTGGTGAAGTGTAGTTGTGTGTATTTTTCTGCCAACCAATGCATCTGCCTTAAGAACAGATGGAAATGTAGGATGTGCAGTGCAATCTTCAAACTCATCTCTGCCAAGCCAGTGGCAACAAGGTGTAGGGTGATGGGTAACTTTGGCCAAGGAGAAGTTTGGAGGAGGGTTTTGGTGGTGGTTTGAATGTATATTGAGAGTTGTTTGAGCACCTTACGGTGTCTTAATAGGCGGCATGGGGAAATACTGTATTGCTAGTTTGATAAATTGCCACCAGGAAGAAGGTGGCAAGGTTGTACTGTTGTTTTTCTGTCTTTGACTAACAACACACAAGGCATCCTTTTGGTGTTGTAACACCACAAGATGGAAGGGTAGCATCATTTAAATGTGTTATTAAGCTAATGACATATAAAGAGGTATTAAAAAGCAGCGGCTATCATCTGCTACATCAGTGGTGCTGGTAGTTGAAACTTCCAACTTTTGTTTATGGATCAATGTAAATGAAAATGGATGGGGAGCTCCAACTGACCTGAATTTCTCCCTCTGAGAGCATCTGTTTCTTCTGACTGGATGGAGCCGAGGGAGCGCCCATGGGTGCGGGAGACAGATGTTTGGTCTCTTCTTCCTTGTCTATGCTGGCAGGTTCAGCATACCCTGAAATGCAGGCTGCTTTATTTTTTCTTAGCATTTTGAAGGTGTATCCTATCTTGTACCAGATCTTCTTAAAGTCTAGTTTAGACAAAGCCTGAGGGGATTTAGGTTTACATATTTTCCTAAGAGGATTAGGCTTCTCACTTAGTTGCTCTATAAATTGTTTGGGGTTTTTTAATGATTTTCTGGGTACGCGAGAAGCCGCATATGCATTCAGACTGTCCTGAAATGTGTTATGTAGGGGTTAGCGATAGAAATCTGATGTTTGAACTAGTAGTAAACTGAATCACTGAACCTCAGGGTTATTTTGAACTGAAAAAACATTTCAGTAATCAGATTTGCAGCACTGCTGCAGGAACAGTTGTTAGCGGCACAACTGGAGGGGCTAGCAAATTGCAAGAAGGATTAGAAACTGCTTACATTGACATCAGAGGAAACAATTTATTGTGAAAATATTGCCCAGGAATAAATTAAAGAGCACCCTCCCAAGCATGGGGGACGCTTATAACATATTGAGATTCTGGAAACTTTTTACTTGCAGATCAAGGGAGTAAGGCAGCTCAGTGGGAAGGATATTGAGGTAATTGGGGAAAAAATAGTAGTAGTCTATGAGGACTTTAATCATTTGAGTTCACACTCGGGAGATCACTGGTGAAGTACTGTGCACCTCAGCAATGGCCTCTGGGAGCAATGGGAGCTGACGTTCCCTGTGCCAGGCAGGTGCGGCAGCACTGTGTCTTTGCTCCGCTGGCTATCGCAGCTGCTTAGCACCCACCAAGGGGATAGTTCTGGCATAATTTTTCATCATGTGCCTGTGGATGGGCTGTTTCTTCCTGCATGTATTTATTTTTTTGTATTTATGGTGGTTTTGGGGGGGCTGGATGCAGCTCCTTGTTTTGTGCCACCACTGAGGTGTTTGGAGGCTGTGCAGCAGCCACTGCTGCTAAAACCAAGCCTGTGCCAGAGGTTCTTCCCTGCTCACCAGGACCATGAGCAAACTTGAAATGCTAAGTTTTATGTTCTTTGTTTCACTTAAGGTGGAGGACAGATCCAACTCAACCATAGAAAACTGGTTTAAAACATGAACAAAACTTAACTGTGCTGAGCTCCCATTTAAACTGCTGGTCTCTTCTTCAGTCGCTCCTCAGAGGAGTGATGAGATGGACATCACTGAGAATTGAGTAGGATTTACTTGGTGAAGAGGGCAAGGGGCAGAGAGAAGCGTCCCCTGCAGCAGTGTGCAAGACAGACAGCCTTTATAGATCTACGTCTGCATTATTTTATCAAAGAACTGTACTTTTAGCATTGCAAGCTCTACCACAGCAAACGTGGTGCTGGTGTTAGGTGGGTGTTAAACCCTTGAGAGAAGAAAAAACCTGAAAGCAAAAACAGAGGAGGAGCTGTTGGGAAGTTTCAGCTGCTGCTTTTCTGTAGAAGCTTGGATGGAGTAAGTTTGCTTCTGGTTGGGATCAAATTAATGTAGTAAAATAAGCAGAACGGGACAAAACCAATTAATACTGAAAGTTACGGCCTGGCTAATGAACGGCGATTTGTGAGCTTTACGAAATAACAGCTCTATGTTCTGTTTTCTCTGCAGACGCCGGCTGATCTCTCAGCGATCTTCTCTGGAGACTCTGGAGGACATCGAGGAAAATGCCCCACTGCGGAGGTCACTTTATTTACTGTCTCTCTGGGTGCTTGTCTGTACGGGGTGTGCACGGGCAGACTCGCTGTCTCTGCGTGCATTGGAAAGTAGCTGGGTGGTCACCTTAACATGTTCTTCATAGTGGATAAAGTGAAACCTTTATCACCCTGCGAGGTGATAGGTGATAGATGAATTACATGTTCCCTGGCTTTAGGTTACTAAATAAAAAGTCAGTATTTAAATAAGTGTCAGGAAATAAAAAGTCAGTTTTGATTAACAGTGGTTTAGTCGTCACTGACAGGAATGACTAGCCTTTAACATAGTACCTTTAAAAGGGAAGCACAGCTGGTTTAATAAAGTAAGCTTTTGAAGGCTAGTATTTTTAGTATTCTTTTTTTTTATGGATTTCTATCATTTGCTCTCTTAGCACACACAAGTTTATTTTGTTAACCACTGTTACTGCCTTTCTGTGGGAGGTTTGTGACTGCTACCTCACTGATAAATCTGCCCTCATCCTTTTTATATCAGCAGCTTCAGTGCGGTTTTATTTCTGCGTCCAGGAGGCCACAGCTTCTCTGGGGACCGCAGTAATTAGTCACTAGGCAATCCTCTGGGGTGATGGAAAATGGAGCAAGTGCTTAACAGTTCAGAAATGGGCTGATCAGTAATCTGACCAGTGTGTGGTATGCTTCCAGGTCAGCTGCTTGGCAAGGCGGCAGCTTAATTTTGAGTGTCTCTTTATCTTGGGACCTGTAATTCAGCTGGTTTATACTGATATTTAAGTCTGTAGCCTTGTTTATCCACATGCAGGTTGTCTGTCTCTCCCCACCTGGAAGCAAAGACTTAATAGCAGAGGCTGTACCAACTGGCCTGTTACCAAGGCATGATTATTTTTTTTACCCAAGCTTGAATGCTTACTAGCATGTTATGAAGCGTTGTCATATAAAGCGTTCTCAAACATGTATAATTGGCAAAAGACATAAACAGAGTATGGTTTGCGAGGCAGTATTGTTACTTGCTAATTTGCAGAGTTATTGGTAGAACATCTCTCTTGGTGGTATTTTCCTGTGAAGAAGCTAACAAGGCTAATTGCAACCACAGGACAACAGAATCTCCAGGATTTTACTAACAGGAGTAGGTAGCAATGGAAAAGTGATGGGGTTCCCCCCTCCTGAGGGGTTTGCCCATGCAGGGTAGTGGTGTTTGGGTACAGGCAGTCCCTGGTGGCTTGGGACTAGTGGTCTGTGGTTTAAGTCCACAGAAAGGACCTCTCAGGGCTGGGAAGCTGCTGAACTCTGCCTGTATGTAGGAGAAGATGGGGAAAATAGGTTACAGAGGCTGAGCACGGAGGGGCTGCGGTGGTCCTGTGCGCCGGCAGAGGATGCTTGTCCCTCAGCTCCCACAGAGGATGTGGTGGCTGCAGTCCAGCAGCCCTGGCCAGGCAGCAAGCACAGGAGTTATCTCTGGTGCCTGCACGCCGTGCCTTCCAAGAAGACAGCACTGAGATGAAACAGAGAAAGCTTTCACATGGGTTGTGGTTTCAGTTGATTAAAAAGAGCAAGGCTGGAAGGGCGGGGATATTGCTGTTTGTCTCATCTCTCCTCCCTCTGGCAATTTCTTTCTCTAACTGCAATTTTAAAAAGTGTGTTGAGATATAAAATAGATTTAAGAATTACTGTTTTGAAGAATGATTATGTTTTTTCCTGAGGTAATTTGTTTTATTTTCAGTTGGTTTGTATGCTGTCAGGAATGAGAAAAGTAATATTTAGTGTTAAAAGCAAATAGGAATTATCCTTGCAAATGAGAGATTTTAAATCTTTCTAAAATTAAACCAAGAGAGAGCTTTCCTCAATAGGTCCTTTTCAATAGTGGAGGAGGATACAAAAGTGTGGGTGTTGGTGTGTGTGGGAGGGAAATCACATATTTACCAGGTTTTGTTTTAGTTTTAGTTCAATGTTGGTTGTGGGTTTGTTTTTTTTGTTGGGTTTTTTTGTTTTTTTTTTTTAACTCTGAAATCTTGGACTAAGCTGTTGTGGTAGATTACAGGAAGTTTTATTTTGCTGAGTTTTTTTATGATATGTTTTTCTGCATGAAGGGAGGGGTGGTGGTGTCTTTTCTGATTATCATTTTAAATATTTTTTTATTTGAGCTGTCACATTTCCAGACTTATTGTCTTTATTGTTCTTGCTGATTCCTAACACAGGGTGACTCGAACCATTTGTCTTGTCTTTCCTTCCTGCCTTTGTGTAGACCTCTTGGTCATACAGCAGGGAACTGAGGTTTTGCTTTTTTTTTTTCTCCCCCTCCCCCTTCCCCTGCAACTGATTTATTTTTCAGATGTCGGACACTCTCAGGATCACCCAGACCAAAGAACTTTAAGAAGGTTCATTTTATCAAGAACATGCGGCAGCACGATACCAGAAACGGCAGGTACTGTGCATACAAAGGCTGCTTCTGCAAAGGCAACCTTTGGGGCGTGAGGGGAAGGACAGAGTTGGCATCCCCGTGCAAGAACACAGCGTACCGTTGCCACTTAAAACATTCATAGTAATGGCCTTAAAAATAGTCTGTGAAGGTGCAGGCTGCAGTTCACGCTTCTTCCTCGAGCAAAGTACGAGTCAGTGGAAGTGCTGGCCCATAGATTTATTATTTTTGTAAGACTCAGGTCTCCTTAATACAAATAACCTGTGTAAAAGGAAAATCCATAGTGCTGTCGGAGTAAACTAGGCATAGTCTGGTTGTGTTTCTTCAAGGTTAGTGCCAGGTATGGAGTGTGAGAGGAGCAGATGACAGACCCTGCCTGGAACAAGCTTAGCAGTGGCTGAAAAAGTACTGGTTGGTAAAGGCAGAGCTGGGGATGGTTGTGGCAAGGTGAGGAGTGGGATGCTTCTTTTCAGGGCAGAGGCAGGCAGAGGGGCTGCTGGGGGGTGTGTGAGGCATGCACACCCCGAGCTGGGACGTGCACTGCCCAGATGGCAGCCACAGGTGCCAGTGGGACCTGCACAGTTATGGTTGGACCAGACTTCACTCACTTCAAGGGCATGGTGCCTGTCAGTGTGTTCCCATCAGCAGAATAGGTTCTTTATTGCAGTATCATCCAGTTCAGAAGTGAAACTAGCTCCTGCCTGCTTACAAAGAAGACACCTGCCCTCTCTTTTTTTTCCCAGGACAATTTTCCCATGTGCCTCATGATTTTATTTCTAAACCTGAATAGGTTTGAGAGAGGCTACCTGCACAGGTTGCATATAGATCAAACTGTCCCACTGAGAGTTGACCCTTGCACTTGCCCTTGCACATACCTGTTCTCATACAACTGCCACGTATGTTCCTGTGGACCCAATTGTGCACGTAGCCTGTGGCTTCCATCAAATGTGGAGCCAAGTCAATAGAAATTGTGACATTACGTTGAACCACAGGTTTTATGAATTGAATTCTGGTAGGTGTTCCTTGGCTCAAGCTAAATTTTCCTCGCATTTATCCTCACATGTACAATTAAATGCAGTGAAAGGTAGTAATCAACATAGATATTGCAGAAGATGGCTCTGAGAAACGACAGCTTTTTAGAAAAACAGCTTTTGTAGCAAGCAGGCTCATGCAGAACTGTTCACTTGACTATTGTCTGACTAGCAGCTGATTATTGTCTTTACAACAAATACATGTGGAATCAAACACTGAAAAGCAGCCCTCTAATTTTAGTCTGTTTTCTGCATAAATAGATGTATGCTCTGGGAATTGCTTACAGCAAAAAAATACTTATTCATGAGGTATTATGCAAATTCCACAGAGTAGTTTCTGAGATGTATACATAAAATACATGCATAAGCTTGATAGAAATATTACCTGTGAAAAAGTGAATAAATACTTGATTTGTAAACTCTTTATTTCCATCCTTTGGAAAAAAAAAAAGTACAGGATCTATGCAATATTTTATCTTAATTCATAGATTAGTTGTTACGTCTGATAATATAACTGAATATATTTCTGGCTAAGAAAACAGTGAGTAAGCTTCTGTTGTTCAACTGACTTCTTATCTGTATCTGCAGGCACAGTTTTCCAGAATATTTTCATAATCATAATAAAGATCTCTTTATCTAGAATATAGAGACAATAAGAATAAGATACGAAGTTTTGGAAATGCTTTTCATCCTGTGGGCGAAGAGCCACAGCGATATTAGCTAAAAATAAAATGCAAAATCAACGCTTTGTGTTGTCCCTAAGGCCAGCCAAGTCTGGCAGTAAGTAATCTGAGCACGTACCCTGGTTTTCTGAGGGGTCTGGGTGCTGTTGCACTTACTGAAGTTAGTGGCCGTTCTGCATGAAAAGGATCTCAGGAAAGTCAGGTGGATCCGCTTTATGCCTTCATCCTAGAATAACAGAGTTTCTGAGTACCTTAAGACCTTTAAAGCAGATGTCCTCCCTGGTTCCCTGTGACAGAGAGGAGCACAGATGTTGTAATGGATAGAAAACCCTCCTGGGACTCATTCCCGTGCTCATGAGTGGTTGTGCAGGACACAGGCGCTGAGCCGGGCTGGAGTCGGACTCTCCGAGTACTCTCTTCTATCACAGCATATCAGCCTTTTATTTAACTTGAGGAAGCCAGCTTTGAAAACTTGTACGCAGATTGAATTTTTGAGTGGTGAATTAATAGCTGGGCTTTAAAATAAGTGCACTTTCAGTAATTGTTCACTGGCTTGTGACTGTGAGTGTCACAGCAAAGAAAACGACAGTGTGGATGATAGCTCAGGCCTCCTTTCTTTGGTTCTCAGCCTATGAAGTGAGGTGGTGTCCTTGTCCTGGTGAAGCTGAGACCTCTTCCCCTCTTAGCTCCAGGGATGGCAGATGCTGAGCGACGATGCTCTGGGTCCAGCCTTTGGCAGTCCAGTGGCAAGGCAAGACCAGTTGTGGTTAAAATAAGAGTTCAACTATTTCAGCACAGAGAAAAAACAGACCTCAGCTTATCAGCCAGTCCATATGAAGCTTCCTGTTGATGGCTCTGTACACTGGTTAAACCGGTGTCTTTGGATTTGTAGAACGGGGGTTATTAAAGGAGCTGGAAAATTAGGTTTCCTAGACTTTATTATCAAAGCAGCCTTGTAAAAAAGCACCAAATAAATTTCCTCATTAAAAGACAAAGACAAGTCAACCCTAACATACAAATTAGCACAGGTTGCCACCAGCGTGTGGTTTCACCCACTTTACTCAGCAGGTTTATTGGTTCCATAAACTGTGAAGCATGAGATTTCCTATCTAGCAGAAACAGGCCACTGAAACAGCAACCTGAGCCAGCTGAACAAACAATTTGCGGTGGGAATGGGACAAGAACATTTCTAGAAAGTCACTCTATATAGCAGATACAAAAGGAGTAAAACAATGCTTCTCTCCCATCCCCGTGCCATTGCTTTCTCAATTGTTTTGTTAGCATACGGATCTAAGCCATGGCAAAACACCATCCATAGGCTGTGAGAGGTCTCTTTTGCTGCCCTTTTAATTGTGGAAATGCGCATTCGTGCAGTCCAAGAGGTTGACTATTTGCAGTGTCCTTCCAGTTTATAATTACTGTCAACCACCTTCCAGCAGCCCCAGCTTGAACTTGGGAGACTCCAAAATGATGGCTGCTACCCAGAGAGCGTCTATGATTTGTGTGTTCACTTTTCTGTTGAGGACAGCTAAGTAGTCAAACATCATCAATCAGGTATGAGAAATGAGGCTCTGGTATTCCACATGTATATAGTACATATGATGTATATCACATTGCCTTTTGGTGCAACACAATCAAACCTGGACAGATGCTAAAGAAAACACTATTCTTCTTCAAGTCAAGCAAATTGCTGATTTTGTCGAGAGCCTTGAGCTCAGTTTTTGTAGTTTCATAGCGTACACCTCATTAAAGAAATTGGAAGATTAGCTTTTACGGTGTCAGACAGTTGCGCATTGTCAGAGCTCTCTTGCCAGATAATGGTTGCTCTGAACCATAGTAATTAGTACAACATTCTTGGTGAAATGTGAGAATTAGACAGTAAAAACCTTATCGTGAAGTAATTTTAAACATGTCTAGGTGGCATAATGGCAATTGTGGCACGTAAACCCACTCTGATTCAAACTGCTTTTGGTGTCACAGTTAACTCTTTCACTGCTGCACAGAACTGTAGATGCCCTTTGTTGAAGAGTTGAAATCCAGGAAAATGCTTTTCTCCCGTAAACAGTAATTCAGTTTTCATGAACAGCAACAGGCTTCCATCACACCTTCTCCAAAGCATACTTTGTGAGAAGTTTCTGGACTTTCTGCTCCAGCGAACCATTGCAGACCCTCAGAATTTGTTTTGTTTTCCATGCATACCATCAGACCTCTAAATAAAATGCCATTTTATCCCTCCCTGATGAGCTTCTGGCCACTACCTTCCCTGCTTCCCTTCCAGTCCAGCTCCTAAGGCCATTTTGCACCAGCCTCCTCCATCAGGTCTGCAGATGAGGATTTGTGGCATCCTGGCAGTGGAGGCCGTGGGCTCCTCTGCTGCTCTCCCTGGGAGATCTTTATGTAAAGAGGGTCCCCTGGTTTCTAGAAAGAAAGGCAATACTTGGGTCCCAAAGGAAAGAAATCTAAAAAACCCCTAGAGACGGGGCTTGTGCTTTATATTTTTAAAAATGCTTTGTCACTGACAAATGGAGCAGTGGCTGCACTGTAACAAACCAGATAAAAGAAGTTCAGTCCATACTTCACAGTAAAATTCCCACTGAAATGGAGAAGAAAACACCATCTCCTCCTCACAGAACTGTAGAGCATGGATTCTCCCCAAAAATCTCAGGACTCATAAGGACAAAATTAAATCTGAAGCCTCTATAGCAATGGGCTGTTCAGCCCGTTCATTCCAGACAAAAGTGATTCTTCCGGGGGACAAACAGTCCATATATACAACAGCCAGGGGCTTGTTTTTCCTGGTGCTCTGGTGATTCCTGCAGAACTGGAAGAGACTGGCAAAAATAACCAAAAACCTTGGAAAATTTTTATACTGACTTCCTGCTAAATACAAAACTGAAACACCTGGCACTATGATATATTGATGGTTGAACTAGATGATCGTAAACGTCCCTTCCAACCTAGACAATTCTATTTCCTTTCTGGTCTGATTCTTTCTCATACACACAGCAACATTTCTGTGGTAACTTCCCACTGTTGTCTTGGCTTGTGAACATGGAAGCACCAGTTTGTTTTTCTTTATGTGTTAATAATTGTGTGGGAGTTTTTTTTTAGGGAGGTGTAGGGTGTTGGTGGAAGAACTGTGTTTCCAGAAGCAGCCAGAGGGAGTGGGGGGCATACGCTCAGAGGCTACCATGGTTTTCCGAGTTCAGAGATGCTTTCTGATGTCAGCCTTGAAATGTCTGCCAAGTTTCATACTTCAGCAAACAAGGCTTCCAGTGAACAAGCAAGCTGTTGTGAGTAGCAACTATTCGGCAATAAGCAGCGGCAAGCACAAAATTAATCATATGCCAGGTCTTTTTGCTTGTGGATTGCTTTTCTCAAATGTGAAAAACGATTCCCCCGTGCTCTGTAACTTACTGCTGCACTGTGAGACCACCTTATAGGACCTGAGATATTTACCATAGGTAAAGGCTGCAATAACATTCAGACAATGAAATCATACTTTATCTGCTGCAGGAGAGCTTCCTAATGCTGGATGCGTGTTTATTATTAGAAAACACCCTTTATTAAAGGGCAAATACCACTTTGCTTTTAAACAAGCTTTTAAGGAAGAAAATAGGATTGCTGTAACAGAATGATCCAGGAGAAGAAAAATTGATCATTCTGCATTTTTCCAAGCATTACATGCGGCAGCTCTCCTGGGGATCTATCTAAACCTTTTCCAAGGATAATGACTAAGCTGGTCTCTTAAGGAAAATAGTTTTTTAATGACAGTGTTACTGGTATGAGATTTATAGGGTGCATGTGGTGGTTTCCAGGCAAAATAACGAAATAGCTTGCTAGGGTTTATTTGATCAGTGTAGGACAAAAGATGAAAAATTTGGGTGAAATCCTCACATGCAGATCTGTGGCACACAGTGTCTGAAAAATTGATGTTGGAGAGCAGGCCAAGGAAGTGCAGTCATCCTGACAACCAACCTTGTAGTAGGCCCTTGCATTTGAACCAGAATTGGAGATTTTTAGAAAGGTAAAAGATCAGTCAATTCTAACACCAATGAGATTAGAAGATGGCACAAATAGTGTCGTGTCTTAGAGGAATTTGAGGGGATGCAGCCTGTTGGCCAAGAGTCTTCTTAGTGTACATTGTACATTTGTACAATTGTTGATGTCCTGAAGGTAATAAGGAAAGAGGGTATATTTATAAACATTTATTGGCATTTTATAGCTTACATCTTGATCAAGCTTCTCTTGGCTTCTTACCACTCTGCATCTCCCAAAACTGTAATAATATATCTATTGGCAGTCTACACAGCTTTATGGAAAGTGTGTCAACCTCAAGGTGGTTTTGGTGTTGCTTAACAATATGTCAGAGCTTGATGGCTAAAGGTGAGAGTGTGGCTGTAAAACAGATAGGTTGCTTAAGGTATTTGATTTAATGCCATGCAGTGACTTTGCAGATGATGCAGAGATTTGGAGGGCTGGTTAAAAATACAAGGTGTTTGGCTGTGAGAGTGGCCTGGATTCTGAGATACGCTCTATGCAGGCAGATGACATGTGCTTTCACGTAGCCAAATCTTGAGCTACTTGCCTATAAGGAATGCAGACAAGCCACGCTTACAGGAGAGATTCAGCCCTGACAGAGACTGGCAGGTCATCAGGGCTAGACACTGATCTTAAAGGTAAAACTTAAAGATGTGATATGTGCCCATCTGTGCAGCTGCTGAGGCCAGTGATACTGCCCAGAGTCCAAGAGGGGTGTGATGGGGAAAACCTGGAGAAGACTCAGAGGAACCTGGAAAACAGTGAAAGGATCTGAAAGCTTATGATTATAGCAAACTTTGACTTCATGAATCAGGCTGTTTCAGGAACAGGAAGATGAATATCAAAGGAGTCCTTTGGTTTGGCAGAGAAAGGTCATGACCAGCAGCTGGAAATCCTTGTCCAATAAATGCCGACTCTAGGTCAGCCACAGAGTTGTGGTGTGCATCACAGGTAGTTGTTGCTGTCTGTCACCTGAGTTGCTGCTGGATTTATCTCTTTAGTTTCAGCCATAGTGGTGAGTTTTCAGAATGGCTCCTTGCCTCTCTGGGTGGACTCCTTTCACTAGGACTGCTTTCACTAGAAAAACACGTGTCCTGGATTACAAGTAATGCATTCAAGATAGTCTTTCTAGAAAGCCTGTAGAGGGGATGGGACTCCACTGCTCATTCACTGTGTAATGTGTGACACAGGCTTCAGCACTTCTGTAAAGACTCAGTAGCGTGATACCCTACCAGGGAGATAAAAAAGAGGAAGGAGAAATCATCCATGATGGAAATTCTACGATTGCAAGTTCCTCAACGGTAACATCTCTTGCTTTGCTTATTGTGGTGGGATTTTTAAATTGTAGTCTTTGATTTCTTTTATTTTCTTTTATATTTTAGAATAGTCCTTATCAGCAGCAGAAGATCCTTCTGTAGCATATTTTCAGTGCTGCCATATCGAGACTGTACCCAAGTCGGGTATGTATATTTATACATGTACTACATAGTCTTTCTGGGCCTGCATGTAGACCTGATAACAGACAACAGCATGATGGAGGCTGATGCTTTTACATATCTGCTCTTGGAAGAAATAAATGCGCTTAGGTATACTTACCACGTGGAACATTATCAGGTTAAAACTACAGCTCTCAGTCCCCAGTTTATTTCTATGTGTTGTGGTATCTTTGACGTTCTTGAAAAATGCACTGGTTTTGTTGTTTCTTCTGACTTCACTCATCTTTGACAAAACAAATATTCTAGACAGCACAACTTTTTATTTTATAAAGACTAGCTTTTTCATTCTCCCACATAAACACGGTGCTGTACATAGATTTCCAGAACTACAGAGAAATAGTTGGATTTAAAAATAATACCTTTTCATTGTATGTTTAGTAAGATCATTCAGTCAGTGGAAACAGATTATTTTGGCCATAATACCATACAGGTTCTTAGCTGGTGTAAGCAATGTCTGGGGGCTCTCTCTTGATGTGCTGAAACACTAAACGTCTGATAGAAAAGTTTATTTGTATTGAAGCAGTTCACCAAAGACTGAGAATGCAGTTTCAGTAGAAGAGCAAAAAGCTAGAGTGGAAGAAACTAGATTTGTCAAGATGTTGGCTGGCAGGCCCTGGGCATGGTTTGCTGGCTGCCTCCAGAGCGACAACACAAGGCTGGGAAGGGCAGAGCTGGTTGACCCAGGGAGTAAACCGTGGCCACTCACTGGAGAGCTCAGTTACCTGTAGCTGGGATCATCTCAGCACCTACAGGGCACAAAGTCTGGGAAATGTTCAGCTGATACACTGAGGTGGGTTTAGAAGATCCATAAATCATCTAGGGTCAAATTTGTCCAGTGCAAAAAGGATTAATTTGGCTCATATTTTTCAGCTGTCTCTTCATTCTGGATGATGATTTGCCACAAACTGCTTGTGCATCAGTAATTCAAAACAGAGATTATTTTTAATGTAGGAAGGAAAGGAGGCACCTTTATAGGAGAGTTGACTTGCTCTCCTGTCTCTTGCAGTAATTTTTTTCTCTTAATTATACTGGGATGACACCTCAGACAAATTTTTGTCACACTGGCAGCTTTGTTCATTCTTCATGGATACACTGTCATTCATTGATGGTCATTCCCTGTGGAAATTGCCTCTTTATTGAAAACTGAATGTATTTTGAAATGCTGATGACTGGTTACACCTTCTAAATTACAACAGTAATGAGCCCAGCTGCAAACTTAAATATTATTTCAGTGTGTAATGTCTTGTGCTTGCACAGCAAGAAGGGCATGCGACGAGGTGGCAAGTGCCAGTACAAAACAATCCAGCCCTGTTCCTTTTGCTAAAAAGCTGGGATTTAAAAAAAATGCCCTCTGTCTTTCTTCCAGAGCATCAGAGGAAGAAAGAGAAACAATTCAATGGCACCTCTTTCAAGGAGCAGCCAGCGCAAAGAGCAGATAGGCACTGAACTGTGGGCATTCTGTTAGGCTGCACAGCACTTGCTCACTTGTTTTGCACATTTTGGATGTGTGGTAGGAGGAAGCAGAGATGCTGGTACCCTCCTGAGGTACTGTAGTGACAGCATCCTTTAGCTTCGCTTTCTGTGAATCCCTGGCTTGCCGATGTCTCTCCCCGGGGCAAGATGTCCTATCTGGTTTACGTTCTGCAAACATTACTGAGTAGTTTAGGAAAAGAAACAATTTGTTGCAGGGAAACTTGGGCATGTCTGCAATTAGACTGGAATATGCCCTGGCAGGAGCTGAGTGGACATGGATGCAGAGGGGACTATTCCATGTTGGAGAAGCACAGGTGGAGCTGCTCCGGCTTCTCCACCTCTGCTCCGACTCACAGGCACTGCAGCCACTGGGGAAATCTCCAGGCACAGCTGTGTTTTGGGGAGGCTGACAGCCCCCGGCATGTTGTGGGTAGCACAGAAGAGCTCTACTGTATCAGTGCTGGCAATTAAGCTGTGCTAACGGGGCCGTTTAAAGGAACAATCGGAAAGGCAGTTCCTGCAGACACAGAAAAACTCTGTGTACTCGGCCAGGGTGGATGGGGCAGCATTGCCCCTTACCAATGAGGTACTCTGGGCTGTGGCCCTTGCTTGCCCACCCTCCATTCTGAGTTCAAACTGCAATAGCAAGAACCCTCCTCAAGCCCTCAAACTGTGTTTTCAAGTGGTTGTACCAATACAAATGGAGGTCTGAGGGTTGCATGATTAAAGCTGTGGAAGTACACGGGAAGATGAAACTTGAGCTGGCAGCGGCTGTTGAAGGGAAATGTGTTCCACAATGGTGCAGAGGCTGCTGAGGATGAACAGTAGGTTTCTTCTGTGGTTTCAGAAGGTTGATCCGGTTGGTACTTTCTGGGGCTGAGAAGGAAGGACACCATGTACCAGGGGAATTATGTTCTCTAGTTTTCCCTGTTATGCTAAAGAGAAGCGAAAACTACAAAGCAGAGATTGACGTGGTGGGGAGAAAAAAAGTCATGAGCAGAAGTAATCACTAGAATTTTCTGTTCTCAGAATTTTGTCTGTACCTTGATTCTGATGGAAACCTAATGGTTTAGCTTGTAGTGCTTTTGTGCAAGGGCAGAGGGGAGAATTAAAACTAAATTAGCAAAGCTTTTGAGATATGTTACTTCCTGCTGGAGTCACTGAGAGGCGGGTACTTTTGTGGATCTGGGCTGTAAATTTTCCTCTCCAGGTCTGGCTACATTAAGATTGCCAGCATCTTTGGTGGTGATGTGAAGACTGGCACATGGCCGAGAGTAGGGTAATGTTCAGGACCAGAGCTTGCTTTTCTTCCTTCACCTAGACCAGCAGAGCAGCTGTGAGAGCAGACATAGCCAGATGAAAGCCACATAAAGATGACAATTCTGCAAGTCAGGAGCTGGAAGAGGCACTGACCATCTTGTCTGCTGGCTTTCCTTGGCCCCCAGTGTCCCACGGCAAAGTCATCAGACCCTACGCAGGGTCTGGTGGTGGCTAAGGACAGTGATGAGAGCGTTGCCCTGTACTGAGAGCACTAACAGAGTTATTGCCTCTGATATTAACAGATGCACACACAAACTCTCATCATCATTGCAGGCTGATCTGCAGAGGCAGGTTGGACCTATGGGATAATGTTGTCTAAATGCTTGGCTTTGATTACGTTTTTATGAAACACAAAGTCATTGTGTGATGTAAAGGTTGGAGGCTTGGCAATTCCAGGTGCTAGTAGTGGTACTGCAGAACTGCTTCTTCAGTTGCTGCTTTTTTTTATTTTTTTTTTATTTTTATTTTTTTTTCCCCAGTGCGTGGGGGAAAAAGGGTAAAGGGTGTTCACAATTTGAGCAATCCACTTCTCGTTAGTATTTTGAAGTGCCTAAGCCTTTTCAAGAAGGGCAAGGGCAATGTATGTCTGTCACTGTTAGAAGTGTCATAAAGGAGGAAGAAGGTACCTTATTGTCTTTCCTCGCAGGAGAAGAAGGTCGTACAGTCAGCTGGGTTGATAGTTCTGTTGTGGTTTGAGGTGTTTTTTTTTTCCTTTCACACATGTCATCATAGTTCATAATTTTAAACCATGTTTTTGAAAAGGGACTTTTTAAGCTTGTTTTTGTTAACGACAAAAACATTCACAGATTGAGATCATACCTATTCTGATGATACTTTAGTTTGCGATGTTGTAAGAACCTTTTAAGAGCTTCCAAGTTCCGGTGAAGTCCTGCCCAGAGGATGAGCCTACAGGACCCAGGGGAGGGGAAGAACTGGCAGTGTCACATGGATGTGCCACTGCAACGTGGCTAGTCTTAGATTTGACTCTTAGCTGCTGGGCTGGCAGTGACTGACTGCCACTGGGGTTGGAGCTGATGAGCTCCAGGACAGAAAACCCCGAGCATGTCCTTATAAAACTGGCCAATTCACCTCATCTTCTATTCTTCATGGCACTGAATTCATTAAGTAGTTAGAAGCTTACCTGCAGCAGAAATAACTGCTGCATATTGCTGTCTTGACAAGAATATAGGTATTCATCTGATTAAACTTTCCTCCAGTTAAGGGAAATAATGCAATATGAATAATCAAATAGATTGAAGCCCAGGAAATGGACCATTCTTCTGAAACAAAACTGCAAGTCATTAGATATAATGAATTTGTGTTCTCCTTAGAAAAACTACAGACCAGCTTCATCCAGTTTCTAAAGATAAATCACTGCTGAATTTAAGTTTGGATTTAACTGAATGCTGGCCAGAACACTAGGGAATTCTTACTGAGAGCAAGAGGTTTTCAGTACCATCACCCCAAATAACATGTAGCCACAACAGTCAGTGAGTTCCTAGGCCCAGCATTCCCAATGGCCTTTGTTACCTAAACTCTGACATCTTTGTTTACACAAGGTAAGAAAGTCGTTTGTGAAATGAGGCAAAAAGAAGCATTTAGGTGAGGTTGTCTTGCACGCTGCGCCCCTGCTGTCAGTTATTTGGCCAGTCAAGTAACAAACAACGCAGCGAGTGTAGAAAACAGGGAAATACTTACAGGAGATGTGAGAGCATCTACGTTGCCATAAGGATAGCAGCAATAAGCACACAGCAAAGCAGGATACTCTGTTAACATCCTTCAGATTTGTTACCGAGTTCCTTGTTCTTCCCCAGCAGATTTTTGTATGAGACAGTTTTGGTTAAGTCATCAATCTTCAGTGCTTTTCCTAAGCATTTCTCATTCCATAGGTCTGGGAAAGACTAACTATTTTTAACTGGTAATAAGGAAACTGAAATATTCCTCCTTTCCTTTACCATTGCCCGTTTTCCCTGCTTTTGCCAAATTGGAAAAAAAAACAACCCAAAACCAAGTGCATATTAGCTTTACAAAAAGACACATAAATCTGGGGATTTTTTTCCCGCAACAGGACATTTCAAACCTAATCATGTAATGTGTGAATTTTATAGAGCCACTGTTGCTCATTTTGTGAGTTTTCCTGTTCCCTTAGATTGAAATTAAGCAAGGAATCTCCAGAAACTAATAAGTTTCAATTTTGAACATTTACTTGTTGTTGGACAAAACAGCAGGACAAGAGCTGACATGCTGACACCTGAGTATGTTTGGAGAGAGAAAAAGGATACTGGCCTATTAGAGCCATCTTTCCAAGAGTGTTTCCACCTCCTTTCCCTGTAAATTGCCTCTGGAGTTGTTGTTCTAGCAACACTAATGGCAATTAGGATCTGAAAGCTCTTGATCAATTAAAGCAGGCAGTCTCAGGCAGCGGGAGATCTGCTGCTGGGCTAGCTGGCAGCATGTCTTTTCCAAAGCTGTCATTGTCCTTGTCCCTATAAACAGAGACAAAAAGTAGAAATTACTTACAATGACGGATAAGAACAGTATCTTTTCTTGATGTCTCATGAACTGCCTTCACTTTTAGAATAAATCTTAACAGTCAGGAATCACTAAGCGTAAAATACAGACACAAAAGGCTTACCTCTCTAAATAACAATTATTAAATCCCTTTTTGCAGTAAGCAGATTACTTTTTCATGTATCTAGAAATCTACTTAATATTTAATAGACTCGTAAATTATTCACAGGTTAAAGTGTTCAACTGTTACTGTCATTTAAAGAGCAAGTGCCCAGCAGGAGTCTTGCGTGGGGCTTTGTAGATCACGTAAAAGCATAACATTTGATTCATTAAAGAAATGTTATACTTGCAAAAGTAATAGCATCCAATTTATATTCTGTTAATCCTGGCTTGACTAATAAAAGGTAGGGTGCGATTTCCTGTTTTGATTCTCGTCTACCTGCTCAGTAAAACTTTTCACCGTTCTACAACAAATTTGGGATCCCCAGTCACCTGGTACTGTTGCAAGAAAATCTCTAAACTCATTTAGGTGGAGGAACTGTTGATTTATTTTTATTTTTTTTCTGCAGTCCTAGATAACTATAGCAATATGATCAGTTTTGAGTGTAGTTTATAACACTGTTCAGCTTTCTGGAAATAGTATGCACCAATAAAATATCTAGAGCTTGACACTGATGTAAATTGGGGTAACTTCCCAAACTTTGTCAGAAACTGGTGTCTGTTTTTTGCCTGCTAAGGAAGTACATCTCTGATCTTTGTATTTCCTCAGTCTTTCCCTGCTCAAATAAAGTGAAGGTAGTAAAATTAAGTTCACATTATTTATTTTTGCTTTTGACTGTGTGCTCAGACCCCTTAAAAACTTTATTAAAAAGCACTTTTGGAAAATAAAGCAGGAAAATTAAAAATGAGGAATAGGAGGAAGGAAGTATTCTTCACTTAAAAGCCTCTTTGGGAAGGACCATCTTTTCTACTCCACATTTTGTAAGCACCTTTACTACTGGATACTGGTTTGTGCAGTTCCTCAGTCCCATTGGTGATCTAAATAACTTAAACACAGTAAAAATTTGATTTTTTTTTTAGTATAGATTGCCTATCCTCCATATGCTCCTGCACTGGAGGGCCCATTGGAGGTGGTGCCATGCTAGGGCATGTGTCCTGGAGAACTTGATGGGGATGGTTTGCAGCACTGGTGCAGTGGCTCTACCCAGACAACCTTCCTGACTCCTCCTCAGACATGGCTTGTTTGCAGAAGCCAAAGCAGAGACATCCCTCAGGTCTTTCCTGGTTGCTTTTGAGATTTCAGGGGTGTGGGGAGGAAGCGGCTGTCCTGAGGCTCCTCAAGCAGCAGGGTGGCAGCCCCTGGGCTTGCTGGGGCATTTGTGAATTTGTCTGTAATAGGAGGGAGGATCAAATGAAGGGTTGTCCCACAAAGATTTGACTAGAGTGTTAATTGTAATAAGAAGGATCTCAAAAAGGCTAAGGTAGGGATTTCATATTTAATGTTCACAGAGTTCTTTTACCAGTGAGAGGAGAATGTGCATAAGCTGGGATGAGCCTTTTCATTTATACTGTGCATTGTTTAGTTCTGATTTTCCTCAAGAGAAGGTGTTTAATTCTGCTTTATGAGCAAGTTTCTCACCAAACAGTAATATTTTATTACTCTGTTTTACAACACAAATGATCATATACTACCTAGAAATATAGAGCAAATGTAGAGGAACAGGAAATCCTAAGTAGCCCTTGCTACTCAGGATGAGGGATAGTAACTGCAGTGTTGGTCCTGAAGATAGGGTTTTCTTTAGAAACATCAGAACGACAGGCAAAATAAAGGCACTAATGTCCAGGGATCACTACTGTGTGTGCTCACACTTGCCAGCTGACTCCGATCCCTGCTCCAAGAGCACCAATTTCTTTTCAGACCCCAGAGCTGCTCTTGTTTTTAAAAGCTGTTGTTCTGACTCTTCAGAGAGTACCAGATTCTCATTTGATGAATTTCAGAGTTATCTATTCATGTCTATTAATTGCACAGAGAAATTTCTCCATGACTTGCTCTCAAAGTTGTTGTGATGTTATTCCTTACTCTGTAAAGTTTTGAGTAAAGGAAACTAAACTGTTCTTAAACTGTTCTTACATTATTTCAGGTAATTTAGATTTTTGTTCTCATTTTTGGGGCTGGGGGCTTCTTCAAGTTGTACCTGTTTCTTGGATAAGACCTGCTGAAATGGTTACTATTCTGCATTTATCTCTATGGGAAATAGTTCCTTTAAGTAAGTTCTGCACAAGAGCAGAGAGGCTAATCCCATGCCTCTGACAGAGGGTTATTTTTATATAATTATTTGTCCAGCCCCTCAGTGACACGGTTTCAGGAAACAAGAATGACGATGTGACACTGTGCTAAGTGAACCCCAATCGAAAAACTAAGAGGGCTTTGTTGGGATTAGAAACTTGATACAGTCTTCTCCTTTGTCACAGGAGTATGTTTTCCAGCAGACAGACGTGTTGGACTTTTCCAGCAGTAAGGAGCATGATTTACTGGGGGCTTGCTGATTGCCATGTTTCAGAGAAATAAAATAAATGACAGGTTGCAAAGGGAAGATGAGGAAACAGGGCTCGCAGAGACAAAGTCCAGCCCTGTAATCGGGTGAAGAGCCTGCAGGGCTTCTCCCTACCTCAGTGTCAGCATCTCTCCCACACAGATTTTTAAGTAGACACTTGGACCTCAGCAGAAATAATTTTCAACTGGGAAGATATTGTGAGATAAACACTCTGGAGTTGTATACAGCTGTTATTTGCAGAGCATAAATTTGCTTATAGTCTTTTTTACCTTCACTCATATTTTGATTGTAAGGCTAAAGCATGGGATGCAGCCTCTTTGTCTCAGGTGTCTCATTTACCTCCAGCCGTAAGATGGCAAATGGTCAGTCCTCTTAAAGTAGATTCCCAAGTTTCCATCCTGAGGCAACAGAGAGCTGGGTTTCTCCTGCTGACCTCTGCAGGAGGGTCACCAGGCTTTGGACACTTTTGTGTGCTCAGAGGGGCAGGAATCCCTCCCACAGACTTTCATGGGCAATTACCTCTACCCAAGGGCATAGAGGGAGGTGGGTACGTACTCTGGGAGTGTTCATCTGCTGGATACATGGCAGTCAAGTGTTCAGGCTACATTGCTGAATCTCACCTGAAGTGTATGTGATTTCCAGTTCCTTCCCAGTGCCAGATTCTGTCAGAGGCACCCAATGATGGGGAACCTCGTTCTACACTGTAAGAGGGTTATGAGGTGCAACCTGCATTTTCTCTGAAATGTATTTTAGACAACACAAGTGCTGCCTGTAAGAGAAGTTGTCTGGTATGTGCTTTGCATTGGCATGCTTGGATTAATGCTGCTATACCTTATTTCAGCCTTGGGTGGTGGAAAGTAAGCAAGGTGTGTATATTAAGAGCTGTTTCTGCTCCGGTTTCTGTTCCCTAGGGATATGAAGCTGGATGGTGGACGTCAGTGCCATTCTACTGGAGTGTGTCTCAAAGAGATAATTGGTCTTGAAGGTGTGGAGCTCGGAGCGGATGGGAAGGTGGGGATGCTTCAGTTCCTGTTAGATTTTTGTAAAAAGGGGAAAAAAATTTGTAACTAATAACAAGGACAGATGCAGAAATAAATCATAATGTGCAGTATAACACAATAGTTAAAGCACAGTGTGTGCAAACTGAAAATCAGGAGGGCTGCCCAAGCTGTCAATGCAAACAACTCTTGTTTCCTTGAAGAAATTTGCCTGTGGCAACGTCTGAGTCTGTAAAGCATTACTGAATCGTGCAGCCTTCCCCTGGCTCTCATGGGAAGTATCACTGCGGAGTATGTTGTCAGAAGCTTGGAAAGAATTTCTGGTGAGAGTAGTAAGCTCTAATTCTGTTTGTTCTTGATCTTATTTAGTAAAATGAATTCTGCTTAACAGTGTAATTTTTCCAAAGGGCAGGAAGACAGTAGTACAAATCTGATGAGTATTTCAAAATCCAAGAATGTATTCACTTGAATAGAATAAGCAATTTTGAATCTGTGGGGAAAGCAATCCGTATATATAGAGGAGAGACAATTCTAATCATAAGTTAAATCATTTTTTTCTGAAAGCTTGATTTACTTTTTACAGTTCAGTTTACCCAATCATTTATGGATTTAAAGGCACTAGGTCAGTGCTGCTACACATGGTATGCTCACCTAACCAGGTGCCAGGCCAGACCACAGGCTGTAAATTCCTGAGGACAATCTGTCTGCTTATAAATAAGTGAAAGCTCACATGATTTATTTGATACCTGTTCTGACCTCCTTGTAAACCAGTCTAGAGTCTGAGACTCTTTTTTTTCCCCTTCAATATAATGTTATTTTTGGCAAATAAACCTATGAGAAGCAAAGCCAAGGGTGAGAGCAGAGAATTGGTACGCTCTAAAAATAATTTTGTCACAAGTTGTTCATTCACACTTAGTCCATGTTAGGTGGTAGTAAATGATCTCCTGCAACCATTGCTGTAAGCTGGTAGCTCACTTACAACACCAATAATACTCTGACAGACAAAATCCTAAAGGACAAAAATACCAGGAAAAGTGCTTAAGTTCAGCAACTTTCAAGTGATTTGCCTCTGGCTGCTCTGTGCTGAGGGACGCATATAGATGATGCTGTTTCACTAAAGAAACAGCTGAAACAGAGAGTGCCCACTCAAAGTAAAAAAAAAAAACTGGCCAAATTGACATATTTTTAAATCTGACCCTTGAGTAGGATTTTGTAAATGCAGTGTGTTAGAGCTTGTGTGTGTGTGTGTGTGTGTCGGCTGGTTTTGTTGAAGAATTAACGCTTTTGCAAGAGTTTGGGGTTTTTTGCATGGATAAACCAAATGCACTGAAGCAAATGTAGGTGACTGGTGTTTATTCATCTGTGCCTAACTATTAAATCCAGAAAATCCTCTGCAAATTTGGTTTCTCTTGCTTCCAGTTGGGATGCACCAAGTGCATCCTGCTGCAGCTGATCTGGGCTGATAGTAACAGTCTGTTCTTTCTGACTTTCTTTCTAGACTGTCTCTTACACACAGTTCCTATTTCCCACCAATGCTCTGGGAGCTCGGAGGAACACAATAGACTCCACCTCATCCTTCTCCCAATTTCGCAATGCAAGCCATCGTAGCCTTTCTTTGGCCAGAGCTAACAGCACCCAGGGGAGCATTGATGCAGGTAACTTCTCAAGAAGCTTGTTCTAATATCCTTGGGTACCCTGGTGATAGGCAGTTACTGTGCGGGATGGACATATGTAATGTTTTAGTTCCCCTTTTTGCTTCAAGTTAAGCGAAATACAGTCTCGTGTCATGGGTGAAACAGCTCATCCCATGTTTATTTAGCAAAGTTGGCTTGTGAATGGTGACAAGTTACGTAAACAAGGCTGCTGGTTGTGCCGTCTGCCCCGATGGCACTCGGTGTGCCGCCTCCTGTCACCAGCATTGTTTGTTCCTCCTGCATCAGGCCCATCATTACCTCCCTTTGCTATGGAAAATTTACAGTGGCAACACAGTAGTCATAAGCTGAAGGTGTAAATCATCCTCGTGACCTTTATTAGGCTGGAAAGGGCTATGTTTACAAAACCAGGCACAAAACATAAGCCAAAGCACTATTTGCTTAAGATACTTTGGCATGTTTAATGAAACAAATCAAAACATCCCCATAAACAGATGAAAACTTGTTGCTGGGAATAAAAGTCATTGTGAGCTTCGTATAATTTCGCAGTTCTGTAAGCTGTATTTAACAGGTAATTCTTAAGCTGTAGGTCGCCTGTATCTTTGCAAAATGTATTAATATTGAAATACTTAAGAGTTTTCAAGGTTTAGAGGAATCTTTTGACTCTTTCAAAAAACTTGCGTGAAGATCATCTTGTGCATTATCTGTGCCACTTCTGTTAAGCCCAGAGATTTCTTGATGTAATGAATTCCTTTCTTATATTTACCATTGTTTTATAGGTAGCGACCTTGGAGACTTTGTTGAATACGATCCAAATCTTTTAGATGATCCCCAGTGGCCGTGTGGCAAACATAAGCGGGTTTTAATATTTCCTTCATATATGGTAAGTGATACACAAAATTAAATGTAGCGCATGTGAGTTTGGGTAACAATATTTTGAAGGGTGAGGTTACATTTGGCCATATTTTAAGATTTTTTTTATTTTTTTTTTTAATCTACTAATAACAGCTGTTTGGAATGCTTTGTTCTAAATGACAGTTACTTACCAGGGCATGTGAAAACGAACTCGTGGAGGTATTAAAAAAGTAAACGCTTTTATTACCACTGTATTTCATAAACGCTGCAGATGAAAGACTTGTTGGAACAATGCGTTCATTCTCTTGCATTCAGAAGAAAATTTATACTTCCTGTAATTGGCATCTATTACAAAATAGGAGGATGCCCATTAGGATTTTTCCAAAGTCATGAAGCTGCATTGTGTTTTGATGTTTATCATTCACTCCTTGGAACAGCGCTTCGGTGTCTAGTAGAGCCTTTGTTTCCCAGGTATTTATTTCACCATGGGATAGTCCTTCTTTAATTGCAGCAATTACGAGCAGAGCCAGTGTATTTTTCACTATATCTGAACCCATAACAATACAGACGCATAACTCTTCCTTGATCTGTGCTCTATTGCAACATTTTTGTCTCATGAGAGACTTCTGTAGCCTTCTTTTTGGTTGCACCAAGTCTGTAGACTGGTGTTCTATTTTGGCAGGACCGCTGCAAGATGGGATGCTGTCATATGTGTGTGCGCACGTATCTGAATTATACATGCGAAGTAGTAGGAGGCAGCAGGAAAAAGCTTCTTTGTGTTTCTTTATTTTTTTAAGTTACGATCTAGGACTCTTATCTATATACAAATATGATAGGATTTGAAACACAGGAGCCTAAAGTGTCATCCATGCCTTCATTTAACTTGGAACAGAGGTTTGGTTTAATAAACAACTAGCATACATAAAGATACAGCCTTTATAGGATCTTCTCTGCCCCTCACCCTGGTCTTTATTTGATAATAGGGCTCTCAGGTGCGCTGTCTTCAAAATAAATGGAATTTCTGTGTTCCTTGTAGTCTGAAGCCTAACTCCTTGCTGGCAAGGGTGTTCTGCCTGTTGCACAGAAAGGCTTAACTGAGCTCTGAGCTCTGCGTTTGTGCTAAATTTTCAAGTGGGAAGTTCAGTATGCCCTCTGCTTGCTTTCAGCCAGTTTTACTTTTAGGGTTGGCAAGTTATTTTTTTGGCTGCCAGCCCACAGAGCATCAGCCTTTCGCGGCAGCTACGTCTGGGTGGGAAAATATTTGTGGGGTTTCGATATGGTTACTGTCAGGGACAGGGAACTGTCATCCCCCAAACGGAAGGACGTTGTTAACTGGCATCCATAGTGAACATAGCTTTCGCAGCCACAGTTGTGTTTCCAGCTGTCCGCAGGCTGCGGATGTGTGCCAGGCAATCCGAGTCCTCCGGGATCACCTGAGGTCTTTGATCCCTTTTCACCCTGGTGGTGTTGGGATGGACGTGGTCAGGAGAGCCGAAATAGGTCAGGGGGAGGTCTCCGCCCAGGAGCGAGTGTTCCATGCCCTTCTTCTTCATCTGCTGGTTAACCACAGCATTTTGAAGTACTTTTATTGCAATAAGGAGCTGGCTGGGGATTTCCACTATTACAGAGGTATGATTAGATGCTTTGTAGGTGACAAATGGAGTTCAAGGACAATTGTTAAGATCAACGTTATTATTTGCATAGAATATATCTGCATTGACTGGAGTCTCCCTGCTTTTTCGTTTTCTCTAGGAGTTTAACTCCTACTGCTGCTGGGTCTGGAAAAATGTCTTATTTCCTATTGTGGGGGCTTTTTTTGCCTGAATTTACCTTCCAGCTGTCACTTCTTCAGCACTGCCTGAGGGGTCTGCAGCAGTCATGTATCCCTCTCTGAAAGCGGGCGCTAATCTAAGAAAGGTTTGAAGGGCATTAAGTGCTGTGTTTCTTTTCTTGGTGGAAATAACTGGCACGTGCCAATAGCTCACTTGTCCAAGGTCGGAGGGTTTTGCCTGGCTCTGGTCAAAGCAGCACAGCTGTGATGCCGTGCAGGAGCTGCCTGCAGGGTTTTGTCAGAAACCCACGAGTGGGTGGTTGCTCTTCAGGGCTCAGCTGGAAGATTTCGCAAGGGGCTGGTGCTTCCTTCAGCTGCAAGAAGGAAGAAAAGGTAGCGCTGGAGTGTCCTGTGAGCTTGCAGGTTATATAGCATTTTGCAACTCAGGCTGTGGGTAAGGAGGGCTTGTGTGTCGAGCTGATGAATATAGGGCTATATCGGCTCTGTAGGAGACTTTACTTGCATCCGTATTAGACTTTCCAGAGTTGGCTGGCACTCCCCCTCCCTGCAGCTCACGTCAGCGTGAACAGGAGCACAATAGGCTGTAACTTCAAGTCATTTTCTTCCCCAGCGTATGCAGCAATTAAAGCAGATTGCAGTCTGAGGCCAGCAAGAAACCTGTGGGTTTTTTTTCCCTGGCCATGCACAGCCATTGTGGTATCGACAGACCTCTGCCAAGTGACCGCGGAGCTGTAGAGATGCTGCACACAGATTGAAACCAGTCTCTGCTCCTGAGTGGAATATAACAGTAATTATCTGCCTCTTGCAAGTGCTGGAGCAGCTGAGAGCAGCTCTGATGTCAGCGCCCAACATTTCGTTGTGTGCGGAGAGCTGCAGCTTGTAATTAAAGTTTGGTTACTTGGCCAGCATTTAGCATTAATGCTTGGCAGCTGCGAGCTTGTAGATATTTTCCCCTCCCAACCCCCTCGCCTCTTATGGATGTCAGAGCAATTAGTGGGGGGAAGGTGGGCACGGGGGGTGGGAAGGCGTGGTGGTGCGGATGAGGGAGGCTGGATGCTGGGCTGTGGAACAGGGCTCTGCACACTGATATTACTCCTGGAAGCCCGGCTTGTGCTTTGCAGGCCAGGATTTCTCCGCCAGTGAAGCTCTGTCTGTGTGAAAGCTGCGTCAGTGAACACTGCAGGCTTTATCCCAGGGCACGGGACAGGCAAAACGTGTGGCCCTGCTTGGATTTTCCTCTGAAATACGTGCAGTCAGCACTTTAACCTATATAACATGTGGTTCCCTCCATGTTTGGAGAACCTGAGTTTATCATCACTGACATAAATAGTCTTGTACCTTTACTGGACTGAATTAGTCCTAACTTGNTCCAACTCTAGCTATTCTGTGATTCTGTGGTGATTCTTTGTTTCCTAACTTCAAGTCCTCAGTGGTTTTCAAGGAGTAGCTGAGCCTTCCTCCTTGAAGACAGCCATGGGGAAGGAGAAGTGCTTTCTGTTTGGTCTTTTTTTACAGCCAAGTTCCTAGCTTGAAAGGGTTCGCACTTCCCTGTCACATTGCTAAAAGTAATAGCCACAAACAGCCTGTCAGGAAGATTCTGAAAGAGCAGCTTCAATAGTTTCCCAAATGCAAACTCTACGGCTTTTATTAATTGTGTTAGTCATATTTAAATTCTCGTCTACCCCAGAGAAATTATTGTGCTTTATGTTGGCTTCGTAGGAGAGTCTACAATCTCTACCACAATCTAAACAGTAAGAGGTAGAAGAATTTCATGCCGGGGGGGGAGGGAAGAGGGAAACATCATGTCACAGTTAACAGATGTCTTCCTGGCTGATACTGCTAAAACAGGAATTCTTGCAGATTCATAAATCTCTCTAGAATGGGAACTTTATCTGCCAGAGAGAGCAGTAGTTTCTGTGCTAGAGCCTTGCATTGACCAGGGTACATCCAAATTCATTTGGTGACTCCGTGTGTTCTTCCCAGCAGAAATGAACTCCTTCCCTGTAGAAGGAGAATCGCAGAACGGTTAGAGTTGGAAGGGACCTTAAAGATCATCCAGTTCCAACCCCCCTGCCACGGGCAGGAACACCTCCCACCAGGGCAGGTTGCTCAAAGCCCCGTCCAGCCTGACCTTAAACACTTCCAGGGATGGGGCATCCACAACTTTTCAGGGCAGCCTGTTCCAGTGCCTCACCACCCTCAAAGGAAAGAATTTCTTCTTGAAATCTAATCTAAATCTACCCCCTTTCAGTTTAAAACCATTACTCCTCATTTTATTGTTCCACTCCATGATAGAGTCGCTCCCCATCTTTTCTGCAGGCGTCCTTTACGTACTGGAAGGTCATTATAATGTCTCCCCAGACCCTTCTCTTCCCTAGACTGAACAACCCCAACTCTCTCAGCCTGTCCTCATAGGAAAGGCACTCCAGTCCTCTGATGATCTCTTACCAGGCATGCAGCTGGTCCCCACTGTCCTGCTTTTGTTGGTAACACAAATGCAGGAGCATCTTCAGGTAGCTGCTTTACATTGCCAAAAAGTACAGCAAAAGAAGAGAAGCCCATATCAATAGTGTCTTGACTTTGAGTGCCCCTTTTGTAACAACATCCCTACAGCATCCATCTACCCATGCCCAAGGGGTGCCCTTGGAAACTGGTTTGGGTACTTAACTACAATTTCAGCGTATTGGTTTAATAGTGTCAAAACAAATTGGCATTTCCACATGACTCATAAAAAAGCACATTGCAAAATTCTGCAGTGCTCTTACAGCAGGCTGGCCCTCAGCCTGAGTTTGCCAGGTACTGCTGCACTTGTGTCGAGCACAGCCAGGCTGTGTTATTAAATATTAGTCCTCCGATGTGATCTTAAAATTAGAACTGCTTGCTGCCCTGGCCGCTTAGTCTGACAAAAGCCCTGCATGATGATGTAGCGCATTTGGTCTCTTGCTTTCCCCTTCTGTCTTTCAGAAGGAGCATCAAGGTCAAGAATACTCTGCTACAGCCAGCATCCTTGGCTGTCGTCACTCTATTCTTTGAGCCGCTTCTGTAGCTGTAAATTAAGCATTCCCAGGCTGCTTTTTAATCAGCTGCTGACCTTGTACACAAAAGTCTCAGGGATCAGAGGATCACAGGGGTGGCATATATATATATATATATTGTGATTTAAACCCTGTGCTCCGTGCGTTTGATGCCACATTTGGCTGAGACTCCAATAAACAACTATTTTGTAGCAATGACACGCTGCATTAATTGAGAATGATTCCAGTGCGTTAACTGTACAAAATATGCTGGCGTCCTTCCATGTATTTTAATTCAAAGAGGCAGTTTTAAGATTATTTGCTTGGTGAAATTTGACATCTTTCAGTTTAAAGTCCTTGAATGTTAATAACTTTTTAACAACAGAAATATCTTCTTTTAGTCTTATTTTTCCTTTTTTTTTTATTGTTTGGGGATTTTTTTAAATTATTAATAAGGTGTCACTTGCATGTTCCATCACCATTTTAAGCCTCTGTTCCATCAGGATTTCCCATATCATCCCTGCAAGTGTTTAAGGCCAGGCTGGATGGGGCTTTGAGCAACTTGGTTTAGTGGGACTGTGACAGGGGTGTTGGAATGAGATGATCTTTAAGGTCTCTTGCAACCTAAACCATTCCATGATTCTGCGATATAAATGCATCTTCAGCCTGCATACTTCAGTTAGTATATGAATTAGGTTACTGACAGTTTGTAGCTACGTAGCTGGTCACCTATGGCATGCTTTAAGGTAGCCAAACAGTGCAGAGTCATTGACTTCTTTTCATTTCTTATTTCAAAATTCTGTTGAATTTTGTCTGCTCTCTGTGAGGTAGTTTTATCAGGGATACACAGTAATGACAGCTGAAGAGAACCTATATATGTATCTTTCATGTTATTCACCTATTTTATTCTGATTTTATCCTTCTTAAGCTGGAGATAGAGGCATCCAAGGCTAGATCACCTTTTACTGGTAGCGTGCCAAAGTAGGATTTATTTTCAACAATATTTCATATTGCCTGTCTTCCCAACCATCTCAGGCATCCTCCCTCCTCCCATATTTATCAAACTATATATACAGCTTTCCAGTGAGAAAGCAGCTGCTTGAAAACGCTTGTGAGTAACACACAAGCTAACCTCCAAGTTCAAAACTGCCAGCCATGCAAAAAGTGTGCAGAGTACAGATTTCGGCCGAAGCATTCATCATTGTGTCCAGGCATCTGTCAGCTACCATATATCAAGACCTTCATTTGTCTTGTGCAACTTCCATCACCAAACTAAAATATACATACACAGATTTGTATACAGAGAAGGTGAACAGACCTCACGAGGGAGTATTGCTGAATACTGAAGTGAAATGTGTTTTGTGCAAATAAGCTGTGAGAAACAAGACAGACGTTTCTGGATGACAGAAGTTACAAACATTCGAGATTAGAGTATGAGAGAAACAGTTTGGTAGTTCCCAGTGCCTTGCTCATGTGTCTGACAGCTTGGGGAGCACAGAGCGCCTGCCTGCTAGGGAATAGCATCATGTATTAGAAAGCACATTTGGATAGAAAAAAAGCTGTGCTTCTTTTAGGTAAATATTTGCAAACCCTTCATAAAATTTGGGGCATCACTGCTAAACTGTGCTTCTACATGGGAGATACCAGAATTTTTCCAGATAGATACCAGATAGATAAAAATCCACGCAATCTACAAATAGCCAGCTGAATGTGGGCCAGCAGTGTGGCCAGGTGGCCAAGAAGGCCAGGAACAGTGTGGTGAGTAGGACTCAGGAGGTGATCATCCCTCTCTGTTTGGCACTGATGAGACTCTGTTTCAAGTACTGTGTCCAGTTTTGTGCCCCTCGCTACAAAAAAGACATTGAGGTGCTGGAGTGGGTCCAGAGAAGAGCAATGAAGCTGGTGAGGGGTNTGGTGATCTTAAAGATCTGTTCCAACCAAAACAATTGTATGATTCTGTGTCTTCTCTTCAACATAGTCACTTTGTTTGGGACTCTTGGGCAGCTCAAGTGCAATGAAATGGCATAAAACAGAGAAGAGAAGCATAAACGCTGAGCAGAAAGCAGGCAGTGAAGAATGACATTAGGTCAGAGTCCTCACATGTCAGATCCCAGCTGGTCCTTGGGTGTCACTAGGCCAGCCCAGAGGTTTCTTCCACTCCATCCCTCATGGGCAGAGGCAGTGTGGGGTGCAGGAAACCTGGGGTTTCTCTATAGCCTTGTGGGTGCTGTGCACCAGCCGCGGTGTGAAAGTGAGAGAATTGAGAAACAGTTAGAAGGAATAACTAATGCAATCACTCAACAGACACTAATTCTGTGTTGCTTTTGAATTACCTATCAAAAGATAGTATTTTTCTTTTTTCTTTTTCTTTTTCTTTTTCTTTTTTTTTTTTTTGCTGCCTGCTTCTCTGATGGCAAGGTCCCACATGCACACATTTCTATAGGTACCACCTGGGCAAACAGAATGACAGAACAGTATGAGGTTGGAAGGGACCACTGGAGATCATCTTCCAACCCCCCTGGCCAAAGCAGGTCCTCCTAGAGAAGGTTGCACAGGGTCTTGTCCAGGTGGATTTTGAACGTCTCCAGAGACAGACTCTGCCACCTCTGTGGGCAGCCTGTTCCAGAGCTTTGCCACCCTCAAAGGGAAGAAGTTCCTCCTCATGCTTAGATGGAACTTCTTATGTACAAGCTTGTGCGCAAAAACAGCATCTCACTGGGCTTCTGCAGCAGTGATGGAAAACAAAAAAAAATAATAATCAAGGGGAAAAAAATAAAGTTGCACAATTCCTTTTCTTGAGAATAAGGGCAGTTGGCTGAGCCTTCCAGCATGGCACTGACAAGATGAGACTGCTGCCTTGGAGCCAGTGTGTTCAAACATGCTGCTGTTATCCTGTTACATGAATCAAAACCAGCACACACCAGCTTTCATCTGGATTTCATTATTGTGATTTATATCATAGGGACCGTTGTCTTGCAGGAAGCAGGAGTGTACGGAGTTGGGGGGAGGGGGAAGATTCTTATCAACAGGACAAAATTGACAAATCTCTCTGTTTAAAAATAGCCGTGCCCTCCTTACCGTTTTCATTTTTAAGCAGTCTGCTTATTCTCAAGCCTTGCTTTAAAAAGCAACGTTTTGCCCTTCTGAAGAGAATTTAGCTGAATTCTGTCAAATCTCCCATGGGCTGGAGGGAGTCCCAGGTAAAACAGAGGGTGCCTGCGGGGCGGCTGTGGGGAAAGGTGCAGCCCAGGAGGGGCTGCTGCTGCTGTGTGGTAGAGACTGGGGCTAATTTCTGGCCAAAGGATGGCCAGACCCTCCCTCTGCTACCATGCCCTTTCTGCTGCCACGTGGTTTCTAACGGGCAGGCAAGGTTCGTGTGTGATTGCATCCTTCTCTGCACAATGGAAGATGATTAACCTGGAGAGAGCCAAAGGCAAAGCTGCCAGAAAAGCCCATGATCACTTTGAGGGAGATAATTAAGATAAAACTAAGGAGCTCCGTGGTGATGGAGAGCAAACAACAGGCAGTTAGGTTTGCAGTGAAGCATGAAATAAGGTGTCACGTAGCTTTGCACAGTAGGACCGAGCTCACTCTTTCTAGGATTTCCCAAGAGAACCAAAAAATGCTGGTAATAACTAAAATAATCTTTGGATTTAATAGCAGGTAACCTTTATGTGCTCAGTGTCTCTTTACCATGTAAGTAGCAGCAGCATGAACTGACGCTTCATTTGCTTTGAGCAGCAGGTAGCACTAGTCTCAGTTCAGTTATGTGGCTTTTTTCAACGGTCCCCTTATAACAGTACTAAGAGGAACTTTCTTAAAAAACACATAAAACTCCCAGCATAACCGTGTGTCAGAAGCACCCAACTTGCTGATGATCCTCTGGCAACAAAACCAAGGAGCAGGCAGGCAGTGACCTCCCAGGGAAAAGGAGGAGAAAATTAATTGGTAAGATCTTCATTCTTCTGCTTCAGAGGGCTGAGACCTTCCAGATGAGATGAAGCACAGGAGAAGCTGTTAGTGACAAAGAGCCATGGTCACGTGTACATCCCTCCAGTCTCAGCAAGATTAAAAGTAGGCAGACCCACACATTCACTTGAAGCCTTTTCCCTCCAATCCTAGGTAGGGCAAGGTTTCTCCTCCCTGCTTTTTCCTCTCTTCCTTTTATTCAGGCACGGTAGAACGTTGCCTGCCTCAGTGTCAAGGCAGCGTATGAGGTTTTGCCTCAGTGGCCGTGCAGTGTCTGCCCAGACCCACACTCAAGCTCCTCCGTACGCACGCAGGGCAACAGGGGTGGCTGAAGAGCGATGAGGAGGCTTTCTCCTTTTTGATGATTTCTTATAACTGGTAGCTTTCCGTAATAGTGATGAGTTTCCTTAATAAATTACCCCCTTTACTGAGTAAAAATTGGGCTGGTGCCTGACAGATTGACTGTGTTGGAGGGGGCTCACGAGCATTTATACTTAGGAAAACAAATGAGAAGGCAACTGTGCTGCGTGACGTGTCTAGCAGATTTACCTGCCAGGACATAACAGGGAGCTGTTTATCTGGGCAGATGATGCTTCTCACATTGCATATCAGAGAGCAGAATGGCTCTCGTTTTAAAATGTGTGCATGACCGTAACAACACCCCGTGGCAAGAAGCTGGTGTTTTCCTCTCTAGTACAGTACGTTTACCTCAAATACTGCTGTGTGCTATTCAGGGGAACAAATGCTCTGCTTTCTTTTAAAATCCTTTAATTATCTGTTATTTCAGTATTCTATCTTCTAAATGAGGTGCAGGGAAAGTTAGGTGTGTTTTACTCCCCTTCATGCTCATTATGGCTCCAGACAAGAACATGATTGGATAGCAAGAGTTGTCCGATTGCTCTCTGGAGCCATTACACTCTCTCCTCCCCAAGTCCTTCCATATACTGTTTTAATTATTGGAAAAAAAAAAGCCTGCAAGCATATGCAGTCAGTCTTTTTGCTTAATTTAGATTCCCATGAGGATATAAATGCAGCGAGGCTCCATCTTTTATAAAGGCATGACATGCAACAAGTGTTTTGAATGCCTCTCCACGTCTTGCTTAGTGTTAGCAGCCCTTTGCTATAATGTAGGTTAATCAGAAACAGAAATTAGAGGGGAAAGATTGTTTTACTAGAAAGAGAGAGGACTGCACTGCAGTGTGCTGCTCTCCTACTGCCCATGCTTGAAACTGGCTGGGAGCTGGGTGCCTGGGGACCAGGTTGTCCCTTGGCTGCCCAGGCTGAGGCTTTTCTCTGCTTCTCTCTGAGAGGCGGAAGAGCCAAAGCCAGAAAGAGAATTGACGTGTCCCCAAAAATGAAGGTTGGTTTGTTGTCCAGATGATAGATTTTTCCAGGCACAAATACAGGCTGGGTGGAGAATGCCTAGAGAGTAGTCCTGAGGAGAAGGACTTGGGAGTGCTCATGGATGAGAAACTCAACATGAGCCGGCAGTGCGCGCTGGCAGCCCAGAAAGCCAACCACATCCTGGGCTGCATCAAGAGAAGCGTGAGCAGCAGGTCACGGGAGGTGATTCTCCCCCTCTGCTCTGCGCTTGTGAGACCCCACCTGGAGTCCTGTGTCCAGCTCTGGAGTCCTCGACAAAGAAAGGACATCGAACTGTCGAAGTGGGGCCAGTGGAGGGACACAAAGGNCTTTAAGGTTGCTTCCAACTCTGACCATTCAGTGATTCTGTGATTTTTGTGGTGACAAAGGATTTGGGTAAAATGCTTCCCAAATGAAGCCTGAAGGAACAGGAGAAGTGCTGCACACAAAGCTCTGGCATTGCAGGATTGCCCGGGAGGACCCTCTACTACTTGTGGAAATAGGTTGTGACAAAAAGAAATGGCAAGCTCAACGTAAAGGAAATAGATTGTGCGCTTTGAATGTTCTCCTAAATTAGTACTTTGTCCACTTACTGCCTAACTTATGACAGCATTACTGTCTTGCACTCTACTGGATGACCTGCTGGGTAGGCTAATTACCTGTTCTATCACAATAGTATGCTGTGGCAGCCAAGAACTTGTACCAGCGTTTCCTTTGAGGAATCAGTTTGAGCTTTGAGGAATCAATTTGAGAGAAACTCACCATTTGTCTGAGAACCGCATGAAAAGATACACACAAAATCAGGTCATTAAATCAGTTATTGTGGGGTTTTTGGGTTGGTTTTTGTTTTTGTTTTTTTTTCTGGTTTAACAAGACTTCTGAGCTAGGTTTTATCTACCCACATTTAGCTTAAGCTTACTTTTACTAATCCTTGGAAGATCCTGGTAAGGTCTGTGTGTTCAGGTCAATGTCTCAGATTTCAGGTGACTTTTTCTGATGAAACAGTCACAAATTGTTACCTTAATTCAGACCGAATTTCCCCTCTCCCAAAAGCTTTGGGACTGACTGATGTTTGTTTGATATTCCTTGCTTTTGGAAATTGAGTGATCTTCTTTGTTGCAAACTAAAAGAGAAATTCTCTCTTGACCGTGTGTTACAGACCACAGTCATAGACTATGTGAAGCCATCAGATCTCAAGAAGGACATGAATGAGACCTTCAAGGAGAAGTTCCCTCACATCAAGTTAACCCTCAGTAAAATAAGAAGGTATGTGGCAAAGCTTGGTAAGGCTGCAGCTGTCTCACGTTTCAGTGCAATTGCTGCTGTACACGAGGGGAAGGACAGTGCTGATTGATCTTCCCGGAGCAGCGAGCGGCAGAGGTGCAGGATAAGTCAGAGGGTTGCTTTGATTAGTGGGCTGAGTAAACAAGATAGGGGAGTGTACAAACACACACCGGTCAGGTGTCAAATGCAGCATCTAGTGGGATGAGGATGCTGTCTGGGCACGCATTATACTAAAATAACCAGAAAAATAACAGAAGAATCTCTAAGCTCATGGCACTTAGCTTAAAAAGAGACCGAGGGAATTAAAATACTGAATTTTGTACCTTGTCCAGGGGGCATGGCCAGAAGGAAAGCAAGCAGTCAGCTTCACAATAACATTGTAGTATTTCATTCACCAGTGTAGCAGGCTAGATGTGTGGCTTCATTGAAGTAATGATGATTTGGTTTGACTGAAGGGGCCAGAAGGCTACCCAGTCGTGTTGCTCTGTACCCAGACAGTGCTGCGGTACGTGGAAGGACTGTCGGTTTGGATTTGACCAACCATATCCAGCAGCAAAGCTGCATATAGAGCACGAGCAATCAAGCTGTTGTTACTAAATAAAGTGTCTTCACCTTGAGACCTCTGCTGAAATATTATTATTAAAAATGTCAAAGCTTTTCAGTTGCTGTTACAGTTTGACACAACTATTTATTGGGGGCAGCGAGGGGAAAGAGTGAGGTCAAAATGTGCCATGATATGTGTCTCCAAAACAGAGCAATTAATGGAACATAATTAACGTAAATTAAGTTTTCCTTTTCCCCTCCATTTGACTAAGCAGGAATCTCTGAAAGGCTAGCTCTTAGGGTGAAATGAAAAACACTTCAAAACATGGTTCACAGCGTGCTTGTCTGCTCTCTTTACTCAGCTTGAAGAGAGAAATGCGCAAGCTTGCTCAAGAAGAATGTGGTTTTGAAGAGCCTACGGTGGCCATGGCCTTTGTCTACTTTGAGAAGCTCGCTCTCAAGGGGAAGCTAAACAAGCAGAATAGAAAGCTTTGTGCTGGAGCCTGTGTTCTTTTAGCTGCCAAAATTGGCAGTGACCTCAGAAAACACGAAGTCAAGCATCTTATAGATGTACGTATCCATGGGTTTCCAGTGTTCCTTCTACATGAAGTGCCAGCATGTGGTGTGGTCTGTGCAAGGCTGCTTGTCAGTAGTCACCCTCTCATCTAGGTTTCCAGCTGTGCAGCCAGCTAAATGCCTTTTTTTGGTATACATTTATGTGGAAGTAGTAGTGATCAATGTCAAGCTCATTTGGTGTGATTGAAGACCCTGGTGTCAGATACTGTTAGGACTGAGAGGTATCTGACCACCATTCTGTCAATCCAAGTCAAAAGTTAAACCTGAGGAAATTCATTTTGCTTTTAATTATGTTTTCAAGAGTGTCAATAAAAGTGAGTCCTTTGAGTAAGAGTGTCCTTTGTGAGGCAAGCGCAGATACTTATTTCAGAGGGGATCTAATAAACTACCAAGTTTGTACTTCTTTCATCAAGTTAACCTTTCGGGCAAGAAAACCTAAGGAAGTGTTCCCATTAGAACACCTCAGCCCAGCTGGGGGTTATTTTGGATAGAGTAAGGTGTTTGGTCTTCCATATGAAAGAGTTAACAGAAGGGGGTGTTATTCTGTAATCTGTTTGCAAGCACCAAGATACCAGCCTGATATAAGGCTACAGAAAGTTAGGGCAGGTGGCTGGGTGCTTGGCTCCAACAGCTCGTGTAGTTCAAGAGACATGGAAACTTGACTGGGGGGCAGAACTGGGCTTGTGCCCTTCTGCTGCCATCACAGAGCTGGGTGGACAGTCAGTTCGTTAGAAAGCCCTCCAAATTACCTGAAAAAAAATCAACCTGGTCAGAGTTGGAAGATCTGGCCTCTCATGCTACCCTGAAAAATTGGTCCATCCGTAAGACACGTTGAACTTTTCTGTAGACCCAGTGGGCAGAGAAGGATGGGGAAGAAAATATCCCTGAACAGCTGGTTGCCTACTCATAGCATCCAAATCCAGTGAAAACAGCAGAGCAGATGGGAGGTTTAGTACATTACAGCAGAAAGCCAACTATGAAACCCATCTCGCCCCCCCTTGAGGATAGTAATTTCTATTACTCACTGTTCTTACGGTTGTTGCAGATGACACCTTCTGCCTCTGAGGTATTAAGATCAAATGTACTTAATTGTAGCAGAAATAATTTCCCCAATAGGGCTTTGTAACACAGTCTAATGCTGAAAGGAAAATCAGTGATTTCCAGCAGTGCGGGAAGTTTGCGGGCAGTTAGGAGATGCGTGTCTCCCATTACACCAGTGATTTTGGGGTTTGCCTGAAGCCAGGATTTTCCCCTTCCTGCAGTGGTAATCTCTGTGATCATTAGAAGATGTATCTGCTGGAGATGGAGTGAGTGAAATGACAAACAGGTCAGAAATAGGATGGCTGGCTGAGCTTTGTAAGTTCACCTTCACAGCAGGGAATGGGTACATCCAGTTCATCCCGCTCTCATTTTCCAAACCTAGAACCATGCAAGTCCAGCAGGGCAGAGGCTTAATGGCAGCAGCACGAGTGTCTTGAGTAACGTCTTCTGCAAGAAAGCACTAGAAAGTGAAATCCCCATTCGCAAAGACTGGTATTATTTATTTATTTATTTTCCTTCCCTTGGCTGTTGTTGCAGAAACTGGAAGAGAAGTTCCGGCTGAACAGGCGAGAGCTGATCGCCTTCGAGTTCCCGGTGCTGGTGGCCTTGGAGTTTGCTCTCCACCTTCCCGAGCACGAAGTGATGCCGCACTACAGACGCTTGGTGCAGAACTCCTAGCGCTGGCTGCCCTGCGGGGAAGGGGCTCCCGACTGTTCCCACTCGGCTCTCCCGAGCCGCAGCTACTACTGGAAATGCAAAATCAGACTCCTGACACTTCGCTCGCGCGCTCCCCAGTGCAGTGTTTCCGGCAATCCATAGGGAAGCACCGCATCGGCCTAAGACTCGCAGCTTGGACAAATTTACGTGTCGTTACTTTCTCAAAGCAGGTGAAGACTGAGCTGTTGGTAAATGGTTAACGTGCTGAAACTGGGTGGCGACTGACCCTGCTTGTGGGGACTACAGCTGTAAGAGCAGGCGGAAATTTGAAGGGCAGCCTCCGTGACCACCCCCCTCTCCATCACACAAACCCTGGAAGCCCACGTGAGTGCATTTCTCATAGTGCTTTTTCTACAGACCTGCTGCAACTTCCAAGAGGACTTCTTAACGTGAAAAAGCTTTTAAAGAGGATATCTTCACTGTGTCAAAAAGAATGTGCCAATCTATTTTTGTATCAGCAATTGAAAGTGCACTTTTTCCTGTGGGGTGTTTGTGTGTGTAGCCGTGTGTGTGTGCGTGTGCGACACCGAGCTGATCTCAGTGCAGGTGGTTGGCTTAGCTGTTTCCGAGTGTATCAGTTACCGATGGCCAAGATCAAGGTGACCTTACGTGTTTACTTCTTGAAAAACAAAACTACTGGAAAAATGGTAAACGGGATCATTTTTGGACACTTGGTTTTTTTAAATCTCTGATCTTTCCAACATTGTACCTTTGAAAGGATTACACTACTACTGCTACGAGAGAAGGATCAGCAACTGACCTTGAGTTTTCAGTCGTGTTTGTGATGAAGATGAAAGCATTAGTATGAGATTTCCATGTCATGTTTTTTAAAAATATCTTGTGTTAAGCCACATGCATATTTTTAACCTTCGCACTTTTCCCACTGTGGAGATGGTTAGACTTGCACTCTGTAGTGTTGTATTTCTGTGCTCTATGTTAGAGTGCGTAATAAGCACATTTATTGTGCTGTATCTTAAAACAGTGTTTTATTAAAAAAAAAAAAGAAAAAAAGAGTAGGGCTCAGCAGCATAACAGGTGTCTTAAGGCTCCAACAGCAGGGGCATCGGCTCTGGTTAAAGTTTTTTGGTTTTTAACTAGAATTGACTGTGCAAAACCTAAAATCAGTGCCCACTGAAGTTAAAGGTCCAGTTCCTTTAGATGTTTCAGTACTGGAGTTTTACAGTAAAACTTCTCGCAGCTTCCCTGGTTCTGACTGGACACCCAGAAAGCCAGAGGGCTTCACCCAAGCTCCCCGATGCTACACCCACACTAAGCTAGCGCCATGCTTACAGACATCGTTCGGCTGTTGTTACCCTGTGAGGTTACACCCCTGTCCAGTCTTCTCCTGTGCTGGTTCACTTAACAAGCCTTGCCCTCAACATGCCCCACGTGGATCCAGTAAAGTCAAATACTTGCAGTTATGGTATTTCTAAAACTAAAATTTAAAAAATGATAATAAAAAATTTAAAATCTCAGGCATGAGATTTTAGCTGAAGCCTTACCTCTCTTAAGTTTGGGAGTGCTTGCTCGGAGTATGGAAAGGGCTTGTGAGCAGAACGTAGAGAAGTGGGACATTCTAGAGGATGCAAACACACTAATGCTTACCTTCTTTCGCTCTTTTAATCAGTTTTGTTATTTCCTTCAGTTAGGCCAGGAAACATCCAGTTTCTTTACCAGCTTTGACTCCTTTAAATTCTAGCATAAAAAACACCTGCGTGTGATTGCTTTGTAGGATCTGGAAAGGTTACACAAGTCAGGACAGAGGGGAACTTGTTTGATGCTGTTGCTCTCCCTCCATTTTAAGGGGGAGGGTGACCATGCTAGCTTACAGCTATTATTAATAGTTATCTAATTACTGATTAGATACATTCCAGTGGGACTGGGGAGAAGGGAGTGAAGAGAAAAGCATGCACTTACCCCCCCGTGCAACGCCCCATGTCTCTGCAACCCACGTGTCACTTGGCCAGCTGCAGAATGAGGGGATGGAGCCCTCCCCGGTGCTTCTGCTCCCTCCTTCTCCTCCTCCCGGCCACCACACAGCCAAGGAACAGAGGAGCCAAGAGCCCGGAGCATGCCTGACGCCTACAGCTGCCCTGACGGTTTATTCAACCCAAAAAGGCAGTGTAGGGTTGACCTAGAAGCCAAAATGGTCTGCAGGTCTGCCAGGAGGGCTTCCATCCTTGGCTGCATCCCTTCCCCCCCAAATCGTGTATATATGTTCAAGATTTGCTTCTGATTGCAGAGATCTGTTTCTAATAGTGACCACTCAAGGCTAAGCAGAAGCTTTACCATTCTGTAAAGGCTTCTACCTTTTGCTTTTGAGTCTGATTTTTTTTTTTTTAATGTTGCTTTATAGTATTGCAGGGAAAAAGCAAATTGTGATTGCAAGATGCAGACTAAAGAATGACAGTCTTACAGTAGNCCAAGGAACAGAGGAGCCAAGAGCCCGGAGCATGCCTGACGCCTACAGCTGCCCTGACGGTTTATTCAACCCAAAAAGGCAGTGTAGGGTTGACCTAGAAGCCAAAATGGTCTGCAGGTCTGCCAGGAGGGCTTCCATCCTTGGCTGCATCCCTTCCCCCCCAAATCGTGTATATATGTTCAAGATTTGCTTCTGATTGCAGAGATCTGTTTCTAATAGTGACCACTCAAGGCTAAGCAGAAGCTTTACCATTCTGTAAAGGCTTCTACCTTTTGCTTTTGAGTCTGATTTTTTTTTTTTAATGTTGCTTTATAGTATTGCAGGGAAAAAGCAAATTGTGATTGCAAGATGCAGACTAAAGAATGACAGTCTTACAGTAGTCTTTAGAGACGCCATTGAATCACGCTGTCACATCTTTTGTCTTCTGTGCTGCTACCCAACCCTGATCTACAGTTTACACAGATTTCTGGGATGAAATCTGATTGCTGGAGACTTTCTGCTTTTTGTTGTTGTTCTCGTCGTCGTCGTTGTTTTGGGGGTGGGAAAGGGTTTTGGAGTGATGTTCAGCTACAGTTTGAATGTGGAATAAACACTTAAAATGGTGATGATGTTGCACTGTTCACTTAGGAACGTAAATAAAGCCATATGATGCTAGATATCGGAGCACAAAGCTTGGTCAGTACAATTTTGGTTAGGACAATGGGCAGGATTTGCCCCCCTGTTCTCCCAAACCCTGGGAAAATTCAGGCTGAAGTGGTAGAGAAAATCTGTACCAAACAAGAAAACCTTGTTGATTGTTTGCCTTTGTCTTACATGGTAATGAGTGTTGATTTACAAATGATTTTAGGTTCAACTTTAAATAGTTTGGGAAAATAATCCATTCCATATCACTTGTTCTGTTTTGAAATTATATGCCATACACTCTACCATGCAGAGTTTATTCCTTTTCTAAAAAAATAAAAATAAAAGTTTAAAAAAAAATGAAAAATCCAGATTCTTTTCCACCAGTGACAGTATGTAAAGTTATTCCATTCTCTCATCTGTATGTGTGTAATGGTTTTGATTTTGTCATCCTCTGGGACATAAAGCTGCTTATTAACAAGCCAGTGGTGGGATTGCCCCAGGACCCTCGCCATCTCCTGGTGTTCATCTTACTGCAGAGCCCTCACTTCCAGGATCTTTCCTCCAGCCCAGATCTTAGTCTTCCTTTCCCCAGACCATAGTTTAGGGGTTGGTTGGGGTTTTTTTTAAGCCATTCTTTTTGGCACCAGCTCATTTTACTGGCTCTGCCAGGCCCTAGTTCTCCCAGTCCGAGCCATCGGTGTGAAGGATGATGCACAAGCAGGATCCTCAGCATTGCTTGTGTCTCACGACCCCCTTGTTCGCTGGAGGGTTAAAGGTACACCACTTTGCACTTTGGTTTAGTCTAGTTGGTGGTACAGTTTACAACTGGTCCCTCTCCTGGTTGTATTTACAAGCAGCCACTTCTGTCTCAGAGGCTGAAAGTTCTGTTTGGGAAATTAATGTGCACACACCCAATGATCCCCTACCTGTTGGGATTCGAGATGGTTTTTTCCTCCTGTTACACCCCCTATCTAGGTGGTGTCACCAAACACCACCCATTTATTGTGCATTTTCATTCCACATTAATAAAGTTATGCAAAAGGTTTGGCTCCCTACCTCTACCCATCACTGTCTGGGTTCTCCAGAGACGCACAGCCGTAAATCGTATTTGTGGCTATACAAATACTAGCTGGGTTTACACAGAACCCAGGATGTACAAATATACAGAAAAATGCTTTACTGATCACTTTCCAGAGCTACTCGCCAACAGGCAATGGCTTCTTTGGGATAGTCTGTAACCTCTGTAAATGATGTTACTTCAGCTAATTGCTCCAGTCTCCTAAAATAGAGAGCCCACAGCCTAAGCGTTCCCCTGGAAGCCGCGAGGAGCAGTTTGTCAGGAGATGATAACACCTTCCCACAACGGTAAAGGATTTTGGCACCAGGTCCCACATTAAACAATCTTCTTTTCAAAAGAAAAGGTAAAAGTAGTTTAGCACTGTGAGAGACAGAGCCATCGCAGCAACAGTGTCAAAGCTGGGAGTGAAATCTGTCCCTGGTCGAACCTTTGGGAAGGGGCGGGGGGAAGGAGTGTGGGAGGAAGATTGGAGCTTAATTTGTTCATCTTCCATTTTAAACTTCGTAGTGAAAAGTGGGGGGGAGGACGGGAAAGATGAGAAAAAGGCATCTTTGAGTGCATCTCTTCCAAGAAGGTTGCAGAGAAGCAGAAAGGCCTTTCTGAAATCCTGAACCTTGTTCCTTCCCACCTATTTCAGTGAGAGCCCAAACAGCCGGAGACTCCCTGCATCAGCCTGGAGGCTGCTGGTCTGGAGGAGAGCGTTCAGGTTGCTATAAACAAAAAGAAAAAAACAAACCCTTGCCTAGACCCCAACAGCAAATACCAGGACCAACAGTGAGAGGAGAAACAATGGTTATTGTGAGGTACTGGGAAAGAGCGGGAGTTGTGATCCTGGAAAAGGGCCTGTGTACCTTCAAAAAGGTGGGAGGGATAAAGAAGTTGCTGCTGACTTGAACAGCAAACACTTCCTTCCCTTAGTGAGAGCTAAATATTGGCTACTATCGGAAGTTAATTTGCTCTTTCTAGGCGTTCCTCTAGCCTGTCACACACCCCTTTCCATAATCTTGCTGAGCACCGTCTTAAATCAGCTGGGACCCTTTGCCTATGCTACACATTTTTGATGCTCCAAGACCTAATGCCTCAAACCAGAAGAAGCCTTCCAGTTTGCAGTCAAATTTCCTTGGTGACTGATTTATAACTTTTTCAACTCTTGTCAGTATTTCATCTTTTCCCAAGATCTTTTCCCTATGGGAACTCTGGGATGGAGTCGGGGCTGGCAGCAGCAGCAGCAGCTACTCTTAACAAAGTCCTGGCATTTAGTTAGCACACTAAAAGGACAAAGAAGAGGCAAGAAAATAATGCTCTTCTAAGAGCTTCCAAGCACAGTGAGGTGTTAGCCCTGGCTAACAGCAGTGGGTATGTCCATCGAGGAAGAAGTTGTGTGAGCCAGGTTTTCTGAACAACCTAAATGACCTTTTTAATTCACCAGCACCCAGAGCCAGCCTTTATAATCCTCTTTCCTTCCCAGCACATACAGGCACAAAGGCCAAGTTTTCCTCTTCCCCATTGCTTCCTTCTACCTACTTAGAGAGTTGACTGGGAGACCAAAAGGATGAAGAGACAGAAGGGTTTATTTACAAACCTATATTAAATTCCCTGTGTTCACAAACAAGAGACTGGTTTACCAGCGATGGTGGGTTCTGTTAATTGATTTTTGAAGGGAGAATATTGGGATTTTCTTTCAGTTTTTAGACTAAGCTTTAGATAAGCTTTTTTTCAGCGCCTGTAGAGGCTGGAACCTTACAGCAAGGAAAAGTCTGGAGACATTAAGGCTACCTCAAGCCACCTGTTGCCACACCAGTAATTCACCATGGCTGCACTGTGTTGGGTTTTTACAAAGAACAAAGGCACAAGAATGGCGGTCGCAGCATCGGCATTTAGTCCCTAACGCCAGAAGACAAAAGGGTCCTCATACTGGTCCCTGAATTTCTGCCCACCTGTTTGCATGTTAGGCACCCCTGGGAGTGCACAGGTTAGCTCTTTCTCCTTCTCTCACACTTAGGCAATCACCACATACACACAAATCAAAATAGAAAAGCAGGTAAATTGGCAAATCTCAGCATATTTGTAGAATGCTGGGGAAAAAAAACAACAACCAAAGGCAAGTTTACCAAATGGTAAGCACAAGAGACACGTTACGTGCTGGTCTGCTCTCACTTCAAGGAGCTTGGGTGGCTGTCCCCAGCTGGTAACGCCACACGCCTGACAGCCTCCGCCACCCTTACACGCTTTGACATCACCTTGACTCACCAGCTACTCTGGATGGGGAGGGGACATAACACCCCAGGAATAGACTCAGAAGAATTGCAGAGCCAAACGGCCTGACACCCTGCAAAAGGGAGGGAGAAACCATTCACAAAATTATAAACATGCAGAAAACAATGGGAGTCTGTGATTTCAGCGCACTATTTTCTGCTGGCAACCAACGAAGCCCAATTGTATTTTTGTTGTTGTTGCTAAAAAAGATAAAAACCTAACGTAGAAACATAGTAGCTGTAAAGGTTTAAAAAGACAGATAAAAGGCTATTATTTCTGAACTGCTGCCATCCCGCTCAGAGCAAAAATGACTGAATTGCTACCATCCAAGTTGTATTAATGGTCTAGATCGTGCCATTTCCCGTGTCCCTCCCCACTGGCTGGCAGCTGGATGTCTGTGCAGAACGATGAACACCTCTAACCAGAGACCTGATCTCCAGACACCTTCCTTGTGTCCTCTTGCTTCTGTGGGTGAGAGCACAGCCTGCGAGTCAATCAGCTCGTGTTGATTAAACCACCACATCCTGTCCTTTTTATTAAGCAGGAAAGTTATTAGCTCTGTCTTCAGTGCAGGGCAAGAGCACCTGGCGGGCCAGGTTCCCACACTGGCGGCCTCTTGGCTGCAGGTGGGGTAGGAGCTGGCTGTGCACCCACCACCCATTCAGCTTTCCTTGGAAAGGAAACCCTCAGAGCCAGTAAGGAGGGGTGCAAGGAGCCATCATCACATTTGTTCACATGAGCAACCCTAGAGGAAAAGGGAGAGCTGAGGCATGATAAAGACATGCCTGACTAAAGAAAGAAGAATTGAAGCAATGACTACCCACTCATCATCATCCTCCTCATCATCATCTTCCTCTCTTCTGAAGAAAAGGATCTCTCTTCCCCCACCAGCTATGAGAGGACTAAAAGGGTGCTGAACAGCATGGTTGAAATACAGTTATTAGCAACCTCCCTTCTCCCTTCAAGGCCAAAGTGAGCTGTTAAATGAGCACTAGGTCTGTGCTCTGACCTCCCATGATGCAACCCACAAACTCGCTGTGCTGTAGCTCCTCATGGAGCACAAGCATTTTAATGAAGCATCTAAGCACAATTTAGACATTTCAGATGGACAAAGTCCAACAGACTTCCAAACATCACTAGGCTGTTCCAATCTCAGACTCTTCTAGTTGTGAGCACTTTTTCAAGCCAAAACTAGACCAACTCAAGATTCTAAGTAATCCCAGGGTATTTAAATGCACAATTTTCATGCTCAATATTTAATGCCTTCTTCCAGAACAACATCCTCTCAGCTATCTTGAAATGTCCTCCAGTCAGGAGCAGAGACTGGATGCCAATCAGCATCTGGGATATTTCTGTGAGGCAAAGATTGCAATGCACAGAAAGCCAGCACCAGAACTGTCAAGCGCTCACCTCCCATGACAGCCCAAGAGGTTCATTAACGTTTTCTGAATCCAAGACTCCACAAGCTGTCATCTGCCTTCCAGGGTTCCCTGTATCTCATCTAATTTCTGTGCAGATCAGACACGAATTAAGACAACAACCTACATAGAAGAAAAAAAATCCTACTTTTTTTGTCCAGTACAATCTTTCATTTCCTCTAACCTGAGAAAGACCATGTTGAGTAAGACCTCTACCAGTCAACTGAGCGTGCGAGGCATTGCATTCAGGGGTAATCTCTATAGAACATTTCAGGTACCAGAGTTTTAAATTATGGATCATGTAGATGGATTAAGAACTGTCAGCTCCTTGTTTCCTCTTTCATTCCTTCTTAGGTACTTTTCACTTAACTGCTGCTGTTTGGGTGTTTTGCTGTTGAAGGTTTTGTTTGCTTTTGGTTCACTTTTTGTTATTTCAATAAAGGGAAAGACAAGCAGAAAGAAGCTGGTGCAGCGCTGGGAGCTGGGTCTGGCTGACTCACACAGTGCATCCGGAGCTGCAGACTCCACCCTTTGTCTGATTTATTTTAAAAGCCTGCTGTGCCCATTAATGGAAAATTGGACTCTGTTCAGGCTGTGATGGTGTCCATGGACAGGAAAATGGAAAGTTTCAGATTAAAGCTGCAGGAGATCAGGAAGGAAAATATCTGGTGAATTTAATTGATGGTGGCAGCACAATTATTAGGGACAAATATTAAAGAAATGGCAATTTGTGACCCGAAGCAGCTCATTAGTTAGAAAGAGAAAGGAGGGTAGCATGGAACTCTGCAAGGCCACAGGGCTCAGAAATTGAAATACTCCTCACCAGGAGGAAGTTCAGACACTTGGCAAAATTGATCTTTTGAATGTACACACATTAAATTTGCTAACCACCCAAGTTATTGTCTCCTTAATTTCTTAGAGATCTGAGGCATACCTGATGACACTTGGGCCTCTCCTGCTTGCTCTTGTACCCATCAGTAGGCTTGAGAAAGTGGTGGGAGTCTCAGGGACATCATGCTGTAGTGTCATTGAAATAAGCAGCTGAGCAGAGGGAAGAAGTGACCGCAGTAGCCTTCACTGAAGATCTGATGGAGAAGCCCATGGAGGTACACGGAAACCCACCTACACCTGGTCAGCTGTTGTTCGTAGAGCAGAAGCCAGTGAATCAGTGAACAGACTTTTCAAAGTGCAACTGAGCTTAGATCCTAGCAATGGGATTAAGGGGGAAAATAGATAAATTAAAAGCTGGAAAAACAAGCAGAATTTCTGCTCTTAAACATACTGATTGGTTTAATAACACTACTGTTCTTCTATGATTGAGTTTTTTCAGTTAACAGTGTAGCAATAAAATAAATATTTATTTTTAGCATAACTGTAGCTATGGTTATTTATATCAGACTACTATAGAGTAGATATACTATAGGAGAAGATTAAACCAGTATGATAACATGGAAACTTAATGGTTTCTACACCAAAACCCCCTCCAAAATTCCAAAACCTTAAAGAGCACTCCAGTTGAAAGCTCATACCACCGCTTGCTTTATTATTTGTTTTTAAAGTATCACATGGAAAATGACAATATAATTCTATAGCAGGAATATATTTTTGGAGTGGTCAAAAATATTTCACCTTCCTATTAAGGCAAGATAGCTGAATCTCCAGACCATGAAGGAATTTGCCATGAAGTGAGTTCATGAAGTCTCTCAGAGAGATCAACATGAAAGACATTGGCTCTTCAAGAGTACATTTACTTCTCTCCTTTCCTTAAGAAAGATAAAGACTTGCCAAACCCTTCTAGTCTTTACCTTTGGATGAAACAATTGAGTGGCTTGGGAGTTGGTGCAATGTAATATTCCATTATTTTCCTCCCCCTCACTGAAGTCACAGCCTAAGACATTTTCCATCAGCACAATCATCTGTTTAAGGGAGCTGTATCTAGCCTGAAGCCCATACAGTGAATAGAGTATCACAATTGACTGATAAGCAGATTTAATTCAGTTTAAAAGAAGGTGTGGTTTATTAATTCACAGTGCAGAACAGGGTAATGGATCCAAGTTTCTGCTCATCTAGAAAACTCTCCCCATTTTCGCGTGAGCTGCTGAAGCCCCAGATGCTGGCGGCAAGAAGTTACACCATCATCTCAGCTGTCTTCCATGCTACCTACTCCTTTAAAACTGACTTGCCATGGTTTCAAAGAAGAGTTTGAAGCAGAATGGTGCCCTTGTTTTATGTTTTCAGACACAAGAAGAGTGAAAAACATGAAACTGATTTTGAAAGGAAAGGGGAAGTTATTTTCTAGTTTTTACAACAATTTCTGTAGCAGGAGGTTAAGGGATCCGCTGTCAAAATTTTCAGTGATGCTGCCTTTGCAATTCAGCATTTGCTTGAGTGAACTATACTGCTTTTCTCCAAAGATTTCTTAATCACAGAGGGTTTGCTTTATGGGTTTGTTTGTTTGTTTTAAACCAAAATAAAACAATATAGTTGAGTTTTTTCCATCTGAGAGGCTGCGGTAAGCAACTTACCCATATGACACGGCTATTCACAACATGAGCCATTCAATTCTTTGCTCAGCAATTTTAATATTCCACTTTGAATACAGCTGAGCCACATGAAATTCTGTTGTGTAAGGCTCGCCTTGAAAGTAGAGATTTATTTTCTTTGGTTACAGCTCATGAAGTCTTGAGGCTACAACCATCTGTGTTAATCTCCGCACAGTCTGTTCTTATTCATCATCAATAATAAGCACAAGGAGCACCCATGCTGAAGACAGTAAGAACAGACAAGTATAATAAAGAAATAAAAACTGTCTCGCTTAAATTTTTAGCTTCTGTGTCTATCTCACATCCTAGTTCTTTGAATATAACTGGAGATGTTAAACGAGAGAAAACAATTAACTTCACCCTGAAGGGGCATAAATGTTTGAAAGAAAGTTCAACTCTGTTTTCTGAGCAGCCCTTCCCGGACTGATTTGCAGATCTCAGCCTTTGGCAGTGGGACAACCAGAAGCAGGATGGCAGAGAGAACCTGGATGCTGTTTTCTTCTGCCTGCTGAAGTTCATCATGTTCCTCACACTACAGCTACTGGGGTGCTCTCCACTAAAATCGCTGAAGTTTGTTACACAAGTAGACCTGGTTGTTGAACTGCTGGCAAGAGAAATCCAGGGCACTGCCTGCAGAGCTGTAGACAACTTTATGTCTCACTTCGTCTCCAGTGACACCAAAACGGTGTTGGTACTTCTGTCATTCAGCTTGAACGAAGACACACACTGTAAGGCTGATCACGCAGAGAGCCGCTGCGCTCCCCTGGGCAATGTGTTGACCATCTTTTGGACTGCCCGCAGGGTCGCAGGCTTATGGGGAGGGAGGGTCTCCATTCAAATTTCTTCCGACTGCTCTAATGTGAGTGAACTTCACTGGCAAATTTGTGAACCTGTGCAGGTGACTGGCATGGAGGCACAAGGACCACTCCCCTGCGAAGGCAAAGAACAGACTGATTCTCAGGTACCAGAAAGAGAGGGAGAGATGACTCCTAGAGAGAAGTTCTCCATGCCTTGTTGGAAGCCAGAGCTCACCCCTTGGTGTCCCAGAAGGTGTGTGACAGATAAGCAGCAAAAATCCCTTTCGATTACCATTCCCAGCCAGGGCTAGAGGGGACGATTAGCCAGACTGGCTGAGCCTCTGCAGCTTTCAAAGGAAGGTCAGAGAAATATTTGCCTTGTGGTGTTTCCCACCCTAGTCAATGAAAGCTTTCTGCTCACGCAACATGACTGCTAATCACAGCAGCACAGCTCTTAGAGTGGGCATTCACCAACCGGCAAAACATTTCAGCTTAATAATAACTTCATGCTTGAACCAGAGTACTCTTAGCAGAAACTTTAACCCGCTTGTTAATCTACCTGGCAATCTATCTAAGCAATACTTCTGCATTTAGAGCATGGTAAATGGTGTTCCCAGCTCTCCACCTGTCCTTTCCACCTTCGTTGCCACATGGCTTAAGGAGGGTAACTCCAAACTAGCAGTTTCTCAATCCGAATATCCATTTCCTCCAAACAACATCAACCCTTCCCCTTACCGGTTTCAAAAGGGTTGTGCTGGAGGCTGGCTTTATTGATCCAGCTTGCCCCAGGCAGGCACTGGTCCTGCGCAGTGTCACAAGGCGCTGGGTGCCTCTAACTCCAGCCCAAACAGCCTTGTTGGTGCACCAGCTCTCCTCATCAGCAAGGGGCACAGAAAGCAGAAGTTCAGGTGTAAACATGGATCAAATTCCTACAGCAAAATGGGCCTTACACCTGCTTACCAAGGTGTACTCATCCTCAAGTACTTGAAACCAACATAAGCCTTAGCGTAGAGGAAAACCTCTTCACCAGCCACACCTGTAAAAGCGCAGGTTTGCCCCCCTCTCGAAATGATGTTTGTGGGGAGCTCTGAAAGGTGTGGGACTGCTGATGGCAGACAGCGGGAAGGAAAGCTCGAGGGTTCTCAGCTCCTGACATCACGCAGCTTCTCCTGCAGCCTTATCTGCAAATGCAGCCACGGGATTTCATCCATCCGTTGCTGGGCAGGAGTGCTCAGAGAGGCTCACGCCCCTCTCATTGTATTCTTCTACACACTGGCTTCTCTATCCAGGCAGCACTTGAACAAGTTCTGAGCTATATGTTTTTAATTCTTAACAACAGAGGATAAGACAAAATGTACTCAGTGTGCTCTCAGTCTGGTTTTCAAAGAGATTTCATATACCATCTAATCAAGAACTTAACATGCCAAGCAGCTGCCCCTACCTATTCTAGAAACTAAGGCATTTATTTAAAGGCAGAAGATCACTGTCTGCAACACATCTCAGATAGTAAGGAGGAGGCACGTACCCCACCTCAGTGACGAAGAAGAGACAACACAACCTTTTCATTCACATTATTTCAAAAAAATAGTCCATTTTCTAGCAGGAATCAAGGCTTACAGAATGTCACTTTCAAAGCCTAGTTAAAAAGAGTTAAGCTTCTCAAACCAGGCAATTAATATGGAAATGGTTACACAACCTTCATGGGCTTCTCTAATTCCTTTTTGGGACTAAACAGACACACATTTGTAATATAACCTAATAAAAAAAACCCCTATGAATAAGCAGCACATATTTCATAAGCAAATCTCTTCCCATTTTACCTCCTGGTACAAAAGTATTTTGGCCACAATTTTTTTCAGTCCTGCCCCCAATCTCCTTCCCCTCACCCACGCCTTCTTTTCAAACAAAATGAGCCTGTCCCTGTGTCTATCGTCTGGAACAGGATTAAAGTCTCACACTGAGCCTGTTGCCTGGTTCACAGCAGCAGATGATCCGTTTGAAAGCCGCTCATTCAGCTTCTGCTCCGGGCAAGACAAATTTGCTATGGAGTTTTCTTCAACCCGCCATCTCCTTTAGCTTAGGGGTAAAACAAAACTGGAAGAAATCTTTCCTGAGCACTCAGTACATCTCCCAGCAACTGACTTTTCTACAATACTTAATAAAAGCATCCTTTTCAAAACACGACCTATGTTCAGATCACATTTCTGGAATTCTTCAGATCTTCTTGTTTGAGGATGAGAAAGAAGAACATAAATATATATACACTCATCCACTCATAGGTGTTATAAAATAGTAAATTAGAACTCTATCCCTTACCAAGCTTTTTAATAAGTCCATTGCTTTTTAAAAAAAAAATAAGAAAAACAAAGCTTTTCCTATTGCTTTTTGCTGAGATCATTTGCTCTCCAAATTTTCAGCTTCATTATTAAATTGGTGCTGAAAGACTGGCACAGATTCTCTTCCAACACAAAGCACAACAGCCACACGGCAATAAGCAACAACAGAGCCGCTTTGGTGGTAAGCATTGGGTTCATTTAATTCCCTCAACAACATTTTCTTCTGGAAGCTAAATCACAGCCACCAGATCCAGGAGATTCTTTTGAAACAGCATCTCTGCTGCTTGCATTTTAGTAACCCACTAAACATCCATCAGTTTTACACCATTTCAGTCCTCTTTCCACAGTGCTTGCCTTTAACTAGAGGTTCCTTATCACGGAGGCCAGCCACACGTGCGACTGACGTCTCTGCAGCAGGTAACACAAGCCTTGCCCCAAACCAATTACTTCAGCAATGAACAAAACCTGACATTTGGAAAAGGAAAGCGTAAGCAAGATGAGATCAAAAAAGTGTAACAGGATTCAGGAAAATCCCTGTCAGGGTGGTTTGATCGAAACCAGTGGATGTGAAAACAGTGTGATGGGACCTGCTGTCCCCCAGAAAGACAAGTACACTCCAAATTCTCTCTCTAGTCCCACAAGCCAGCAGCCCAAGAGCTGGGGAGCCTTCACACAGTGAGTTCCTTAGATGATGGACACAGATAAAACCAGAGGTTCTTCCACCAGCTGAGCTACAGGTCCATTGCTTTGCACTCAGGCATTAACTAATGCCATAGAACTCCTCCTTCCTCAGAGCTGTGTGTTTGTCACTGTGCCTCAGACTGACTGGAAAAAAAGTCAGATAGAAATAATTCACCCTTTGTATATTTGCTCTCTAAATTGCTGAACATAACCATTCACTAGTCTTGCACGATCCATCTTAAGCTTGAACTTCTGAGGTTTCCTGCTTGGAAGACCATCAATAACAACCCCAAAGTGTGTTTTTTACCATGCAGTATCCCTCCTTCCATGGCAGGAATGAATTAAAGAGCAGGGCGTCGCTTCCTCAGGAAATCATGAGGTTTGCTCTGGTCCATCCCCTCCAGTCACCAGTCTCCACAATTGGCCAGAATGGGTCTGTCCTCCCCACGTTTCCCCTCTGCTGGGGTCGCCTCCCTGCTGGGGGCTGTTTGCAAGTCCATTGCTTTTTAAAAACCGGAGCCCAACCAGAGCCCAACCAGCCCCTCTCTGTGTCCCTTTTCCCCTGCGTGCCACTGGTGGGAACGTGTCCCTTCCCAAGATCAGCAAGGAGAGGAGGAGTCAAGGTCTTCCCATAGGTGTCCTCCCATGGCTCACCTGTGGATCTGTGCCACACGCCTGCTCTGAAGTGCCAGCTGAGACCTCACCTTAGGGCTGCAGCTCACTGTTTCCAGGCTGATGCCCCCACCCCAGCACTCACACCTTGACAAAGGCACCACTTGTTCCAGAAGACCTCCAAAAGGGCTGTCTCTCTCCACAACCTCTTCCCTTGAAGACAAGCCTGAATATGCAAAGACGGGTTTTGAAGGCCTCAGAGCGCCACTTCCACCAAATTTCAAGTCTTCAGCAAGACTGACGAGCCTCGTGCTGGTCCGCAGGAGCCATCCTCATCTGAAGCAGGTCAAAAGGGTTCAGAGGGTGCCTCTTCTTCCCAGTCATGCTTGACAGAGGAGCCCAACTTCCCTGTTAACTCTGGCTCCTTGATTTGCTTTTGTGGCGACCAGTTTAAACCTGCAGCGTTTCACTCGCATCAAGCAGAGCCTTAGAAACACAAGCACATTGTGCTAAGGCACAAAAACGAAAGCAGAAGCAAACAGCTCAGCGTTGCATGAGGGGATATAAAATATACACACATGCACAAAGTTGTATAAAAAGGAAGTGGGCTTATGACACAGGGAGATGCTGATTTAGCAACCGCAGAGGCTTCCCCCAGAGCCTGCTCCAGCCCAACAACCTTCCCACAGCCGCCCCAAGCACGGCCTCTGCAACCAAAGAGCCACAGCAACTCCTGATGATGATCTGGCTACCAGCTTTCTGCTGAGACCACCAGCAAGAAAGCAAACGGGCATTCCGGGTTTTGGTATATTGCTATGAACAGCACAGACCAGAGAGAGGAAGAAAAAATAAAACCACCAGACTGCAGCCTACCCTTGAAAGTTACGCAAGAAGAGAGGTACACGATGAGCTTTTCCCACAGCAAAGGTTCCAGCTACGATTGCAAAACCTCAGCTATCACACAGGGACTCTTTCATGAGGTCTCCCAGGGTCACCAGTCACTACAAAACCAGCAGAAAGCTGGCAGGCAAGGATCTATCATATTGCCATGACTGGCTGGCAGAGGCAGTTGTCTGGGGAAAGCTGGCGTGCTGCAGCCATCACTCCCAGCATTGCCTGGATTTACACACCGAAGGGCCATGAGGGTCCATGGCCGGCTGCTTCATGGCTCACTGGGCACGAGTACGGGTTCACGTGGCTTGTGTTGGTTTCACGACACGTGTTCAGGTTCAAGCACATCTTTTTCATGCTTGTCCCTCTCTCTCCTCCTTTCTTCCCAAACCTGAGTTCTACTGCCTGGCAAGAGAACGGCTCACTCCAAACTCAAACCAGAGCGCAACCCAACATAGGTGGACACTATGCCAGTGTAAACAGACCCCTTGTGATTAATTGGGTTAACCTTAGGTACAATAACGCCAGAGTACTTCTCTGAATGATCCTTTTTCAAAAACTACAGCATCTTTTCCTGAAAAATCAACTGATCGGTACCTAAAATTCTCCAGTCATAGAAACTGACTGCAGTCCTTTGTAAAATCTACTTTCTTATTAAAGCATGGTGTTTTATTTGAAGTTAAAACATAACTATATTTTAAAACCCAGCTGGTGGAATTTGTTAGATTGAAGCAGATATGCCCTCACTAACTTTAGACACCTACTGTCATGTGAGACAACTCCCTCTCCTCATTGAAGATGTGCTATCAAGCTCTTTCTACCATGTAGAATATTTCTTTCACAGAGATTGCTTTCCCAGGCACTAATACATCAAGACTAACTTCTAACAGCCACTAAGCAACCAGAAATGAAATTATTTTAAGAACTCTTGAGATTAATTGCCTTACACTCTGTATGACATTCATTCAAGGTCCATAATCTTTGTTGCCTCTTGCAATAATTTAAGAGACAAACCACTGCTGGGAACAGTATGTGTCCCTCCACCCCCCACAGCTGACAAAAATTTGCAGAGATCAAGAGAAATCTCAGAGAGAGGAAGAAGAAAAAAAATACACAAAGAGCAATCACTAGAGATATTGAGATTTATTGCTGATTTCCCCATTCTGCAAAGCTGCCAACCCACCACAGTTCCAGAAGGGAACTGTCTCCGGAAGCCCCATGGCCTTGGTCACCGTGCCAGTTCAGACGACGTGACCACACACCTGTGAGCAGCAGTTTGGTGCTTACAGAACAGTTGGAGACAAAATCCATCCTTCTTGATTCTGAATCGATGGCAGGACCTGGGCTCTCACATTGTTTGACACAACCTGCTGTCAGCTTCCAACGAAAGAACTGGGGGCATCCAGTGAGGAATGAGGCTTTTCCTGAGTTCAGTTCCCTGTGCAAGAAGATGCTACTGAGAGGTTCTCACACAGAGCCATCAGCATGAGACAGTGCAGTTTTTCCTTAACCACATCAATCAGGAATAGTTTGTCTTGTGCTTTGGGGCAAAGGCTCCTAACCATCCTGCCAACTATGCTGTGCACTTACTAGCACTATTAATAGCACAGTTTTTCTTTCTTAATAGAAAAACAATAGGTCTCTTTCCTTGTGTTCAGTTGCACTTCTTTATTTCTGCTGCTGCATTTTATTCAGTGACAGGGTCTCTAGGCTGCAAGTCAGCTCTTTTCCAGCTGGTGAGATCTGGTTCCTCTTTATGTGCCTGTCCTTTCAGTGTAAACAAGCAAAGCTTCTCCAACTCCACTGATCACAAGGCTGTAAACAAAGATTACCACAAATTTAGTATCAGGCAAGTCCCTCTACTTGATACAGAGCCAAACAGCACAACATTAGGAGAAAGGTATTATTTTGTCTAAACACATTTTAGCCTAGAGACAGTAGTCCAGGTGATTTTTTTCCATTCATCCTGCTAAGAAAAGGCCAAAATCAGAAATGTCTTATTTAACTGATCTTATCAGAAACTGCCCTTCCTATATTTTAGGGTGGGTGGAATTCATGTGAAAATACAGACAGAAATCTAGATAAGAGAAGGTTTCACCTACTTACAAGAATAGCTGGACATGAGCAAGAATAGCAAAGGAAGGCAAAAGAGTTTGAACCTCCCTAGGTTGATGATTACCCCTTGCAATTCTTGTTTCTGTTCTGCCACTGAAAACTTGCCACTTGACAAGTCAAGGCCTAAGTTTTGGGGAAAGAATTTTGTTCTGGGGAGATCCCACTGTACTGAGGCCGGGAAAAATTCCCACAGAAATTCCCGTATATGCTTCTCGTTGTGAGGAAGCGGGTGAAAGCACCTGCCCCAGCCTGTGCCCAAGCCCCTCCTTCCTCTGCTGCTCACAGTGCAGTGGTGGCACTAACTCTTCTCTCCAAGGCTTGGGCTAGAAGCAGGGTTCCAAATCAGGATGAATGGTTTTACAAACAAAACCATTCCCTGAAATAAGCTATCAACCCACTCAATCTGTGCAACAGTTAATAATCCCCATATCTCCTCTGCTATCTGTCACAGCTGACAGGAATATGGTAGGACACCAGCTCATCTCCCCTCTTATAACAGTGCAAAGCTAAGCGTACTGACCTTTCATCTTAGCCTCATAGCTTAGCTTATGAAACAGAAAAGCTCCTTAATGAACTTTATAAACAAAACAAACTTCTGTTGAGTTCATTTGAAGAGGGCTATTTTTTTTTCTTGGGGGGAAAAAAGAAAAAAAAAGGCATGTAAAGCTGAAGGCTCTCTGGTCTTTAATAGCATTACAATCACTTAAATCTTAGCTTTGGTGAGCTGTTTTAAAAATCACGTAATTGCCCTTGCTCCTGAGAGGAACAAACATTGTATAACAACAGGACAATATCTTACAATTACACAGGAAACAGCCCTGGAAAGTAGGTGCTACAGACAGCTTGTAGACAGTCTGCTTGGGAGACAGAATACCTCTGAGCATGGAATTACCAACAAGGAGCAAAGGGCTGCGAGGGCTGTGAGCTTTTCAAAAAGTTCTAAACCCTATGATTCTGTTCCCCGTAATCACTAACAACCTCTGAGCACTCATCTCTGGAGAGGGTTAACCATCGTGTCCTGCCTGCATTTCAGCTCCAGTTATAAACACACCCTCTGCATTAATTCATTCAGAAGCTAAGGTTGGATACCGTATTCTTCCTCTTTACTGCAATGAAAAAGAACCCCACTGAATACAGGATAAACTAAACCTAACAGAGTCATAGAAATTCCTCAATTTCTTCTTTTTTTAAAAAAAATTTTCATTTCTATAGCTGAATTGCTTCCTACAACATTTTAAACGGAGACTTTAAAAGAGAAACCAATCTCTGCTGTGGCATTCTAAAAAATGACACCAGCAATTCTGTACAAAAATTAGTAAACTCTACATCCCTGTTCTGTAAAAAGGTGCCTGGGTCCAAACTGTTCTTTAATATCTTATGTCCTACTTCAGAGAAAAAGAGTTCCTTTCTGAACGACTTGAATTCTCAGGTATCCACGTGCCCATGCAATCTGTACTCACCAGATTACTAGGCCAATAAAAACCATCACTGTAACTTCAAGATGAAGCAGAGCAAAAACCATGGCTAAATGCCAACCCTTGATTTGCCTTCAATTTATCACCTGGCAAATCCTCCAACTTCTGTTTATTGTGGGGTGACAGCTAACTGCATTTGCCCATCGCTCAGAAATTAACATATGATATTGTCCATGACACCACTGCAGCAACATTAAAAAACTCAGTGATTAATGATCTCATGAGTGCTGTGCAGCTCCTATCATCTAACAAACTATTTCCAGAGCTTTGCTGATCGTCAAGGCTCTGCTCATGCACAAGCAATAACAGAACTCAGACAGCTAAATAAATAAATAAAGTGGTTATCTTTTGGAATTATGACAATCAAAGTCTAACAGAGGTCCTAGAGCTAATGCAATGTTTCTTTTCGAGACACAGATGTGCTCATCGTGTATATTACTGTCAGTGCATACAGGGCGTGTGGTATGTGTGCAGCTACATGGGCCCGTGTGCTCACACTAACAAAGGTACACATGCTTTTTTCATACACATGTGAGTGAATACAAACATATTATAAAAGCCTACCTCTAGCACGCACATGATAGACCTGCACAAACACATGTAAAGCACAGTGAGGAATTGCAAGTTAATGGTCTAGACTAGGAGTGGTTTAGGTGCATTGATATTAGTTCAGCCTCTGACACACATAGACCACATAAATGTACTCTGAGAGGTAAACAAAAATATTACACATTGCTTATTTTAGTATTTGAGATCACAAGCACCTAATGTACTCAGGGGGATGCATATTCACACATATGCATATGGGGATAGTTTAAGCTGAGATTCTCCTTCCTGTAACTTCACACTTGAAAAAAGAATATGCTAATTCCATTCAGTGCAGAGCTGAATCTTTAGGATGGCAATCAAACTGTAGGGGAGAAAAAAAGGAAGCTTAAAGCTTTTCAAAAGTAAGCAGATTTTTATTTCCAGCAACAAATCTGTCCTCAGAGACACATGCCTAACCTGGTATTTAGCTGTTATTTGCATAGCTGAAGCATTTAGGAGCATCAGCCATGGGCTGGGATTCCCTTTCACTGGGTGCTCTACAAACACAGACCAAAACCATTGTCTTTAGCCAAAGAAGTTTGCATCCCTTATATTACTACCTAAAAAATTTGGGTTAGGTGATTCATAATATGTGGCCACATATTATGAAATCCAGATACAGCTTTGGAAAAGGTTTATTAGAATTATTTTTCTACTGTTTTTATTTTATGCATTCATAGTACACACTGTGTTAGGGAAACTTCAGTGCACTCCATTGGTTAAAAAGATGCTGTCACCAAACCATGACTCCTGCGTTTTATTTCCAGATCTGCCACTAATTTATAGCCTGACTTTGAATGGGTCATTTATTTGCCTACTGCATCCATTTGTCTAGCTGTAAAACATGCTGAGTGAATTGTGGTGAGGTTTAATGTCCAAAATGTCCATGTTCTCCCACAGAGGCAGAAGAAACACTCTTCTATTTGTATTACTGTACTGCATCAATCATTGCACACCTGGTTCTCCTTAGATGCAAAATATTACTGGCACTAACAGAACCTGACACGTAAAAAGTATTTCCACATGAAGCCTTGTGTAGAAATTCATTTTTACTGTTAAGAAAAAAGCTCACGCAGGCACTTACCAAGAAATTGTTAGTACATTGGCAGTCATGACAAAGAAGAAGGGTGATAAGCTAGCAGTGATAACCTGTTAAATTGAAAAGGAAAAAAAAACACTTTGTGAACTTGTGATATAACCAATAAAAACTGAAATATTTCTTGTTGAAATTCAATTTCTGCATCAACAGGCACAGTTTTTTCTTTTCTTTTTATTTGTTTCCTTAACCCTTAGATGCAGTACCTAAAACAGATTGTCAATGGACAGGAGGAACCCAGTAAGTCTATGCTACACAGTGAGACATTGCTAAACATGGAGCTTCCACCCCAGCCCAACCTCCCTCCCCTGTGTAAATACAGAGACTACATACAGGCATCCCCTCTCCCCTCTGGACAACGGGAAGCAGGCCAGAAACAGCAGGAAAAGACCCAACAGACAGGGACACAAGAGCTGTGCGGCCAACTTGGAGCAGGAACCTTACTGTAGGGTATTCCTGGGAAAACTCATCAGGCTGGGAAACAAATGGAGAACTCCTCCAGAACCTGGAACACAGCAGAAGCAGGGCAGGGAACCAGAGCAGAGGGTCCCTTATCAGACACCCCAGCTGGCCTGGCCTGGAAACCCGCTAACTTTTATTTGCCAACAGCAGACTGGGGAGACCAGTCAGGTCCCGGGCTTGAAAAGCCTTCTATTTCTGAGGAGAATGAGAGCTTGAAATGTGTTTGTGTGCACAGGGAAGCCTGAAAAGGAACAGGGCACGGGGTAAACAAAAACAACGCAACTTTAGTAGGTTAATATCTTAAATCTCTCATTACACCAAGGTGTCCTGGGCAGAGAAGCTGGGGGCAAATGACTTTCTACTTTCACAGTACTGACCCCAGAAACAGGCAGGTCCCGACGTACGAGGGTTTATAACAGATCCCTGCCTCAACAGCTACGGAGCTACCGCATCTGCAGCCCGAGCACAGCCTTAGACATGCTGTTGCCAGATGGATAATGTAAAATGGAAAGAGTTCAGAGAACAGTGACAGAGTCATTAGACGGAGGGATTGATTTTCAGTCAACAGTTAGGATAAGCAATGCCTGTGGGAAAGGAAGACTTGGTAGTGATTTACAAATACTTGGGAAACACAAGCACTGAGGAATGAAAGGAACTATGTAGGATAATACAAAATTGCCCAAGGAAAAAGATGAAATTAAGAAACAAAACATTTAAACAATTATCAGCTAAGATTTCCTAATCGTTGTTTGTCTAGTCGTCTCCCAGGGGAGACAGCAGAAACTTCATTCTGTAATCTATTACTTGTTAAAACACTACTACGTGTGCGGTGGGGAAGCAAATGCCATTTTGGAGCAGACTGTGCACTAACAGTTTGTTAATCAATACCCACTACATTTGTAACTGCTGCATTTTAAAAGGCAGGGTTCTGAGCCTACTTGGAGTGTAATTAGTGCAGGATCACAAGCAGCAGCCAACAAAGAAGAGACAGCTGAACATCACTTCTCCATTCCCACTCCAAGGGACAACAACCTAAAGCTGGCGGGCAAGACCACACAACAGCAGTGAGCACCACGCAGGAGCGGTGCTGCTTGATGGGGACTATCCAGTGAGTGCCTCCTCTGACCTACTTGGGGATGTTCTCAAACTTAGGGAGATACAGGCAGGCAGGAGATGGCTTTTTTCTTCCTAGCCATTATCATAAATCACACCCTGACTGCTCTCCGTTTGCCTAGAGCATAGGCACCTCGCAGAGGGAATGAGGCAGGAGATGGAGTGGATCCACTAAGTATCCCATGAGACTACAGATCCATTCCTGCACAGCAATCAAATTGCTGGTATCAACAGAACCACAATTGTATCAATACAACTATTCATTTATCTGCACACCGCCTAGGACAGTAGTGTACAACATAGGCAATACTCTAAAGCCCAAAGTTAACACAAAAAGCAAGCTCCCACCCCAGAGAATAATCAAAGATACGTAACAGCTCTACCTCCACAGCCTTGTGTGTATACATACCAGCAAACACCTGGCTAAACAGATGCACCCAAATGAGACTGATGGAGGAGATGGTCAAGTCACCAACTGAGAGTTACTATTCAAAACTCAGTCACCAACTGAGAGTTATTCTTCAAAACTCAAGAAGATGACAGTGCAACTGCCTCCTTCAGGTCACACCTTGGCAAATCTCATAGTCATTTGCAGCCAGAGGGAGCCTACTCCAAACAGTGGAAGTTAACCATTCAAGAGCTGAATCTCTCATGCACTTTACCTAAATACAGCTCCTGGACTGGATATCCATCAGTTCAAATGCAACACTCTAAAAAGACATTCATATCCAGCAGGGTGGATTCTCCCCTTACACACCTTGCAACAGGTGCAGTGACCTACAAGGAACTATTTCTTATCTACATCACTGTGAACGATTGCAGAATTAACAGCACTGAGCTTATGTTAGGCTAATACTAGTTTATTACATTAAAAATATATACTATTCATTACCAGGCACGTAAACAGGAACTACTGAAGGATAGTAGCTGTGGTATCTACAGAGCATTCTTTTCTTTAAGCTGTTCTACTGAAAGAAACTGAAGTGCTGTATTTGAGAAGTGACAAAAGTTAAAGTTGTGTTACCCACTCCCTTGTACAGTCCTGTTTATTAGAAACTTGAGAAGAAGCCAACAGCAGAGAAAAAGGCATTTAAGAACCCTCCAAAAACAGGCCTTATCAAAAACAATACTCCATTCTACTGCCATCATCCCAAACCTCTGCAAAAATGCAGGCTGGAGACTTTTGGGCTATTACAGCAGAACACTGTTGTATTTTTGAAAAATTATGTAAGAGTGTGTCAGTGCCAAACAGAAACAAAATGTGGGTTGGAAGAGCACATGAAGTACATGTGTATAAGAAAGAAACACAAAACAAAGCAAAAGGAAAAACACATTGCTCATACCTCCACCTTTGATTGTTTATCTAGAAGAAGAACACATTCAAAAATGAAAACCCAAGTTTTCAGGGAAGCTAACCATGTAATTTTTTCCAGGGGAAGAATCTAAAATCTAGGGACATAGTTCAGAAGGCAATTTTCCTTCAAATATATTTCAGCATTTTCTGAAGGGTTTTAAGCGCACAGTTAGTTTTCAAAAAGTTCTCTTACACTGATGTGCTGAATGTCCTTCAAAAAAACCCAAACCACAACAGGCTAAGTGCAGTCATCTCTCTTTCTTCACTTTAAAGGTCACAGTTGTCCTCCTAGGCATTCAGATGCCTTAGGAAAAGGAATGAGCTTGCAAGACAAATGGAAGTGATTAGAAGGGCAATCTAAAGTAAATTATTTCCAAATATATTTTGGTGCTGAATCTTTAAAACTAGAAGATGGAAAAGAAAAATTTAATTAACTATAACCTGCGTAGTTTGAACAAAGGTCCCCAAGATTCTGACACACAGTCACGAATTCTGCTGAAAGATACGGACTGAATGGTTGAACCCCAATAATTTTAGAAACAGGAATAGCTCCGTGGACTCTGCCTACTTACTTGCTTGAACTGTGACTAGGCAGTGTACTGCAAAAGCTATTTTAAAAAACATTCATCCTGTGAACATTTCTGCAAAATTCTGACATAGCTTTCAGTGATTAGGAAAAAATATCCAAGTGCAGCATCATTTAACAAAACATTTCCATGTGAGCTGAAATCATTCCTGAGAAATTATTTCAAATGCTTCCAGGCACAACAAGAAAAGAAAAAAAAAAGAAAGATTGTATCTTTTCTTTCTTAAAATAATCACTCTAAATTCAAAATGTCACTGCATTTCACTGTGGAAAGAAGCCCATTTAAAGGAACACTTTATTAACACCTGTTTGCCTTGATGTCAACTATTTCTATAGTTCCAATCACTGAGCTATTTACAAGTAATATCATAAATAAACAAAATTTTCAGGCTGTGTTTGTCATCTCAATCAAAACCAGTGTTAGCTCTTTACAATGTGTGCCATTATTCAAGGAAATAAGCGTATCCTTGCCATGGATACTTACCCGGGAGGAGGTGTGTGCAAAAGAGGGGAGTGGGCTGATCTCCTCCATTGCTGGAGGACACAACTTGCAGAAGTTCATCAGCCTGGCCCAACTTACCCTAGATGAAACAGCCTGCATGGTAATGCAGACAGCCTGTGTGAGCTAGGAGTGAAGACCCCATCAGGAAGGGGAAGATACAAGATTAGAGCAGTATCACCTCAGGGACAAGAAGAATGCTGCAGGACTGCTGGAACAAAATAGATGGGAGTTCCTTACATAGCTATGTACAGGTAATGAAAAAGAACCAGGACAGAAAACAGAGGGAAACCCAGCCCCATGGATTGTGCCACAGAGAAGGGTCTTAAAACAGCAGCCTTTTTCCAAGTTGGTACAAGAAGCAGGGTGAACCCACCTAGAAGGCAGAGAAATACAAACTCATTTATCACCTTACAACCTGGTACCTAAAGAGGGAAACAAGGCTTGTGAGATCTCTACTGCAGTTTCTGAATAGAAGTAACATATTTCAAGGAGGTTCAGTGACAGGAAAGACTTGCTCATTGTAAACACTGAAACAGCTGAGGCAGAACTCACGGTATCTAATGACCATGGACATGCAAAAGGTCTAAGGTTTGTGCATCAGAGGAATCATGGCCATCTAAGATAACTCACCAGAAACTGGTAAGGCATCAGCTACGGTGAAGCTTTAAGGAAGGATCATGAGGAATCACTTAGGAGGAAGAAAATCTGTGTTTCCTTATCAGTGAAATGCCTGTCTGAAAGGCTGAGCTTTGGGTAGTGGTATATCACAGCCTGGCGAAGCAGAGGGATGCGGGGCTCCAGAGTATGAACCCACAAGAAGTAGGACAGTCAGAGGTTTCAAACTTCTTGGTTAGAAGAGATTCCCAGATTCAGTTCCCCACAAAAAAAGGATGAAAATTTCTGGCATTCCCATCATTCTGGGAACCAAAGACAGGCCTGGATGCCATACAATATCCCACAGACTGCTTACATTGTCATTTACATCTAACAAGCTGCCCTGCAGGACAACACAGTGCTCAACTTCAGGATCCAAAGAAAAGAAGGGAGTCAATTCCACAGGTCCAGAGTTTGCTCCTTATCAGGCTCAATTACCAGCAACAAGAACAGTGCTGGCATCATTGAAGTGCTGGGTAGCAGACCAAGATTCATCAAGTAGAAATATGCCAATGTGTGGAAAAACTTATTGCAAAGTAGGAAAAAATCCAGCATGTGAAATCATCCTAGTGCAGGCAAAAAGGAGGAATAGGAAAGAATGCGCTCTCAACATATGCATTTGTAATTTTGTTTTAGTGGTTCATGAGTGGAGGGAAGTACTATTATCACCAGTTTTAAAGAACTCCCGAGGAACTTGACAGACAGACCACTACACAACTCACGATATGGATGATCCCCTCCTTTCTCCTAATCCCATTATGATTAGAAGAGAGAAAATGTTCAGAAGAGAAGGCAACATTTGTTTCATAAAACTTGCTTTTAAAAAAATAGAAAATAAATAATTAGAAATTAATTTACTTTTATAGATAATGACATAAAACTTAAAGATCTTTTGGAGAATTCTTAGCTGGAGGACCTTAAGAACAGGCAAGATGACTGCTGAGCCAGCTTCCCTATTAGATCTATTCCCTATTAGATCTGACGTGTGGCTTGAAGACAGGAGATGGCAATGACATTCCTAAGGGTTCCTGGTTCTTGACAAAGCAGATCCTGGGAGATACGTGGGACTGCATTCTTTGCTGCCTTGTCTTCTTCACCGACCAGCTGTGGTTATCCCACTGCCACTACCGTGTCAATTCTCGATCAGTTCAAATCAGCCAGCACTGGCTAGATGAACATGTCACTCTCAACCAAGCTATCACTGATCCCTTCCATCTCTGACTTTACAATAACTTTATATGAAGATTTTCAAGCTGCAAAAGCTGGCTGTCGATTTTGAATATAGAGCACTTCTGAGGCGTTCAGGAACATGTTGTTTATACGTCAAGAACAAGGATGAGGACATTTTCAAACTATAGATTCTGATTTAATCTTCCTATCTGGAATGGAAAGATATGGGGCATTTAGTCCAGACATGACCAGGATTTGTTAATACTACAACTATACTTGCACATACCAAATAAAAAGTATGTTTCCTCTGATTCACTGAACTAGAAACTGCTAGAAAGTTAAACGTCCTAGTTCTTGCTGTAAGTGAACACAGAATGCTCCACAAAAGTTTTCCTTAGTTTGTGTACACAGAGCCAATCCTTGTAACCTCACTTCCCCAAACTTCCAAAACCTCTGTCCTTACAAAAACACGTTTTTTTTTCCAAAGACAGTGTTTTGAAACAGCTCATCAAGTTCACTCACTGTTCAAAATAAATCATTCTATTTATCATCAGGTCATCTTCTCAAAACATCAGGAAAAAGCTTCAGATGTACGTAACCTTTGTTTTCATTCTACTGGTGGAATTAAAGCAATGTCAAGCTTTTTATAGACATAATATTTGTTTTGTCCCTCTTCTGCATGTTTTAACCAGCTGCTAAGATAATCATCAAAAATTGACGGGGAAGTGGTTCACGGTTAGCACCACTGAAAACCGAAATCCAGCACTACCAAAAAGACAAAAATTACAGCAGGCAAACATCAGTAACAACACACACTCCTTTGTTTCTTGAGGGAAAGCCACTGAAATAGCTTGCCCAATTTCAGAGTTACACCTCGCTTGTATATACATCTGCTTGAGAGTGAGTGTATGTACATGTGCACACACAAATATAAAACGCTGTGCCAGGTATGGAGATCTAGCAAAAATGGAAGAAAAATCTTTAGAACAGGAATAAAGGAACAGTTAATTTTTAATGCCATCTTCTGTATTCATTAATTCATATGAATTTGCTGAGCTATTAATGCAATTCCTCCTTGTTTGCATACATTTTTCCTCTCAGTTGGACTACAAGCCATTCCTATCTAGCCATCCTCTGCTTTGCTGCATCCAAACTTAAGGCAAACAAACATTGCCAGATGGGCAACTTCTCTGCATCTTTGTAAGAATACTTTGATTCAGAGAGATCCAGCAGCTCCTGAAACAGGTGAAGAAGGCATTGACTGGGACAGCCAAATACAACACAGAACCTCGAGGGACCTGGATCTCCCCACTGTCTAAACTCTGACTAAAGTGGCCCAGCATGTGCTGACAAGCCTTTTTGAAATAACTCAGATTTGAGAGGAGATCTTCGTAGAGCAGGTGCTGATTGTGAAGTTTCACAAAGTCAGCAACGCACAAGGAGAAGCACCGATGACCACCAGCAAGCACACTGACTGTGGAAAGGCTAGAACAGGCATTGGAAAACTGCCCCAAGCGGACAGCAAAGATCCCTGCTGAAGATGACAAACATGACAAACATCCTTCCTCACAAGAAAGAGGACTAGAACTAAAGTCATGTACACCCAGACTGCTTCTGAATGGGGCAGCATAAAAAAAATCAAATACAAAAAAAACATGGGGGAAGAAATGAGTATACTATTTTACTCCCATGGTCATCAGTCAAAATAAAGCACCAGTAACAGCTGCAGACACTGCACATAGAAGATATTCCCAGTCCTGCACAGTACCTGAATTAATACAGCATGCGGATCCAGACCAAAATCAAATAAGCCTCAACTGTTTAATTTCAGGTCAACTTTGGGCATGATCTATCACAGAAACAAAAACTTCCCTGGAAGCTTTCAAGCTATTGCAATGACAAGGCTTTCCATGCAACCTGGATCATTTTCTAGAAGTTCAAAGGCTCCTTTAAACCAACTTTAAAGTGCCAAAGCCAATCTCTGCTTAAAAGAGATGTAGCAAATGGGGGCAAAATCCCTCCAACCAACTCTCTGGTAAAGCCTCCTTCCCCTAGAGACTGTGTTGGTTGCGTTAGTCAACACATTGAAAGGTTTTGTGAGAGTTTTCAACTTTGTTCTGAGGGTCTGTTGTTACCAATTAAAAGTCAATACAAAAGATGCTGCTTAATCTAATGACTCCAGGTGATAACGCACCCCCCTGAAGGAGCACTACTAATAAATCCACAGAGAGGGAAGGATTTTAAGCAGAGACACAGTTTTTTCCAAGGAGAAGTAATGAAGCTTTAGGATTGAACCACCAAAATAATGGCTATTCCCAAAGGAAACATCAATGCCATGATGCTGCCTGAAAAGCTGAGCAGCCCAAAGAAGGGAAAGAAACAATCCAAAGTGAAATACACTGGAGAAAGAGGGAAAGCAAAACAAGTTTTGCTCCTGATTCTGCTCATTAGTTTAAAGCTAACTTGAGCATGTCTGCTGCATCACCCTCACAGCCTGAGCCAAGTGCAGTCATGCCCTAAGGGTTTTTGTTTCTCGACAGACTGACCTGGAGCCTGTCAGTCCATGACTTCAGTGGACAGTGCAATGAGTGCAATGAGAGCAATAGGTGCACATTGCTCACGGCGGACTCTGCTCAGCTCTCCTGAAGGAAGAAAACCCTTTAACCCTCCCTGGCACACACCCTTGATGGAGAGGTGCATGGGCCTGGGCAGCACTGTTGCTTAGGCGATAAGTGATGCTGGCACCATGGCAACGGTGGCACCATGGCAACGGTGACAGTCGTTAACTTCATGATCCACACAGCTTTGATCCAGACACATAGAAGTTAAGTTTTACCAGCTGCTGTAAAAATTATTTGAGATCTTGTATTTCATATTTGCCTAAAAGCCTGCACAGATCTTCAGCTTCCCTAGAACACGTTTTTCTCAAAGGAGGTTTGGGTCACTCTCTTCTGCCCTTTCCTTATGCTTTATTTATTTATTTATTTATTTATTTTAGCATTATTAAAACAGTAATAGTCCATTCCAGGGGTTCTTTATATTTGGTTCTGTATATTGTGACTCAAAAGCAGCCGGTGCTTAAACGTGCCCTGGCAGTCAAATGGCTAATGATAATGATAAAACTCAGTGCAAATGAATCTGTTTTCACAGCAATTAACCTCTGATCCATCTTAAAATCAGCTACATGTTGGATTTAAAACATAAAACATACTAAAAAAAGAGCGGGAGGGTAGATCAAGTGACAAACACAATCAACAAACTGCCCTCTAAAATGTTTTCAGAACAGAACCAGTTTAACTGTTTACCTGTAGCAAAATCATCAGATATTTTTAAGGCGGTGGTTGGTTTTGGTTTTTGGTTTTTTTTTTGCTTTACCAATACCCAAAACAACCATCTCTGAATCACAGAGGAGTATATATTTCTATATATTTCTATATATCGGCTTTTCAATTGCTTTAAGATAGCAGATTTCTTAATTATCCCTATTGTGCTTTTAAGGGGCTGACAATCCTCTGCATTTCTATGCTCAAATACTCACATACTGTTCCAGTATGTAGAGAACTAGGTACCCATCCTCTACTTTCTATTGAATTTATGAAGATTTTTCTCAGTGCTGTTTTTTGTACCTTCATTTTATTTCCACAATGTGAGGACCAATACAACCAGGACACTAATCCTGCAAGTGCAAGATTGAAGCAATAGGTGGTTATACCAGCTTCCTCAAAGTCAATCAGCATCCTGTCACCAGATTAATACACTGTCAAGGACTGAAGTATAATCATTTCAGATTAATATGGGATAGTAAATATTTTTTTAATCCTGAGCATCATGTGAATGCCAAAAGAACTGCTGAACTGTTGTCTAACTTCATTATTCTTTTATTCCTCATAAGACAAAAGGGTGACCAAGCCATTGTTCTTGCACCGTATGCATCTCATTAGCAGTTTGGCTGCAGGAGAAAATGCACCATTAGGGGACAGCGAAGCTGTGGTTACTGGGTCATTCTGGAACCCCACTGTATGCCCAGCCCCGTCCTACAATGCAGAAAGGGCTCAGAAAAGCCCTTCTGTCTCTTGCCTCTGAATCACTTCTAGAGAAACCTCTGCTTTCAGGTCTTTAAGGCACACGGTACCTGTCTCACAGCTCTCAGCCATACACAGGTTTGATGTGTAGCAAATGGATAGTCTTTCTGATTCTTAGAAATATCTTAATTTCCCTGGTTCTGCACTGTCTCCTTCTTTTTTCTAACCTTACATGAGCCACTGCAGAGCAATTATATAGCAATTATTTTATGTTGCAGAGACATCTTACAATAGTTAAGCAAAGAAATTAGCTATTAAGAAGGATATGTGGGTTACTGAGTGCAATGAATAGAATTTGTGTAAGAAAATGCCCCTCTTAAGAGAAACAGCATATCACAGTCATATTGACAATGATCAGACATGAACAAGACAAGACCAGACCTTTCTCTTCAGGAAGGCTGACATCTATTAATGTATAAACATATATCTATATATGCATTCATATATAAACACATACTGTATATAGCATAGAAATATGTAAACATTCATCAGTGATGAGATAGGAGTGAACTATTCCAAGCACATCATAACTCATTTTGCTTTCCTACGAAAGGGAAAGATACCCTGAGACTTTTAAAGAATACCAAAACACCTTGCCCCTTGTAAAATTCTAGATTGGGATGAAAATTATGGTAGCTATTTCTTTTTGAACTTCAGGTAGCCACTCCACCCTGCCTTCACTCAAACACAAACATCAGATTTTCTGTCATATTAAAGACAGAGTGAAAACACGAAGCACTTGCCCTCCACTACTGGAGACAATGGACAAAACATACATTTTCCCTTCCTATGACTGATGAGATAGCTGATGAAGTGCTACCAATCTTCAGCCTATGAAGTGCCAAGTGGTTATAGTACAGAGCTCAATTTTAACAGTGCCTCTGTTCGTATTTAAATATTTCCCATAAACATGACCAGTGAAAATATAATCCAGACACTGTAATTACTCTCAGTGTTCCGGTTCTGTTTTAAAGACCCAAAGGGAAAACCCTGCACAATCCACAAACGTTCTCCCCCAAAGCACGCTTTGCTGATACGGAAACACTATCAATCATGATTCAAACAGGTGTGCATACGTGCACCAGACTAATGGCATCTGTTCAGGTCAGTTCTGCAAACGAGAGGCACAATCCATGCAGCTGAAGCTTTGTCAAGCAAGGACAGCAAAAGTCGTTTAACGAGGGATATGAGAAGGTTTCTTCTGGCCAAATAACTTTGCTTTTCTTTTATTTCCCCTTTGATTTTGCCAAAAAGCGCTTTGTCCATTCTCGCTGGTACAAGATTGACTCTTGATGCACGTTGATGTAATTGACCAAAAGCTGGAATATATTTGTATTTCCAGGTTTTACCAAACACCTCCAGTTTCCTGTAAATGCTTCACGCTTTATAATGCTTAACTGTACTTTTCCTCTGTCGTTTCAGCCTGTCAAGGAGTCTCTGTTCCTTATATGGTGTCCCACTACTGCAAAGGCCTCAAACTGCTCCTTCACTTAGTCTCTCCCCTGAAACCTTTGAGCTCAGAAAGCTCTGACAGAGCAATTCATCATGTTCTTATTTCATGAATTATCAAATATTTGTGTAATGGAGTAAGCATTGGAACAGCAACAACAGCAGTGAAGTGTTAAACCTATGAGGATCATGGGCACCAACTGGAGTGGACCAAGGGTTTGTTTAATAAAGTTTTGGTTGGTGGCAAAGAATTCAGGAGAATTTATGATCCCCCCTAATGCAGCAAGTCTGCAGTCAAAGTGCATATTAGAGAAAAGGCAGGATTTGCATCTTGACCTTTAGTCGATACAAAACTGACATACCATGGCATGCAGTTTATTAATCTTTCCACTTTTTCACATGATTTACATATCATTTCTGCTTCCTCTGGCACTACCAGTGACCCAGCCACTGAAACCTTCTGAATAGATCTGAACCTGTGAAGAATACACACCCCTCTCTACTTTTACTCAGTCAGTTGTCTCAGTACTATCTTCTGTTTGATGCCCTGAATTTTACTGGTCAGTAATATGGTATACTGTGTTAAAGAATTATGTTTTCTATTTGACTCAAAAAGTATTGTTTTTCAGTTTTGGGGAGCAGCCAGCTGTTCTCCCACTGCTGCTGTAAAAAATACTGCAATAAAATACACTTCATCTTCTGTTAAGTTCAGCAAGAGGTAGCCTTTGGGCATTCCAAGTTATTCTTCACCTCATCTAACCCTTATGAGATTATGAAATAGAGATTACCAAAAAGAGGGAGAGAAGGCTGATAACCTGGCTGAGATGACAACGCTTCTCATTGTCAAGTGGCAAGTTTAGCAGGCAAACTGAGAGTTTGCTATGTATATCTGGCACAAGAGGAGCTGGCTCTTCGGGAAGGATGGAGCTCAGCATCTGCCTCTGTCTATCTTCCTCCCAAGTGCTAGATGCCAGTGGGTGGGCCAGTAGCCAGATCATGCAGGAACTGCTACTATAACTGCCTCGCAGGATCAGCACCTCTGACTAAAGGCGGGAGAAGAGGCAATTCCAAACTGCACAGGTGGACCATGACCTCCCACAGCAGTGGCTCAGTAGCAGCTTAGCTGGCATCCAGGAGGAAAAGAAAGCTGGTTCCAGCAGGCAGAGTGTAAAGTTCCTGGCAGCTGGGGTCCATGAAGAAAAGGAAAATTGATTTGAGTTTTTTGGAAGCAGAACACACTGGCACTGTGGTGGAAGACAGTATTTTTAAGAAGAGCCTGCCTAGTGGCTGTGAGAATTCTGGAGCATTTAGCTACTTTATGGGCACCATTTCATAATTCTTACCAAAGTCCATATTAACCAGGCTGATACATTCAACCCCCATCAGTTTGTTCTCTCTCAAAGTGCAAGAGAACATCGTTCAAGAGATCGTGACTTCTGAAAGAGAACTTCAACAGTGAAAAGACTAAGAAAAAACAAAACAAAAAAAAAATGGGGCCAAAGGCAGATATGTTATGGGCTACATCAATGAGTTCCCATGCATCACAAGAACTGAATGTCTTTTCAAAAGTCAGCTGGATATTCAGTCCTAAGCCATGTGCTTAGGTGTTGCTCTAGACCAGAAAATACCTTCCCAAAGCAAACCAGAAGACTGACAGCAGAAAATATCCCGAGCAACCTGGGAAGCCAACAATGAACTTTTCCACACAGACATCAGCCAGGTGAACACCCACCCAGCTGTGCACTCTGAAGTCACCTCCAACTGGCTCAAAGGACCCCAATGGGGACTGGCTCATTATGCCAAGACTGATCCTATCTGGAGTACCTTATAGTAGAGGAGGCTGCTTGGGTAGAATGCTTCACACCTCAGCAACTGCTCTTCCCAATCCGAAGGTCTCAGGCTGAACACTGCTCTGCACCGCACTGAGGAGACCACATTCAGTTCAAGACCTGTGTGGTTTTTGAGTGCATCTTCAAACCTCTTCTTGCCTCCAGTATCACTGCTACAAGAGAACAGATCCTATGCATGCTCCTTTACTTACACATAGAAAGCACAAACGCTGCTGAAGGAGTTCAAGGATATTGTCAGAATCAGTGAGGACACTTAGCTTAAGGGCAGTATTTTAGTGAAAAGCAATGTAATGCATTTTTCCACTGTTAAAATCTACAGAAACACCTGAAGTGCTTATGTTCCTTGTCAATATTATCAGATGTTAAACATGACTAACTCAGAACTCTGGGGAGGATATTCCTAGTATCAAAAATAGCACAGGAAACTTTGACATGCGTAATCAAGTATTTTTAAAAAATCTGTTAGCAAAAATAGCAAGTTTCCATCAATCTCTCTCCTGCATTGACACTTAACAGTTTTGGTATTTCTGTGCATGCATAAAGTCCATTTCCTATTGTATTTCCCATCTCACAATTCCTTTGGGAAAATCTAATTCATAAACAAATAATTCCCAGACCAGATAACTAAATCTCCCTGCTGACCCCTTTCTGTACAACCCAACAACAATAACAGAGACAGAGTTTCTGCATTGCCATTCTCTGGTGTGTTTATGCTGTTTTAGTAATGATGTAATGGAAAAAAATCAACATGCTATTATTATTATTATTATGCTAAGGACTGCAAGGAAGAATTGGTATTCTTTAAGGTTTTATTTTTCCACTCAAAGCCAAAAGTCTTTCCAGGGCTTTCTAACCAATCACTGTTACAAAAGGTCAAAATATTCCATCAGAAACCTTAAAAAAAGTGATACTTAGAAAAAAAAAAAAAAAAGAAAAAAGCTTTTAAGCTTTTCAAAACACTAGCATAGCTAATCCATTCTGAGCAATGCCTTTTATGAGCAATGTCACAAAGTTACACACTTAGCCCCCTGGGCGCCATGCACAGGAAGGCAGTGGAAGAAGTTACTATTGTCTTTGGCCTCCCATTCCCTCAGAAAGGGAAGACCAATTCCCTTCCACCCTCTTAGGACAACCATCCATACCACCAAACATGGAGAGAAAGCTGGACTCTCCCTCTCCATGCTAGCTCTAGATATGATGAGAACAGCTCACCATCATTTCTTAACATTGTTTGAAGCCTATGTGATCTTCACGAGCTCCACGTATTTCAGGGACAGGACAGAAGCCATTCAGTCTGCCTCCCCTAGAGTCCTGTGGCTGTTTGCTTTTGTTGAAGGTCAAAATCTAATCCTTAAACAGGTGTACAGATGGGATTGAGAAATGAATGCACTTGAGATTTTGCAAAGATTGGTTCTAAGCTGGGGAGGGAAAGGAAGAGAAAGATGGGGAGCCCTGCTTCAGACAACAGTTGCTCGTTAATGTGGGAAGTTTCTGAAGAAAGCAACCTGGAGTGTGACACCAAGTGCCCATCAGGGAGGTCAATCATCAGGGTCAAGATTTGTGAGGTAGTCACGGGTGACACGAAGGTTTTTAAGAATCAAAAAAGCAGCTAGCAATCCTGAAAAGAACAGTGAATCAGCAAGGGAGGACAATGTGGCTGCATTTGCTTAATTTTGGAAGCAAAAAAAAAAAAGAATCTGGGAAGCAAAGACAGCCTTAGCTACCTTTGAAACCTTCTACATTTGTATGTTATATACATACATATGGGAGAACCTCCCATACAATTTTGGCATTTACATTAGTAAATTAGGAACAGAAACAATTTCCAAAACAGTCCTCATGCCTTTTGTCTTCTCTTTGTCACACTTATGATTCATTTCCCAGCCTGCAGCTCACCATAGGCAGGTAACTCTAGGAAACCAAATGAACACACAGGAATGTAGCAATCTGTTATGCAGAGGAACCAATGAACCTGCATCCTCTGTAATTCAACATTCTGTTAGATTTGACAAAGTCTACTTTTAAATTGTCATTTTCTACTCTCAAGTATGTAGAGGCAGTCTGTCCTCAGGAGAGATGAAAAAGTACCTTCCAAAGACACACTCCAAGGTCACGGTTCTGCAGTTAGCTTTATGTTCAAGAGAAGGACAATACCAAATGTACACAATGCACTTCAAATGGATATCATGACAGGTGAAATGAAACAAACTGATTCAGAGCATCTCTTAGGGATCAGTCTATCAATCTATTAATGCCTGCTGAGACTGGATTTACTATATTGAGCACAGATGAAAACTGTGCTGCGATACTACACCCAAGCTGCAACACGCAACTTTACATACTTATTTGTGTGACCACGTCCCGCCCAAAAGCTGTGCAGCTGCCATTTTCAATGGATACAACACCTCTTAATGTACATATTAAAATCTCCCATTATCTGGAGATTCAAAACCTCCAAGAAGTCTCAGCTATTCTTAGCAGACAGCTTCCTTAAATTGTGTGAGTGCTCCTGGGAGCCTGTGCTGCTTAGCTTAGTGGTCATGTAGCACACAAAGGAGTTGTTATGGAGACTGATGTCTTCCCAACAATCATATGGTGTAATTAGTGTTGGATGCTACAACGTAACTATCAAGCTGTCTCCATGGAAACTACCCAAAACCCTATACTTCTTTAAGGTTTCAGCAACTGGTCTTTTTTACAGACCCTTAGGATGCAGTTAAGAGCACACTGAGTGCCTTACCTTCTTGTTAATCTCAGCAGAGAAACACATTTTGTTTTCCAAGGCATTTGCTTGGTCCCCATGGTGACTCACAGGAACCAAACAGATGTGTCAGGAAGAAATGCACGTATTTCATACAGGAAGGACCAATCACAAATCATTAAGAATTTTCATAATTTTAAATTACCTTTATGCATATGTTCATGTATGCCCATGTGCATAAGAATACACAAGGTGCACAGGTGGAAGAAGCTGACTTCTACTTTCATGAGCCCCTTTTTGGCATACTTGAAAGCTTTAGGATCATGGAAACTCCTTCACTTAGAGATGCACTTCAAACCACACTGGTGCCATAGAGAGAACCTACCAGCAGAGTTTGGCCTGGTCTAGTACACAATTCTGCCTCCCTCCCAGGGGTTTGCCACAGCTTTCCCAGGTTGGGCAGATCTTGAGAGAGCCCAAGAGCTGGGCACAGAGCAGGGTCTTTGCCGAATGAAAATGTGCTGCATTTACAGAACTCTAGTGTGAATTTAGGACATTTTTGTGTAATGATTTATCAGGTCTAAGTCGAGAAACCAATGTGATTTTCAGTAAGAATCTCACTGTCACTTTTGCCTGAGCACTGCAGCATGCTAAGAAGAGACTTCTTCAGTCTGCTTTATAATCAAGCAGGCGAGTGCTGCAAACCCCAAACCACTCTGGTTATAGTTGCAATATACATATAAATTTTTCAAACAGATTTTTTAGTCCAGAACTCTGTCCCATTAGGGCAGAGATGAACAAGGAAAGGTATTTGATTCAGAAGGTGCCAATGGCAGGACTCTCTTAAAGTGGCACCTATTTCTGCAAGTAAACAGCCCTCAGCAGAAGAAAGGAATTGATATTCTGGACCAGAATATTTTATAGCACTTGCATGCTAAGCAGCAGTGAGAGAGGAATTAAGAGTTATACAAATAGAAGCACATGCATTTGCCTCTGGAATTAAAGTAGATAAAATTCTCATGTGAAATGCTATCTGTGAAGAAAGGTGCAGTGAGCATAACCAGGCTAGGAGCCCCAGGAGACTTGCAGTTGTGGCCTTTCCATTTTATGAGAAGCAGGAAAAAGAGAATTTATCCTTTAATAAAAACCATCGGTACTTTTCCAGTCTTTAAGAGGGATATCATCCATTTTTTTTTGGTGCTGATATGAAGTCGGATCTATTCTATTCATTCTCTTCAAGACCCCATGGGGACCAAAGAAGCTGATACAGATACCAAATATAAAATCAAAGACTACAGGAGGCATTCTGAATAATTCTCAACTGTTATATATTTTGGGGAGGACTAAAACTGCTGGGGTATAAGGACAGTGGGCTACAGTTAGGTAAATAAGACCCATGGATGAGATACTCTTTCAGACACTCCTGCAAAAGTACTTTCGCAATGTCTGGCAGCCAGTATTAAACACAGGGTGACCTGGCACAAACACTTCTAAAGTTAACAAACAAGAAACCAAAGCAGCTGTCAGGGGACGCTTTTTCTGTACCAGGGAGCCTCCAACACTATTCAGATAAACTAAAGACTACATAATGGTGCACGGCGTGGCCGCACAGAAAATTGCTGCATAGTCCTGATTTCTTCCTTGGGAATGCGTAAGAAAACCAGTGTAAAACTCAATGCAACTTGATGTCAGTTATTCAACTTCAGAGTTATTTCTTCAGAGGCAGGAGGAAGGAGGAGAGAATCCAAAGTCCACTTTCTGCTTTATTCTTCCTGTCTATTCTTCCTCTTTATAACAAGTTGTCTTAATAGGTTCCTGTTGGAAACAAGCTGAATTCCCTCCTACAAGTTTATTGGGATAACACTAAACACGGCACGGGAGTATGAATTCATGAGTAACCAGTGTCTTGCTGAAGAAATGTTCTCAAATACCATTCCCCCCTCCTATTCATGATTTAAATTATTTCTGCTACTTAACTTTTAGAGACACTTAACTGGTTTCATCACCAGATATAGACTGGCAGCCTTAATCTAAACAAACTCACTGACAGCACTGTTAGAGCTCATTAGCGTTCTCACCAGATGCTTCTGTCTGTATATATGAGCATCTCCAGTTTTTCTTTCCAACACATGACCCATGATACCAGCACAGCTTTCAAATTAAAACAAGAAATCTCAGCATAGCTTCAAATCTCTGCTCTTCTGGGGATCAAATCTGTGCAAGATTATGAAAAAGCATTCCATATTTTTTAGGCTTCTTAAAAGCATTTTTTTCTTGTTTTACAGATCACTTTAGCAATTCTTTTGGCATTTCTCACGAATCTACACAGATATGACTAACACACACACTATTTGCTTTCACAGCAAAAGTGCAGAGAGCATTTGTCACTATAAATATCACACAGGGCTATATATACAGATGAAACCTGTGCTTTGTCTGCCTCTGCACAAAGCGATGCTTTGACACGAAAGCTGTCAGAAATCATTACAGGGAAGAATTTAAAAACCTCATACAACGATTAAGTCGCTGCAGCCAAAGTAAGTATCATAAAAACAAGTTATGACCCAGCTCCATTTTTAAGTGAATGAAAAATTAGAGGGCAAGGAGGCCAAATATGTGGGTTTCACGAGGAATGTCTCTTTGACTCTGCAAAGCAGGCCCAATCACATCTCATGGACAGTTATTGGTCTATCGGCACTTAACAAGAAATGAAGTGGTGGCAACGATCTCAGCCCTGACTCATCAGTCACACAGGTACAAAGCATCCAAATGGAAAACAGATTTTCTCATTCTCTGCACCTCTCTAGAGGCCTGCACTGCTGTCTGAAGACTACTGCGATATCCCTTCTTGGCTCATTTGCAAGACAAACATATTCTGGCCTCAAACGCTGCTCCTTTCCAACTGTTGGTGAAAACTCTAGTCAGTCTGAGAGATTAAGAGGATGATCTAGGGCACTACTCAATCCAAGAAAAATGCTTATGTGGGAACGCAAAGCTGTTGGTTTTTTTGTTCCACTGTATCTTATTCTGCAAGTCCAGATTCAAACAGTTTCTATCTTTACTCTTTATCCACATTAACTTCCTTCCTTCTTTTTTTTTTTTTTAAAGGGAGTTACACACTTGGATTCAAACAGATTTTTACAGTGCTAGTTAAAAAACTTCTTTTCTGCACCTCTGTTGACTTAAGATGTGATTGATACAGTTCTCATACCCAAGCAATGCTGGGCTGGATCAGTATGGATCAGCACACAATTTTAACACTTCCGAACACCTGCAGGAAGCAGCACTAGTGATCAGACAGACAGGACTCTTCTGAACTACCCCATATTTACAACTATGGCTCCTTATAGTTATAAGATACCTTGTGAAATATTTGCAAGAGCTGGCAGATCAGCCCATAGCCTCTGGCTTTCTTCCTATCCCTGTCGGTCTCTGCAGCCTCTTTTGATCTCTATTCTTAAACTGATGTATAACGTTTCTGAATTTTTCAAGAATTAACTGACTTCTAACCCAAAAATCACCTGCATTTCAGCACTTGGAGCAGCTCTTCCTCTGTGTTCCTCACGCTGCCTCAGACAGGTATGACAGAGCCGTAAAAGCATTGTTATAGCAAGCTTTAGAACACTAGTGACAGACATTAGGGAAGTTGCTAGTTCTGATAAAACTATTAATGCTAGAGACAGATCTCATGTCCTTATTACTTATTTCCCTCTTTGAACTCAGGACAAGACATATAATTTGAGCACTGGGTTAGAAGCTACAATAGCAAAAGGGCTAACTTGCTCTGTTACAAAAACCTTCTTAAGTAAGTTAATTAAACAATACACGTTAACAAGCACAGACTTTTAAGGCTAAAGAACAGATTAGATTATCATAGTAACACAGGGACGAATCTCTAGTTGCTCTAAAGGCATGTCATTTCATTGACAACAGTGGCTGGAATAAACTTTGTCTTGTTTATGTCAAGTTGGCCCAAACCCCCGAATCTAGAAACTCTTGAACTTCAGGAAAGCTTTGATCCAGTCCAGACTTCGTGGCTCTGATCCACTTCAGCTGGGAAGGACCCAAATCTGCTCAAAATATATTTCACAACACATCTTTGCCTGCATTTTTTTTCAGATAGGTCATAAACACCACATGTAGAACCATTTCTTCTTATTCACAACACCTACTAGCAGAGCCAGCTATTCCCATCTCCAACCCAGAACGTTAAAAAAAAAAACCACCAAAACCCCAAAAGATGCAAAAGCAAGCTTCAGATCAGCAAGCTGACTTGCTACCAAGGAGCAAGAAGAAAACTAAGGTACTAAAATCTGCACAGTCAGAATGTTTGGAAGAAATTCAAACTGGTGAGAAACTCTATGTGACTTGTACAGTGTGGAACAGCTTGTAAAGCACAAAACAAGCCATAGCACTCCCTCCTTGTTATCCCCAGAAAAACCAAAGACTCATTTGACTACAGTTTCTAAACAAGCATATTATGCAAGCCTACTTTTTTTTTTTTTTTTTTTTTAAGGTAACAGCTTCATTCACTGTAGTAGGAAAGCTGTGATCACAAACCACATAGGAAGACTGTGGTGTTCAGATGACTTAGCCAAGAGTGATGAAACGAAGTAAAATCTAACTAGGGAGAGTCTGACAAGTTCTTCTGACTACATTTACCACTGATAATTTAACAAATGAGCTGTTAGTAACTTAAATCAAGTACAGACAGATCCTAGATCTGCAGATCATAGGATAATTCCAGGAGGAATGGACTTCAGGAGGTCAGACGAGGTTGCTCAGGGCTTTGTCCAGTTGAGACTTGAAAACCCTGGAAGACAGAGACCGTACAGCCTCCCCGGGCAACCTGTGTCCCTGCCTGACTTGTCACCACAGTGAAAAGGGAGCTCTAGTACAGAAGCTCAGGGTTAGTAGGTTTAACTGTTTTGGCTCTAGAAAGACACACGGGAAACAACGGCTTTGGAAAGTACAGATTTGCATTATTGGGATTCAGTATGCCAAATTCTTAGCTGCAATAATCAGCCCAGCTTCATTAAACTCAGTCTATATATAGTAATTAATCCCTGCTAATGATCCTGACTTATTATATACCTGATGTTTCTTGCCTCAACTCTACTTACACGTTGCACAGACAAGCTTTAGGAGCATCAGATAGGAATAGCAAGGGAAACTAGAGAGATGCAGAAATTCGTTAGGTTCTCCTGGGAGAAGCACAGATCCACTGGTTCCTGTGACAGTTTTCCTCTTACCTTTGCAAGGAAACTCCATGCTGCATATTGCCCTGAGGTTGTGCTGCTTTTTAGCTTCACTGTGTGCAACATCAGAAAGAATCCCAACAGTCCACTGCAAGGGATGGGAAAAGTTTGTTAATAAAGTCTCTGAATTTCAACAAAGCAACCTGTTACAGGCATCTTGGTTTTCCTAATGCAGAAGTGAGCAGTCACCCTGTCAGCAGTGTTAATCCCATTGGAAAAAAGAAAGCTGGTGGACAAAGGCCTTACACTACGTCCAGTGCATCTTGGGTTTTGCTCAGTGAATGACTAGGGTCTGAGTAAAGTAAGTCTGACATTCTCATGCCTGGTCTCTAAATGCACTTGCTTAATCGCAAAAGTAGAGATTATTGGAAACATGAGGTGAAATATTAACTTCAGGCACTGAAATGGCTCTAACTAAAGGCAATATTAATTTCAACAGGAGCCACATACGTTTGGCAACTAACTCACTTCAACCTCCACAGAGCCTTGAACTGAAAAAAATAACCACTGGAAAGTTTCTGCCTGAAGCTTTCAAGCTGTTTAAACTTCACGAAGCCTAAATTCCAATTAGGAAGTCAAATACATCTCTCCTGTATAACAAATAGACAGATGACCCAGTAGTGCTGGGAAGAGAATACTCCAAAGCTCTGTGTTGACAATTAAGTGAATTTTCATTCTCAAGTCACACAGGACAGTAGTCCCCAGTGGTCCTGCAGTCAAAACTACTTTTAAGGAAACGCTGTTCCACATCTCACTGGACCTCACAAAGCTTCTAAGCTTTGGCTCTAGATTTTGTTTCATTTGTGACATACAACCCACTGGTTGTGAAGCAGTGTAATAGTGTAAAGCAGCAAGCAGGGAATAAAAAAAGACTTCAAAAGTCATAAGGCACAACTTGCTGTGTGGCTGGTTGAGAGGCATAAGAGATTACAAAGTACTGTGAGAAACTGCACGGGAAAGGGTATAGGATCAACACAACACAGAGGCGGTGAGGCAAAAAGTGCCTTTGTATTCAAAGACAGTATGCTCTTCTGGGGACCAACTGTGTTGAGTCCATATCCTCTCTGCAATAGCAGGAGGGGTGGAAGATGGTGGCTGCCCAGGTCAAAAGTTCCATGCCAGGCTCCAGCACCTCAGCCAAGTGCTCACTGCATATGGCAACGCTGCATCGCAGCCACATGTCAGTGCAGGTGTTTTTGGCACACTAAACAGCAAGGTGAGATAACTGCCCACGAGTAGGAGGTATGAGGGTTTCTTACACTGAGCCATAACACAAGATTCCCTGTGCCCGGGGCCAAGAAAGCAGCTGCTGCTTTGATGGTAAAAGATAGGCCCAATCTCAGCTTCCTATTGCAGAGGATGAAGGGCTGCATTCCACTCTGAGAAACCAGGGAGTTCAATGAAGCAGCATTGCCCAAACTTTTCAAAGTCCAGCAGCTGGCATAAGTTTGTTCCGCATCTTCTGCCCTGCTGAGAAGGGTTTTTAATCAAAGTCATTTGAAGCCTTTCAGTGTAATTCAGAGACAAAAAGTGAAATAGCTAATTATAATACCTGAAATATGACAATTAACAGCAATTTATTTCATTAAATAAATGGAGCGCTTTGCACCCTACTACCAATGCTTCAGATATTCTGTACAAGTAGTAGGTCCAGCTGCATCAGTTACCCTTACTTTACATTGTATAGCTTTTCCTCCAAATGCTTTATGTCTACAAAGACACTAGATTACAAGATGCATGAGAGCAACTGAGATGCTTGTTTCTCCATCTAAACAATTCCTTTCCACTTGCTGTACACTTGTAGTGTACATTGCTATCTACTATACACACACTGAAGCTGGAGCAATGGGAACAGAAGTGAGAGGCTACAACAATAGTAAAATCCTAATGAAGTGAAATAAAATACGTGGGCCGGACAGAAACCCACTAGTGCCTGCAGTCAGACCTTTTCTACCTTGAGGTAGATTCCACCTACCTACCGTGGAACAACTCGTTCACTAATATCTAATGGTAAATCACCTGTAGTGTGGGTAGTCCACCCCTGAAAAAAGTCACTTTCAGACCATAAAAAAACAACCATGCACAGAGGGAAATTATTTAACAATCATTTTTAATATCCCCTTGTAATGGAAATTATGGATACAACTAAGAAAATCCCGAACAATCAGGAAATATTTTTGCTATGAGCATGAAAATATTTTTTCCCCTCTAAAAAGAAAATACTTCTATTTGGCAAAAGACAGGAATAATTTTTTTTGAGATAAGTAAGACCTATAGAAAACACACTGAACATTGTCCTGTGAGAATTACACTAATGGGCTGTGAACTTTCGCTACTTGAAATAAAAGAATGCTTGTTAAAGCTTTTCCCTTTTACCCCAAAAAAGCATTCTGCCAAATAACAAGATGTACAGGCAAATAAATCCATGTACACCCATGGACTGCTGGAGACTAATACTTTGTAATCACTGCAAACACCAAGTTTTACAAAGGCTAATCCGACTTGAGAAGTATTTGAGAGATGCTATTTATCAAAGCTTTGCTACATTAGGTAAAAATTATTTTACTGGTGACTGGAAACTCTCCTGATGCAGAACACAAATAAAGATATATACTTCCAGTGTATTTCAATCTCAGGCCTTCAAATGCATATCCACAGATATACACAGATACATATTCTCTGCAGTTTTACTGGCTTATGCCAGCAGAAACCAGTATAACTAAGGTTTTCTATGCTCCAAAATTTTAAACTGAGAGTCAAGACTGGAAGTCAACAGGATCTCTTATTTTGAAAACATTCATATGTCCTGTTATAGAGAGGTTACCTGGCGCAGCAGCTGCCATGAAACTTGTAGAAGTACAGGAATGGAAAGTCCAAGGCACTGAAGAGATCACCTGAGGGACAAAGCAATATACTCAGTGGAACACGGGAAGAAAATTACCCACTGCTACAAACAGGGGAACAGCAATTATATGAACATTACTAGTTTAACATTTCTTTGAGCCTTTACAGCTGGGTGACTTTTCATTTATGACACTTTCCACATTTCTAGTGTGTTTAATGATTTCCCTCTGACCTTCCTTCTAGCCAGTTCCTGCTTTTGGTTGAAAAAGGGGAAAGGGATATGCAAGAGTATTCTTAGCTATTATACATAAGATCCTGCTTAAGCAACAGTTGCCAGTGGACAGATATACACGTATCCACTTCTTTTATTGCAGAGCTCACCACAGTTCCTGCTGAAGCAACAGGAAACACAGACATATGTTGGCTGCTTCCCCCTCTGGCATTTGAACTCTGTCACACAGAGCAAGTTGAGAGGTTTAACAAAACTCCCAAATCCAAGCTGAGCTCTCGAGTACTTGCATTTCCAGGAACGTGGGCTCTGGTTGTTCTTGGTAGCAACAATTCGCAGGAGTAATCTGGCCTTCAGGCTCTTACGGATTTGGAGGAAGCTCCACCTTTCACTTTTTGAAATACAGGACGTTTTTGCTTAACATGTCTGTCTATCCTGGTGGGGCAATGCTATGTACACAAGATGTATCACCAGGCAAAAGGGAGAATTTATGTTTATTTGAATGCTTCTTCCTTTGTTTTCTGACTGAGCAAATGTCTAGTGAAGCAACAGTGGATCATCTCTATCCTTTTATTTAAATATCAATATGATAGGAATATTACCTACCACAAAATATTTAATTTACCCATTTTTAGCCTGTCAATTTTTGCTACTTCAAATCCTGCCATGGGTTCAAGTGATGGGATACACGTTACGAAAGCAACAAAATTAAATCTCTGCATAGCATTGAGGGCAATGCAGAGAAGGAATCAGTCCCATCTAGACTGCTGAGTCACTGCTATGAAGAGGACATACTCCCCCAGGGAATCCTTGTTCTTTACTATGCACCACCTTAAAAGCTGTACTTTGTTGTCTCTCCTATGGTGCCTCCTTGCAAAGGGCAGGTTAGAAAGGTATTAGTAAATATCATGCAAATTACACGGTGTTTATATACTCTCTTCTCTCCTTGCTACATGATATCATTTTATTGGTCATATTCGTGTTGAATTCCAGGGCTAAAATCCAGGGTTTGGCATCTAAAAACATGCATGGAAAGGAAAAGCAATATGGAAACCTAAAAAAGGAACAGCTCAATCCACTTCACCTGCTGGATGGGATGCAGAGGCCAACAGCACCACACTAAAAAATAAAAAAAGATTAATTGTATACTACAGAATTTATGACATGGTCTGAACACTATAAATTGACAGATTTGTGTTTGATTTTTCATGGTGAAACCTATTCTAGTGAAATAGAATAGCTGAGGCATAAGTATCGATTTCTTTAGGAAAAAAAAAAAGTTGGTTGGGAAGGAATCCCCAGGGTCACCTAATAAAGTTCCTCACCTGAAGCAGGACTACCACCAATATTTGATCATGTCCTCTGTGGCTCTGTCTCAAAAAGCCAGGTCTCAGAAACCTCCCACCATGGAGATTCCACATCTCCCTTGGTAAATTGTCCCAGGGCCACCCTACCCCTCAGGCAAAGGAGAATTTCCTGATGTCCCATCTTTAAACCACCAAGGCTACAATTTATGGTTGTTGTTCAATGTTATATCATCTGCCTCTCCTTAGAAGAGTTTGGCTCTGTTGTCTTTGCAACTCCCTTTCAAGAAGGTGTAGGTAGTTGCTAGGTTGTACCTTGGTTTTGCCAAGTGACTTGACTGGTTTGCCAGTCTCAACAGGACTAGCTCTTTCAAACTCTCCTTGCAGTACTCCATGTGTTCTAAGTCCCTAACTATGTCAGTAGGCCTCTGCTAGAGCTTCAATTTCTCCGTATCTTTCTTGAACTGAGGGGCCCAAAACTGATCAGAGTATTCCAGCTGCTGCCTCAGCAACGCTCGTAACAACTTCTCTCAATCTGATGGTCATGATCCTTCTAATGTAGCCCAAGAGATGGCTTGCCTTAACTTCCCATAAGCATGCACTAACTGCCTCATACAGACCTCAGCATTCACTCTCACCCCCAAGTCCTTCTGAACAGACCTGTTGTTCAGCCAGCTGGTGACAACACTGAGACAGAATCTGTACAGAACTGCACTTCTCTCTAGACTTGAGTGTCTCGCTGTCCGAAGACTGCTTTATATGGATGTGCATATATTGCCTACAAGACTCAACTACAGAGTCTTATGCACTGCACATTCATGCAAAAAATGTGAGTCAAAGAAAGGACAAATGCCGCAGTTTAAACAAGTTCTAAAAAAATGCATTAAAATAAAACCCAAGTACCAGCCCAAATGACACACACTTTTCAGAAAGATAGAAGTGAACAACAAATCAGCTGTGACCAACTCTTTCCTCGGAGCATCACTTAAGATTTCTGAGGTCCCACAAAGACTTCATTCTCTGAGTTTCTGGTAAAAGTTGTACAGAGCCTTTTTCAGTGCTATTGGTAAATACCAGTGCTTCTGGTAAATTTCTGGGTGTTTTTTCCAAATTTTTTCATTTCACGTTGTTTCCAAGGTTAGAAGGCTACAGAAACATATTCTGGGGCACTGTAAGATGGAAGAAGCATCCATGTCTCCAAAGCAGAGCTACAGCTTCCTCCAATTACCAACAATGTATGTCCATGATAAACACAAAGGACAGGAAGGAGAAGGAGGAAAGAGTATCTGGAGAGGTTGCCTCTTGATAAGAAGCAAGCACTGCATTTAGAAAGGTAAAAAGACATTCATTAATGTTATGAATGCTAAAGTTAGGCTATTTTCACTGGTTAATTACCAGTGATTTTTACAGTTCACTAGGCCCAGTAAGAGCAGCTAAGTGCCAACCCAGCCAGTGGAGGAATGGAAGCCTGCACAATGAAAAGTTCAGGCATAGAAAAAGCTGGAAGTAGTTCCCAACATACAAGATTATGGCTAGAAAACTGAACTCACTGTAAATGAGCTGTTGTCTCCAGTACCTGCAGCTGTACAGTGTCATGAGCATGGAGCTTATACCAGGCCAACTCCTGTTTCCAGGGTTAACACAGCTACCCTGGTAACCTGCTCGCTCTCATCTGGTCCCAGTTCTGTACATGAGCCCCCCAGCTACTGTGCTGGATGGCCTGCCCATGGCATGAACCCCAGCATCATTCACAGAGACACAGGTAGCAAAAGGAACTACAAAGAGTATGGAAATCCCATGGCCAGGGAAGCCTCTAGGGGAAGCCTGTCACTGAAATCAGCTGTGAAAGACAAGGGGCTGAAGGAGGAAACAATCCATGAGTGACAGGCAGGTGGGTATTTTAGGCTTAACGTTTTATACAATGTCTTTGAAAGGCATCAGCTGGTACAGTATGCTCACATTGTCAATATTTATACATGTTTTTAAAAGATGTGGTTGTCACAAAGATATTAAACAAAGCAAAGCAGATCGCTTACAGCAGGCAATTTTCCCCAGCCCCTCCTCCCCACACACATGCTCTCCCCACACAGGACGCCAAGAAGAATTCACAATAAACAGGTCCAATCTCTCAGTTTCCTGGTAAAGAGAGAAAAGGAAGCAGAGGCCTACTGATTTTGACTGAGTAACAGAGAAAACAGGAGACTGGCAGGGCAAGCAAAACTGTATCAACAGTGATGACAATTATGACTAAGCTGTGTTTCTCCACTTTTGCTTTTTGCATTATTAATTTTTAAACAAAAATCAGTGAGATTGGGAAATGCTCAGACAGAAACTTCCTTCTGCAATCAAGAGGAATTGATAACCCTACCAGACATCCCAGGCCTTTATCCAAAAAAACGCTGTCCGAAGAACAAAACCTTGCTTGCGCAGGGCAGGTTAAGGCACATGGTTTAGATGGCATTAAAGCTGTAACTGTAATTCTGCTCTGAACAGAACATCAGTAGAAAAGAAATGATGATGCTGTAAAAACAGATTAGGGATTCAGAGGTTTCCAGCGGGACAGCCTGGCCATCAGGCTACAGCAAAAACAAAATCCCTGTGCCAGATTTCTCTGCTCCTCTCTTTCCCCTGCACTCAATACTAAGGGCTGGGTCACCTGTGGTTTTCTTGCTGGCTAAATAGAGGTTTTGTCAGCAATTCGTGCCTACAAATCTGCCTTTCCCTATTGCTGAAAGACTACTGCAGCTTTTTTAATTCACAGAAGTGAGAGGTTAGCAGCTCTTCCAGAAGGCAGATGCAGCTCAGCTGCACAGAGTAGAGCCTTTACCTCATACCTTTGTCGGTGCCATTTATTCACTGTTGGGAACTCGTCTGCTACGAGTCTTTCTTTTCTCCTTTCCAGTGACTGCCCAGCTATCTGGCATGCCTTTGTGAACAAATATCAGACTGTGACAGATATTGGGATAGACTGAAACTTTCTTTCCAATTTTTCAGAAGAAGTAAAGTATCTCTACCCACCTCAGCATAGGAGAAAGCCCAAGATGAGCCCGTGACCCACTTCCAAGACACATTATGTATCCTTCAACATGCCAGGTAGACATTAATACCCACTCCCTGACTTCCAGCTAGCTGCAGCCAGGGGAAGAAACCTGGCTTCCTCCTTGATAAAAAGTGGGGGACTGGAAAGGAATAAAGAAAATTCAAGATTGCTGGAAATACCACTTGGAAGTAGAAAACTAATGCAGAAGGCAGAGTGCAGGGAAATATAATACTGCAGTAAAAAAAAAAAAGGTGGTAGGAACAAGAAGAAGGACTAGAGGCACGTTCTTGGAAGTACATTTCTCCTCTTTCTTCCCCTCCCTGTTCCACATGCTTAAACACAAGGGAGATGGATGAACAGGATGGGGTTGGGCACTGAAAGGCAACATCACCCCTCCCTGCTCTGCATAGCGTGGCTCTGCTTTCCCTCCTACACTTGTTCCTGCTCTGGATCCTTTTTTAAAAGCCATTGAATAATCATGGTTAAGTGATGAAGTGAGAAGAACACCACACTTTCAGCATCAGCAAATATTTCTTCAGATCTGTTTGGTTCTGGAAATTTCCTGTTCACGTACATTTGCTTAAGACAGTCTCCCCTCCCAAACTGTTCCAGATTTTAAGACAAGAAATAGTGCATGGTATGTGGGGACAACTTACGTTAGGAGACTTTGCTAATTTTAGTTACACCTCTGGAAGTGTCCAACAGAGCCAATTCAGTTAATATTTCTTTTTAATCTCTCTCTTTATATATATTTATTTAATCTAATATACTGGTACATTCTAACGTCCAGTAGTTTAGGACAGAACTTTTAATCTGCTGCATCCAGGCAGTCTCTACACTCAGTACAACTGTGCTTCATACTGAATAGAAACACTTTGAATAGCCCCTGTTGTAACAAACCCGTATGTTTTCCTGTGTTTTCCTATACCTTAGGAAAAACTTTTTCACCAGAAGAGTTACCAAGCACAAGCACTGGAGTAACAGGAGTTATCAAGGCTGCCCAGGGAAGTGGCTGAGTCACCATCCCTGGAGATATTTAAAAGATGTGCAGATGTGGTGCTTAGGGACATGGTTCAGTGGTGGACTTGGCAGTGTCAGGTTTACGGTTGGACTCTATGATTTTAAGGGTCTTTTCCTACCTAAATGATTCTGTGATTCTAAACACTATCTGGCTGTGCCCGCACAGCTGCTTTCTCTTCCCTGCTCAGCCATACATCAGCTGTCTGGGGTAGGTTAAAAGTAAGAAGCTATAAAGGCCGAGTGCTAAGAGGAGACAGTTGCGCTGATACCACACCAGCAAGTTCCTTCATGAATCACAGAATCATGCTTGTCCAGACAAGACCACGGGCACACATTAGACTGTCCTGCTCTGGAGGTGGAACTGGGATGATGTCATGGCCAATACAGTCCTTGAGAAGCCCTGAGCATAAGCAGCAGCATATACCTTAACACCTCCTAAATCACAAAATTTAGTGATTTAGCACTGAGCAGCCTCTGACAGAGGTAAGCACACATTTACACTAATTCTGACCCAAAAATGCTTGTAAGGAGTTAGCACTCATTCGGAGAGCATTCAGGGTAAAATTCCCTCTACTCAGTGTAATTTAAGAATATTTTTGATGGTTTTCTAGAGAAATCAAGCTTGTGCAATAAAGCTGTATCTACACATACATACACAGCTCTACAGAGCTCTCAAACATGCTGACCAGCTTCATGCAAATTTGGTAAGTGGCAGTCTCCCAAAGAAACAAATCTTGACAGTGCCTTCTGCAGCAGAAAGATTTCAGCCCCATTAGACATTGGGAGACCTTCACGGCAGTGGCACGTCATGGAGGTCACAAACAAGTAGAGAGCTTCTGCCAAATTCCACAGCCTTTCAAACATCATCCACTACTATGACAATAACAAAAATCAGATGTCACTTATCCCATTGCCAGTAGTACTGTTTGTTTTCCCTAGACAAGATGAGGTCCAAATGCTACGGACTGCAAGCTTCTCTTACACATAGAAATATATACATACATATATAGATAGATAGAAGGACATATAGATATCCATAGATCCAAGCCAAAGAAATAAGTATCCAGGTTTCTACCTCCTCTAAGCCACCTGTTTTCCAGCAATTGCTTTGCATCATCATCTCACAAGCTACACTGACCTTTAAGCCCCTTAATGCTGAAAATCTCTGCAAGCTTTGATAACGTATTTTTGCTTTTAAGCAGATGCCAAAATAGCCACCTTCCAATTTGCACAATTCCATTGTTTTTCTTTGTTGGTTATTGGGTTGTTTGTTTTTTTTTTTTAAAAAAAGGAACAGTTTTAAAATATATACCACTGCACCTCACAGTTTCTTAGCAAGAAGTTTCTTCTTTTGAAAAGCCTCTAAATCAATAATCATACTTTGCATATAACATGGAACTCCTGCTCTCTGCAAGACACAACTTCACAGACTTCAAAGGAAATAATCAACTAACACAGCAGGAAACCAGCCCTAACTTTTCAATCAAAGCTGCAAAATTAAGACCTTCAGCCAAAATCTGAATTTAAAGGCTCAGGCCCAGATGCAGTTTTCACCTAAAATCTTAGAACCATAGTGAGGCAGGTGTCAAATGAAAAATCAATTGATTTTACTGCTTGTTTCATGACTGTCCCTTCAACACAGAACAGCTACAGCTTATTCAAGACTTCATGGGTTACTTCTGCACACAGCAGCATATTTGCAAGTTCTATGACTAATTCTTCAAAACACTTTCAATAAACACAACTACCTTCTTTGAGCAAAACTGATTTGTTTCGCACTTCATAGTACATAGAAAACAACAACTGACTTAAACAAGAGCCTACTTCAAGCAAACTGATATTCAGATACTGTCAACGCATGGGACTGTGATGAATAGACACTGGAATCATATAAACACAAAATCAGAGACCTGCATTATTTATTTATGGGAATAGGAGATTTGATTGAACTAAGATAGAAGGAGATACACAGTATTACCATATCGATGATGCTCATAAGATAAATAGGTTTTAAAGTGAAGTAACTGTGCTCCACTGGTGTCCCTGATGTGTCCATACTAAGAATCCTTAACATGGTCAGACACGTACATGCATCCATCTAACCAAATGGACAGGCACAACTGCACTTTCGTTTTGCTTATTCCTAACTTCTGCTCTCTCTTTCATTCCTTTTGACCGTTCTTTCTTAGAAGTTAGTATCCATACTCCATAGCGTTCCCATACAATATTAAGTACCATGCCAAGAAAAGAGGCCAACATATACAAGATGTGATCACGGATGGAGGAGAATCTAGTAAAGTCTCTAGGTGACTTACTCCAAATAATGCCTCACAAAAATCTAGTGAAAGCCATGCACACTGAACGTTATGGCTTATATGACTCTTTGAGGAAAGCACCAATTTTTTATTTTTTTTTTAAATAATGCAGGGGAGTCTGGTCAGTGACTCAAGGTCTTTCACTAACTACAAAATAACAAGCCACTTTTATATCTCCAAATCAGAAAAACAATTGAAAGTTTGAATTACTCAATCCCACTAATGGCACTCTGAACAATCAGTTGCTGCTCATGTTCTTTGCACATCATACTTCTGTAATTGCTCCCTCCCCTTCTGGCAACTTCGTACAAGTTATATTTTCTAAAGTGGGGTATTGCCAGGGAGTTACTCTGTAAATATTATTTCTGGAAATGACAGATCACTTCTGCACACAGTGATTAAAAAAATTCATAATTAACACCTCGTTACCTCCCCAGGTGTATATTGGCATGCCCATCTATAACCAGAGCCAAAAAATTCAGCTGCTAAGTCATTCAGCTTAGCACTGTTCTTTCAGTCAACGTCCCACTAAAGAAATACATTTAAGTACTGGTAGCTGTAAGTTTCCTGAACAAGCCACAGCTAAAAAATCAAAACATATACCACATAAAACCAGCTATAGTGTATCAAAGGCTTATTCATTTTACCTGAATACATAGTTGATGTACTGTTGCTCCAGATCACTGGGAGAGGAGGGAAAGAAAAAAAAAGTGTTTTTTAGTAATGGAGTTAATTTGGTATGCGGGATCAGTACATTAAGTAGTATTGTAACACTGTAATATAACATAATATTAATATGATATAATATATAATCAGGTAACACTAATATTCTATTATAATTCTATGCATTCTAACCATAATCAATATAGTATTATTGATATATTAATCAGCATACTAATGTGCATATTATTTCTGTTGTTACTGTCAGTGAGTAAATGAGACTCCCTCATTTAAAGTGAAGATAAAGTGAGACTGACTAAAATTTAGACCCTTTAAACAGAGATGGAAAATGGGTTTAAAATAAATAAGCTTATGCATAATCTATAGAAGCATATATTATGCACATATATATAATATGCAGTGGCAACATATCCACCTCCATCCACACAGCAAACTGCAGATTATAGACACTGTGAACATGTAATGCCACCTGCTTTCAAAACAACTACTGTATGGCTGAAGTTCTAACACGTACATGGGATTAGTGCAAGGTTTCAAGGTTTTTAAGGAACTCAGCCATTCCAGTCCTGTGGCAAGTCCCCAGCTGCTAAACACTTAGGAGACTGTGTCACAAAAGGAGATACTGACAGGTTCAAACCATGCAGCTTTCAAGGCTACCACAAACTAAATTTCCTCTTAAAGCTTCTGCCAGTAATTAGGGGTTCTTTTTCCAGGACTGAGTAATAATCCTTTGATAACACGCTGTTGAAAACTAATCCAGTGTTCAAGTTCACAGTGTAACTATCAATAACCATATGCTGTTGTTATCAACACTAAATAAAGCTCCTCTTGCAAGAGAAGTCATTAATGATTAACCAAGTGGCCCAGCTCACACGGATAGTGCAGAGATCCCTACAGTTTACCTGACTGCTACACAGATGTGTCTCTAACCCCCTCTGATAGCAATCTCTTTCTTTCTAAAAGAATATGAAAACACATTACCTTAAAGAGTTAGGTTTCCATAACTTGTGAAATACTTTGTAAGCCCCTGTAATTGAAATGACATGTGTAATTGGCATAACCTGCAATCACACTGACAAACAACGGCTTGTTTGGCTGTGGCACCAGCAGACGCAGAACCCCCCTGAATTACAGTTTCGCAACACGGCACAAAGGATGCCTAAACCATGATTAAAATGAACCTATCGCTTCAAATTAATGGTTTTCAAAGTGTTATCATCTCGGAGTAGTGTCATGCTACGTGTTTCTGCTAGCCCTTCTGGAGACAACTCCTAGCTCACTGCAAATGCAGCGTGTGTGCGTTTACGTGTGTATGTGTGTAAATACACACAGAAAAGGGTCACAGAACAGGTTCTTCAGCCCACTCCATTTTTTGAGCAACTTCTATGACACGTTCATCTAGCAGACCCCTATAGCTGTTGGCTTTAAGCCATCTTTCGTGTTTAGAGTTCTCTCAGCTGTAGGGTCCCCAGGTTCTTTATCTTCTTGACCTACCCTCCTCTTGCTTAGCTCCCATTTCTATTCTGGGAAAAGCTTCAAGTGCTCAAGGAAGGAACAATACAGCTCAAGGCTCTGTTTTTGCAGACCCTTTCTTCAAGGCTTTGTTGTTTGGGGTTTTTTGATTCACAAAGAAAACCAGAACATGAAAAGCAAACCCAGTAGAACACTATGTAATAGATGTCCTCAATTCACAAGCTGAAGGGTAGAACATGTCCTTTCTCTAATGCACTGTCTTGATTAACTGTGTGATTAGTTCATCTGTTTGCTCTTCCGTGTAGCATCTTTATTCTGTGTCAGTCAACAGGAAATCTTATTACACAAAAAGACCCCAACAATCATGCCAACAACTTTCAAACCCAAGAGAAATGGAAAGATGTCATATTCTGAGCATAAACATTATACTGGCACTTTCTGTATCTTTCAAGCACATACAAGAGGCCTCCTGAAGACTCGATAAGCAGTTTCCCATCTCCATGCCCTAGGCACTGCTTTACAAATGAGACCTCTTGTCTTTGAGAAAGCAGTAATATCACTCATTACAACAAACAAGTATTTGAAGTGAAAAAAAAATTAACTTTTTGTTTTATCTAAATGAGCAAATGTTTACCATATAACATTTCCTAAAAGAAAAAAAAAATTACACTACTTCTTATTTGTATGCTAACATTTTAGAACGGGATCTCTAGACCTCCCTAGACACAAATACATATAAAACACATTACCTCTGCCCTGAAAATTTTACAGAATGAATAAACAAAATAAAGAAAGAATCATCCCTAATTTGCAGACAAGACTTAACATATGAATGAGTCACTCACTGAGTCCATAGCACAGCTAAGAACCAAAAACAAGTCCCTTATTATCCAGCCTAATGCTCCAAAAGACACAAATATCCTACTTAAAAATCACTGCTCTTCTTCAGGATTTCTGGATCTGATTCTTTCCAGCTTTTCAGGGAAGAAAATGCAAATTTAACTAAATCAATGTTCAGTTTGAAAAAGACAGAGAAAACTGGACAGATTACACTACTCATTGTAAATTATTTTTTTAAAAAATTGCATAAAAACTCACAGCATTTCAACATCCTTCCTCTGGGAGCTTATTCCATGATATTTTAGCATATTTTTGTCAGTTTTTTAAGTAAAATCAGTGTGTGCAATAAAGCTCCAACTACAAATTATTGCCTGTTTTTTTCATGTTTCTTCTCCCTTCAGAAAGAAGTGTTTCTGAGTAGGCAACCATCAAAAACTCCCAGAAAACCTTAGTGCTGATTAAAACTGTACGTGCATTTTCTCATGCACTGTTAACTGACTGCAATATCTAGTTTATTCTGTTGTTGTTTTCAATGTAACAGCTATAAAAGGAATGCACTTTCTTATATTTACTGAGCTGATACATTCTTTCCAAGGATTTCTTACATCAAGAACCTTAAATATCAGTAATTGTATAATAAAGCTGATTTCTCCAACATATTTACTCTTCCTAATTTTTCTTTTTCAAAAGAAAATCACTTACCAACACAGATCAAGTGAATTAGAGCCCATAAATAACCATTTGGATCAAACTGCAATAAAGAACATCTACATAAATAAAAGCATATTCATGTAAACACATCCACATTGTTATTTCCCTGCAGTTAGCTTCATCAAGCAAGAACAGCAAGTGGGAACTGTGCTACAAAGAAAGAGAAGACAACTAAAGAAAATTAGGAAGACTAAAGGTTTTCCTGTCCCACTTAGAGATATGCCTGTTCCCCCTGCTCTCAGCCAGCCTTGGTGAGAATAGCTGTTTCTTTCAGATACGTACACCATTTAAAAAAATCTGAGCATATGGACCCCAATCTGTTTAGTCTTCTACCTGCTGTCAGGGAGGGGCAAGAGGATCAGAGGAACATCCCTAAAGTTTTTGTCTCATCTCTTTTTCTCTCTCGACCCCCACAGCAGCTAAGCAGTCTATCTCCCCAAGGCTTCAGCAGCCACAGAGTATCTATAAAAAAGTGCTTTAAATAGGCATCTGTCTCTGAGCAAGGTAGACTCTCTTCACACTCAAGGAGGAGGGAAATAAACATTTGAGAGGAATTCACCTGGCTTATTTTAGATATCTGCTTTCAGGGGAGAAAAATTATACACCAGAAGTTCCTGCTCTGCACCACAGACTATGAAGGGAGATAGTGCAAGTGCAACGCTTCTGATGGCTACATTTGATCAGATGCATCCAGACACGTGCCCAGATTAATCTCATTAGACTTTAGATATTAACTGAAGTATCTAAAACAAGAGAGCAGCCTTCCTAATCCTCCAAAAGAGAAAGGCAACTCCAAAAAATAGATCTTTGCTGGACTGGGCACTTTCTAGAGGTACTTCCCTTCTTTCTCCAGTAGCCTCAGAAAGTGTGCAGAGTGATTACAAAGCTAATTTATGAACTTCCTGAAAGCGTGTGCAATTAACACAAATCTAAGTGATTTGATCTAAGCCCTGTAAGAAGTTAAACTGTGGCTTCCCCAGCCACCACCTTCACTGTAGTGCTGTAGATCTGCACTGCTCAGAGATTTTACCATGCTGCAAACACAGTAAACCCAGCAAGATTACCACACAGCAACAGGCAACATTTTACAATTCCTTCACAGGAGTCCCACCCTAGCTTACAAGTAAAAGCTGCATCCCTCATACGCTAACAAGATGTCAAATGACAAGGTCTAAGCAGAGCTGCTTTACAAAGCAGAGCTCACCTGTGCATCACATAAAGGAAGGCACACAGCTGCTACCAGGAGGAACAGCACACTGTGGAGAAGAGAAAAAAACATCACCACAAACAAATCCAAAAGCTTACAACCTGAATTTGAAATCTCAGCAAAGTATAGGCAATTCCACTCAATTTCACACTGACGTTTCATTTGTTTAATTTTTATTCCATATTCAAGAAGTAATTTTTGCCACCATAATTTTTATATCAGGCATCCTTCGTAACTCTGACACAGCAAAGTTGTATGAGAAGAGAAGCAGCACAAAACATCTCATCAGTGATGAAAACAAGTTTTTTAGTAAGGAATATTATTCTTCGCGTCCCATGTGGCTTCCCTAGGCTGCTTCAGGAAGCCAAAATCATCCAGTTTCTGGATGTGAATGGAGTTCCTTCGTTAAGGCAAATTGTCTATTACAACAATTCCAGCAGAGGTGAGTCCATTAAAAGATATGGTGTAACTCCAGGTCACAGAGCAAAGTGGGGGTGAGTGGAATTACAGTATGCACAGCTTAAGGATGGCACAAGTCCTCCCCTAGTCCACTGGCTTGGACAAAACAAATTCTTAACTTGTGGCTGAGTCATTTCTACAGACTACATCGAATACACTGATGTGGAATTTCTGTGGCTGCTTTTGCAGCTTGTTTTCCTGCTCTAGAGGCACTGGAAAAGACAGAATAAGGATGACAAAAAAACTGGTCTCCTTGACAATAATCCAGTGGTGAGAACAAGGCCACAGTAAGTCAGATAATGGAAACAACAGGAAGAAATAAGGAAGATGGTGCCTGTAAATACACTAAATAATAACCCAACATTATCCGCTCTAAGTACAGCTAAAAGATTACAGAATGTGGAGGACAACAAGGAGATGGGGGGATGAACGAAACTTTTAATACACAACTGGCTTCTATCTCCTTTCTGAAGCCTAAACAACTGGTGCCAATGAGCCGTGGTAGGTTGCATAGTGTAATACAAATGATTCTCACAGAACTGGATATCACTAACCTCTTCTTTATTAGGAAAGGCATTTTTAGATTTTTTTTATCACAATAATTATCTTTCTCTTACTGTTTAAGATTACCCAGTGGAACTTCAAACCTGATTTCTACCTCCTTTACAAAAACATAAGCACTGCTTTGTTATTCAGGAAGAGTGGCCTTCTGGGTTTTTTTTTATTTTTATGAGGAGGAAATATGTATCTATTTAGGCAATTGTTAAGAATAAAACAAAAAAAAGAAAAGAAAATATATTTTAAAAATATTTAATTACTCCTGTGTTGCAATTTAGGCTCACCACCGCCCACGGGAATGTGCCTTACATTCTTCATTGTTTTGGTGTGCCATTATCTGAAGCAAATACAGAAACTGGAGCCAAAACAAGTCTGAATCTGAATCTGAGAAGTTTGAAAAGCTTACCTACACACTTTCAAATGAGAGGTCTGCTGTAAAAAAAGGAAGTATGATTAAAAAAATTAAAATTTTAAAATAAAAATGATGAAATAGTGCTTTCTCCTTCAAAAACAGGAAAGTGGTAACAGCTGGTCTTACTACACCAAATACATTAAAAATCCAGTAAGCAATATTCAACAGCCCCTTATGTTTGAGCTCTGCTTAGCAAATTTCATTTGAAAAAAAGAATCAGGACTACAGATTAGCCTATTTCAACTTGATTTTTATTTTCAGATTACTTACCAGCAGGTAAACCTAAAACCAGACATCAAATTTATACCTAGTCCTCAAATTTAACTTGAAATATACCAGAAGTATGTAATGTATGTACACAAATATTGAGTATTCTTAATTAATTAGGTACTACCCCAGCCAAATCAGTCTTAGGCTAAACTCATCAGTTTCCCAAATTATTCTCCAGAAGCTCCCTAGAAAGACCTATGTTTGCATTATCCTTGTCCATAGCGGTTTTTTCTTCCAAGAGAGGAGGCATAAACATGTGAATTAGAAGGAAAATACAACACACTTTGACGGGGACACTAACCAGAGGACAATGCCGCAGGGATATGTCCCTTAGGCATAACCGTAGTGACCTCTCTGGTTTGTTAGGAGTAGTAAACATGGGCCATTTATTTCTCTTCTATACACATAACAGAGGTGATTAGTGGAAGATCCCTTCTACAGCTCGCCAGGGGCCACCGTAGAAATGACTGTGAGGAATGACTTCCCAGTGTTACCTCACACAGGAGCCCTCTGGTCAATTAGCAAAGCATTTCATAGCCTAAAAAGAAGGATCCCCAATGCAGTTTGTGAGAAACAATCCTAACTCTCACTAAACAGAACAGGAATTAATCGCTTGACTTCTGTATGTCTTGGGAGAGATTCTCAAGCATTCAAAACAAATCCAAAAATGCACTGTTTTTCCTGCATTTCATGTGGAAATGTGATCTATCTGTAATCATGCAATACATCAAATGCTAGGCATATCATACTGCTTAGGTCTAAGGGCCCAGTCCTCCTCCCTCTTGGCTCAATGAGATTCTTACATGAGACATGAGAGAGGCGCTATTAATTTTCAAAAGGAAAAAAGCAAGCAGGATCAAGCCAGTTTTAAAAATGCAGATCAAACTGTCAATAGACATCTGCAGTGTTTCATCAACTAAAGGGGAAAAGAAAACATCAATATAGATACTCATGAACAGCCAAGCTCTCTCTGGGTCTCATTAATGACAAGCTGTCACAGTGAGACTAGAAAAGCACATGGCACTAATGCCTGTATTAAAAGAAATTACGTGTCTTGTTACAGGGCAATTATATCACAGGAGGTAAATCAAATGTATTGATTAATAGATGGATTACCTCTTTCTGCACAAACTTCTGGAACCCACAGGTGATAACTTCTGCTGCATTGTGCACAGTGAGGAACACCGGGATTGGCTGTCATTGGGAGAGAACAAAAATGCCCAAATCAGCCCAGAACAATCACATATATAGAAAGGGGCACCCCTCTTAGGGACAGCTGTCCCACATGTTTGCCATATCGGGTTTTGGTTGTTTGTTTTTTTAAGCTGTAAACCCATGACACATCTCCTATAAGGGACACAGACCTGTTCCCAATCACTATCACATGGCAGAGGCCATCTTCAAATGCAGACTCTGCTTCTTGCTTCTCCTGCTTTCAAGTGCTCACTGGGTGGGTTTGTACACAGCTACCTCAGTGAGATTTGGCCCAGGTTTCTGCCTCTAGTTTTGCCCCTCTGTTCAAGTATTTGCAGCCTCCACAGGAAACAGTTCTCATTAGTTTTCCCATCTCTGTCTACCAGTACTAAGAATACGGCGTGACTCCTAGCAACAGAATTACGGGCAAGATGATTTTAGGTGATTGCTTTCAGTTACTGCTAGGAAGAGCTGCCCAAAATTGGGGCAGAAATGTAATAGTTCATACACAAGTGATGTTGAAATTATACCCACTGAGGTATCTGGACACCATCCCAACATGAAATCATTAAGAAACAAACCTCAGTGATAACAACAATGAATCAAACACTCATTGCCCCAGGCAAACCCAGCCAGACTTAGTGGTTCATAATATTTCCTGCAGATCAGATCCATGGTCTCTCAGGCAGCTGAAACAGAATAAATTCCCTGCTCTGATTAAGATAATCTGAAGACTAAGGCAATTTTAGGAAGCAGCATTTCCCCACCTGTGCATAGTATTTAAATCGGACAAATAGAGAATGAGTTAATTTCTCAGTGATTTCCATGATTTTAATTATCAGGTGATATAGGCAGCAAATATCTCTCAAGTTTGACTTTGTATTTAGAAATCTGTATTTTCTGGATTTTTCTTTTCATCCCCATAAAGCTAGATAAACATCAGTAATTAAACCTTTTAAGTCATCATGACAACCTGGGTGGATCCATAAACACAAGTTACACCAAGATAACTTTTAACACCTCTAAATTAGCAAGGCATGAAAATCACACAAACACAGCTGGCATGAATTTGTCAGCCCCAGCTTCACTGATTCTGAAAACCAATTCTCAGCCCTCTTGCCGGACAACTGAGAACATAAAAACAGAAGTATCTAACACAAGCATCCTGAGCCTGACACAATAATAGGAAATACAAGAAATAACCCATACACAAGGAAAGTTGACAGCAGAATTTACATTCTTCCTTTTGTGAAGCCAATTTATTGGGCTTTTCTTTCCTTCCCCCTGCTTTTGGCCCTTCCAAATATGTTTTGGAGCCAACAATGGCTCCAGTTTGCCTAGCACAGTTAACCTTCTCCATATGTCTACTACCTTTGATGTGAATATTTCTTAAATTTGTGAGTGGGCTTAATGCTTACGAAAGGAAAGGTTTACTGGTTGGACAGGCAGGGTGAATAGACTCTGTACAAACCTCCCCTCACAGCTCTGCATGCTTTTGTTAATGCATCACAGTCCAGAGCCAAGCAGCCCTCCTCCAGTTCCAGCCCTGGACTCCTGGCCAGCACCTCTAGGGAGAGGGACAAACAGAGACAAAGACGGTGGCCCTGCCAGTACACAGGAATGTTTGAAAGTGGGTCTCCTTGGCTTTCATCAGAAAAGTGCATGTCATTTCTGCTTTAGGAATAAACCTGCTTCATTCAAATACACTGCTGAGGCGAGCCAATTCAGGTATGAGTTTGGAACAGTCCACTTTCCTTCTTACTGTGTCATAAAATTGTTTTATACAAAGTTATTGCCAGCAAAGCTTCTACCTATGATTGAATTTAGTCCCACTACAAGGCATTACTTCGTAACCACGACCTAAGACTACTTATCCTTTTCTTTTCTCTTCTCTTAAAGTGGCCACAGAATTAGGCCTTTAAATCCCCATTTAGGTACCACAAAAAGCCATTCAGAAATAGGAGGTGCTCCTTAAGAAAGGTTTGGGATACAAATCAAAACCATTTACAGCCCCTCTGCTGCTCCAGTGCATCTCACTCTTGAACAACCAGCACAAGGACAGGAAGGAAACAAGGTAATTTACTCGATGACTAGGAAGTCAGAAGAAATAGCAAAGAGGATGTGATTCATACCTCCTCCACTTCCCAGGTGAGCAGACAGAAAAGATGCTGCTGCCAAGGCTTTATTGCTGTTTCTAGACAGGGCTCTCCTTAGGGATCTTTGCTCAGTTTACACCAGGGAAGCCCAATGGAACTTGCTTCGACAAGGAAGCAAGAGGAAATAAATGCAATTGTCCCAAAACAGAGATAATCTGGAGGCATGGGGCTTTTGAGCACATGCCTGTGCTTTCTGAAGATCACCTGGGTCCCAGATGAGGTCGCCAGCCTTGTTTAGGACAGAGAACTCCTGCCCTTTTCTGCCATACCTCTCGTCTGGGACAGTCAAGGGATCACTACGAGCAGTAGTGATCACTTGTCAAAAATTCCCTTTTGATCCTTCTTGGGCTTTAGGAGCTGGCAAGAGCAAGCTGGCTCTGGAGTTAGATAAAGATGTGCTGACAGAATGCAGAAGGAACTAGTGCAGAATCTGGCCTTGCAGAGTCTCTGCATGACAGCAGTAAAACTGCTGTTTTTTAAAAATTCCTGTCACCGTTTTATATTTTTTTTTGTTAAGAAAGACTATACCATTTAAGCAAAAAGCATTCAACTTTAATGAAAGCAGATTTGAGATCCTTTTGTGATTCAAATGGATCATAAAACTGATAAATCTAACCCTTCCCATAATCTCTTTCCAACTTTCAATTTATCTTTTCAAATCCTGCAAAGCATCAAAAGCCTCTTACTGAAATGGTCTTCATCCTTTTCCTGGAAGGATTTCCTACATATCCCACAGCCCCATTCCCACTTTTCCAAAGGTACAGCTAGTTACTTCTTCAGCTTCTTCCAAGCTTGCACAACTCAGACCACTGAGGATCTGTTCTGCAAAACACTGAGCACTATGGAGAGATGCTGAGTGCTTTGGACTGTCATGGAAGTGATTTTTGATACTGGTCTACACTTCATAGGATTGGACTGCTGCTCTAGTACCATTAAGAATCTATATATTATTTAAACCCATCCTCCCTTCTTTTCCCCCAACCCAGGAACAGCATTAAACACTTTATATGAAGGGAATGTTCTTTGCTCATAGAAGTAATAAAAAAATGACATCTACTTGTGTGTTTCTTACCAGTCTAGATAATGCCCTAGAGCCAGCATAAATAATGCCAACAAACAGGACTGAAGCAGGAAGCCATGACAGGATTTCAGACCTGTGAAAACAATTAAAATCCCATTACTTCACCACAATCTCTTTACATACAGTCAGCAAGAGCCACTTGCAAGGAATATGTACATATATATGTACATATATTTTTAAAGGTGTGCATATTAAATTCATTGTCTGATTGTTCAGTTCCCTTGCCATGTAGTAAAGAAGTTGGAGACAGAAATTAATCTAATCTCACATAGGAGCTATCTGCAGATATATTTTCTTTCTTCTACTCTTTCCCTGCCTCCTCTCCCTGAAAAATTGCTTGTTTCATGCCAATTACTCCTACTGGTTTTAAGGGAGAGAAATTTCAACTAATTTCCTTGATGCATTGTAAAAGGAAGAAAAACTAAAAAAGAAAGGCATAAAATGGCGTACTTGCACAGAAAGCACACATTTTCACTATGCACAAATACACTTGCCCACCCACACATCCATTTCTCCGCCAGACTTACAAAGAGATTCTTCCTAAAGATCAGATTGTCTCTGTAGGAGCCTGTCTCTTGAGATTTCCTAATGATACTCCCTTGACTAAGCCAAACTCCTAGAGGCAGTTTGACAACTAATGGAGGAATGAAGTCATCACAGACTGATCTGATATTTTTTTTAGCCATGGCTAGGTCAGGTTTCAGCTCTGAGAAGGGGCTTCAGAATTTGCACTTTTCCTTTTTTGATCTTGGTACTTAAGAGAAAAAGGGATCAGGTAGGTGGTAAATTTCAGAGAGAATAATGTAAGATTTTGAGCATGAGAAGAAAGGCTCTAAAGTGATCTAAAGGCCTGATCCAAAGGCTCCCCAGAACTGAAGGCACTGCTACCCCCCTTCATTCTTCCCAAACTTTAAACTACAGTCAAGAAAATGTTACTGCATAATGCTAGTTCTCCAAAGGAAACCAAACTGCTTGTAGTCCCTTATTTTGGACTGTACTTCCAACTAGCATGCAAGAATTAAAACATAATTATAGGTACCACTAAGCTACTGTACTTCAGGGAACAGACGAAAAACAGACCACTAAACACTGACATCGGAACAGTCTGAATGCAGATAAAACATGCTTGAAGATTCATGTAAACACAAACAAGGAATAAAACCTAAACATTGTTCTCCTCTTTTTTTTTTTTTTAATATACATCATTTTCTAAGATACTTGATCAAAACCCCAGGGTAATGAAAATAGAGTAATCTTTAGATCCTTTCACTGCCATAAATATTTGCTCTGGTTCTAGGGGTAGTCACCATCATTTTGTATAAAAACACTTTTCCTTTTAAGGTTATTGACTTCAACTGGAATCTAACCAAGACCAGGATGTAAAAGTGTCATACCTCATTACCAATTACAATCAGACACCAAGAAAAATACCCCCACCTTATTGAAATTGAAACAAATGAAAGAAAGGGGGAGGGAAGAAAAGGAAGGAGGACTGGGAAGATGAAAGGAAGACACAATAAAGACTGAATTTTCACTTAGAACATAACACTCTTTCATGTTCCCCACCACTAAATTCCAGGAATCCCAAATATATCTTCATCTCCAAAGCAATACCGTGAAATGCAATGGAAAAGGACTTCAGATGCTTTTTCCATGATGTAAGGGCAAAATTTTATTCTGCCAAGTGGGAATTTCAGGACTGAAAAAGAATGCATGTATGTTTGGTGTAACATGTCAGCATCAACAATCTGTCTGGCACGTAAACCAATTAGTAGCTTCTTATGTTGGCAACACAGTGATGTACACGCAAAACAGGAAAGCTCAGTGACGAGCTTGTGGTTGTAGGGCCAGTTCCAAAGCCCGCTAAATTCAGTGGGAAGCTTCCCTTGAACCACACTTTGAAGCTTCAGTTTAAGCAAGGCTCTGAACTGCTGCTTAGCTGTGGGGAAAAATCAGCCCTGCAAGAAATGCTAACCAGAACACATCGGACCTCTGTGCCTACAAAGCTTAGGCAGAAGCAGGGTGGCAGGCTGCAGCACTGGAAGTGTTACGCAGATGCTGCACATACTCCTCTGTGCTCCACAGAGCCCTGGCTTTGGATACGAGTCTTGCAGACAGGCATCACTCACCCTTTAGAAGCAACAAGGACAAAGTGACAACGTCCCTTACAGCTGCAAGTACTGGATGAGGGAAGCAGCTGAGATGCAGGACATTCATAATACCTAAGAGAAACTACATTGAGTAACATAGAATCATAGAATCATAGAATGGTTAGAGTTGGAAGGGACCTTAGAGATCATCAAGTTCCAACCCCCCTGCCATGGGCAGGGACACCTCTCCCTAGAGCAGGTTGCTCAAAGCCCCATCCAACCTGGCCTTAAACACTTCCAGGGATGGGGCATCAACAACTTCCCTGGGCAACCTGTTCCAGTGCCTCAACACCCTCACAGTAAAGAACTTCTTCCTAATATCTAATCTAAATCTCCCCTCTCCCAATTTAACATGTTTTTATTTGTTCTTTATTGTGAAGCTTGTATTCCCAACTTTAGAAAAAGGGTGACAATCTCTGTGTAATAAAATAATTCTGCCAAGACAAGACACTTTTGGGACAACCTGAACTGTCTCAGAAAGCATATGAGATCAGTTCATATGACAGAAATACTCCTAAGACTTTGTGGAAAAAACCAAACAAATGGGTAGCAGCTTATTACTTGAAGCATGACAAGACTGGGGACTGGATATGGTATTGTTAAGTATCCTACGCATGCACCAAAAAAAAGTAAAAAACACTAGATTCAAAGACCAATATTCTGTAAGAGAAGAGGGAAATTACCTCACTTTTGGAGGGGAAAAGAGCTTGAGAGGAACTGACAGACAGAAGATTTGAGACATTCTGTTTGTTGGGGAGTTTTTTGTTTGGTTGGGGTTTTGTTTTGTTTTTAATACAGGAGACAAATGCTACAAGTCCAGTTCAGCAAAGCATTAAAGCATGTCCCTAATCCTTCTGAAGAAAGACAGATTTAAACTCATGCTTAAGGTACTTGGCAGAATTACAGCCAAAAACTTTTCTGGTAATTAATTCTGGTAATTTCATTCAGTCTATTCTAGAACAGGCATTCTGTATGAGCTAAACAGAGGCTGCTCAAGGTGTATTTTAACTACTTTTCCTATAGTGTGCTGACATCTAGCGGCCTGAAGTCTCCATCGTCAAAACACAAACTAAGTTTTGACCAAAACTTTTCTTAGATAAAAACCACCTCTTAAACAGCAGAAAATGGTTCTTGCCCAGTATTTCCTTTAATGCGCTACAAATTTTGAAAAAATGAAAATATCTTTTACACGCTGGGAAAAAAGATTAAACTTCTTTATTTTCAAGATTTAAAGCAAAAGTAGCCATCCAGTAACCAAAAGCTGAACTGAAAAGGACATTATTGATGGCTGTATTGCTTTGTCCTTTAGGCTATTCTGTGAAGACAAAATCTGCAGAAGCAATATACATTTGATAATAATATATGTATCAGCAACTGCCACTAAAGCAAGGTTTGGACCTTAGTCCTGCCTCTACTTTTATCATTAACAGCTTTTACACTAATACCCTTGTTTGCCTACACTGCAGATAAAAGGCTGAAAGTTGAATTCCGTTTCCATTTACCACTTCACTTAAGTTTCAGTGGTGATACAGTCAGCTGCATGGACATGAAAACAGAACTTAGCCTGGTTCTTCTGGCATGCATGCAGGATTTCATTCCAAAGGAGGAGATTCAGTTTTGCAAGCCAAGTGTTTGAAATTCAAACAGAAAATTCATCATTTGTCACTTGCTGATACAGAATCATTGAAAAAAAGTTACAGTAGAAGGGAACTCTGACAATCATCTAGACCAATGTCCCACAGCTTCAGAGTCAAGTCACATTATTCAGGTCGTTGTCCAGTAAAGTATCTCCAGAGATGGAGATCCACCAGTTACTGTGGGCACACATCTTCTAAATTGTAATGTTTTGCAAAATAAAAAAGATATGCTGCAGTCCATATCACAGAATGGATCCATCCACCTGAGCAGGGTGCAGTACACTGGACAACTCTAACGAGTTGCCATGACACTCAGTTCAAGCTGATGATCTTTGTCTACAAAGGACCTTTTAATTTGGAGTTTGATGATTAGATCAACCCTGTACTGCAATGGCTGCCCTTGCTGGGCAGTTATAAATGCTAGAGTTACCCAAGGGTGAACAACTCCCATTTATGGGGCACACTTTCTAGGGAAAAAGGAATCACATTTGCTGACTTCAGTGCACTGAGGTTTTGGGGAAGTATGTGTCAATGCTCTTAAATAACGTTACCAAGGTTTCTCTTATAATACTATAACATAATCCAGGGAAGAGATGTGAACAGATGCTTGGATTAGTTATCCTTACAGCTTTCATTAATGGCTATGCTTTTTTGATTGTCTGACCAAAGTTGAACTGAATCCACTCCGTATTAGTTATCAGCTGAAGTGTGTGCCATTGAACATTCATTAAACTAAAACACAAGCTCTCTCCTACACTTGTGAAGCAGAACACATACCGACACACACTGGCTTCTGTTTTAGCAGGTTAGTAACTTCCACCACTAACGTAAGTAACTATGTCACTACCAGTTATAGAAAATAAGTATTTAGCAGATACTGAAACACCCACAGTACCTTGAACACAAGTTTATCTCCACCCAGCCCAGCTTCCAGGAGACATGAAGCAGAAGTCCACCTACTAATGTCTGCCACCTAAAATAGAAACAAAACAACATCTCTGAAGAGTTTGTCCTTTTTAACCATGTGGAGCATGACCTCAGAATCCACAGAATTTCTCACAGCTCACCCATGACTCTAGCATCTACCGTTTCTCCAAGTTACCAGGGATGCCACCATTCCCCCTTGAGTATTTCATATTTGTGGGCCTTCTTTTCCTCCAAATTTTCTAATACTCTTTCTTCCAACTTCAACTGGGTTTTTCTAATTACCATCTAGCACAATTACCTTAGTTACTGCATCATCTCTTCCCACACAAAGTTCACAATAATAATAGTGATGTTACAGCTTGATCTGAACATGCAAGTGAGACAAGGTTTGTGACAAGAGATTAATACCTTTTCGTACATAAACTGTTATTTTTAGAACAAATAAACATGATTTCAGGATTTAAAAACTTGCTTCAGGTGAAGTAATAAGCCCCAAGGATGATGTGTGTAGTCCTATTAGCTTCAAACATTAGCTATGTGACTTCCCATGGAGCTGGGCTTAGAGTACAAACTCCCTCAAATTCAGACGGTTTCCCCTGCCCCTGTTGGGGGGAAGTATAGCAAGCACCAAGTGAAGTGTCATCAACAACAACGTTATAATGCTGCAAGAGTCTCTGATTCAGAGACACCGAGAAAGCATCTTTACAGCCAGATCACCTTGCATACAAACCACAATACGGCGGGTTTCTCATTAAAAAAGGTATATAACAATTAGCTATATTCTGCATTGACTTAGCTATCTAATGACTTACCCTAGCATAAAGGTCTTCCTTAATCTATTATGAAAATAGCGTGTGACACCTTAGAAGTGCTTGAAGATAACTTAAAATTAGTAGTGATGCCCACTGATTTTCTTTTCAAGCTTTAAAACGTTACTAGCTTCCTCTTTCCTTAAGCTAGTGGTTTTCAGAGATGTCTTTCATGTTTGATCAATATCCTTGAACATCTAGCACAGTTCAGACAGAGATACTGTACTACAGTGTTAAATCACATTAACATCTGCAACAGGGAGATGATTTTATTTATTATTCCCATTCATTGCAATGCATTTCAGCAATTATTTAAAATGCCTCTCACACATACACAAATAAACAAATATTCGCTCTATGCAGTATTACATACAGTTGGACAGTGTCAGAGAAGAGCGAGCTCACTGTCCACATGGGTATGATGAATACTCAAGGTTACTATCACAGCTCACTTCACGTTTTTAAAATGAGCAACATATAAGAGATTAAAAGGCAGGTATCCCTGACATTTGCTGCAGGCTTGATGGTGCTGTTCCAATCCAGTGAGGAATTTCTATCAACTTTATTGTAAAGAATTTCATCTTGTCTCAGGTTTTAAGGATAAAAGTTGGACTTGGTAACAGTCCCACATCCTTAGCTGAATGCAATATACTCTTAGATTAGGGAACAAAACCAATGACAAGAAACAATAACAGCGGGAACTGAGAATAACACTCTTTTCCTCCTTTGCTCATGTCTCATAGCTCTAAATGAAAATGCATCTGAGCCACTTCATAATTTTCAAGGAAAGGTCACCTTTAAAAACCAGAACTTATGGAAAAATATTAAGATGCCCAGACACATTTCCAAATAATAGAAAAAGGAAATAACTGTGGTAACACAGATACGATAAGGTAGTTGCTTGCCACTGAGATATGCTTTTTTACTGCTGATTTACCACATTTGTATTTTACATACATTACCAAAAATCCTTTCCAAATACGATAAAAGCTTTGCCCAAGAGACAATCTGTGTTTGTGTGTGCTTCAGAACTGAAGTGTTTGTTGCATATGTAATGGACCTGAGTACACTCAAAGAAAATAGAGATTCCCGAGGCAATTACTCCTAGAGTTGATTGCAGTCCTAGGGTTTGCACAGTTGGCTTACATTTTTGCCTGATGTTCAGCAGGAGACACCCAGTGTCCGCAAACTTTACCAGTATTCTCTCAAAAGAACACACGGGAGAAGTCTTGACTCTAAGAGGCCAGATTTTCACTAAGTGTCTTGAAAGTTATTAACAGCACTGATGGTATGTATGGATATTTGACAAAATATTAAATTTCTCATTGCAAGCATTAAGATAACAGCTAAGCATGACAATAAGCAACATGATATTTGTGTATGCCTAAACATGGTTTTAAGGTTTGTTTTCATTAGCATAGCAAAAGAATACACCACAGCTACACATTACCCATAACTGCCATTTCCAAAGGGTCTGTACTATAATTGTGACTTTTCTATGCTGAGAAATGACAGAATCTACATATCTTAATTACATCAGCATCACGGTGTTTAAAAATTAACCAAGACACATTAACGAATGCTTTACTAAGGCTTCGTGTTTTCTATATGTTCTCTAGACAGCAAAACCCAGTGACAACAACAGGTACTGAAGTTAGCTTCAGCATGGAACAGCAGGACATTTACTGATCTAAGTAAATTTTCAAACAGTTTTATTCTTAAAACAGTACTTACCCTTGAAAAAGGGTAGGGTAGGTAAATTTCAGGACAGACAGGACATACTGGAAAACAAATACCAAATTAATGGACATCAAACACCTACAACATTAACAAACAATCATGAGAGCATCAAACCACAAAAAGTTTCTACCAAAGTAAAGAAAAAGACAAAAAAGAGTTTTCAGTAATTTCTCTTCCCATGCCAGAACTGCTGGACGCTGCCCAGTCACTGTGGAAGGCAGCAGACACTAAAGTACATGAGGTATGGAGTGGACACACTGAAGGATGGAGAGAAGGCCACCTTCTGAATTGCTCTTTCACTTTCTGAGCACACTCCGTGCATCACACTGAATGGGAAAAAGATTCACAGGAACTAAAAGACGTAAGTACTTGTCAATTAAAATCACATCATACCACAGAGGCAATCTTTAGCAGAATCAAGACCAATATTCTCAACAGAATTGTCTCCTGATGATTAATTAATCTTAAAGACCTAACATTCTGTTCATGCTCCATTTTGTGTAAAATATTGAGCAATCCATAAAACCCTTCGAAGACATAGTATATAGGGGGAAAAGCAAAGCCTCTGTGTCGTTGCTTTACTATGCTTTGTCAGGGTCTGCGCATATGGATGCTAGTGTCTTTCCCCACTAGATATGTACATAAGCAAAGATGAGGCAGAAATACATACGCTTTTTGATGCATATATCAGGATCTAACAACTCCCATAATGAAGCATATCAATACTACTCCTGCAAAGCAGAAGAATGACTGAAGTTTCCTCAGAGGAAAGGCATCTGCAGTTCCTTCCAGGAGCCTGCAGAAGTTGTCAATGGCAAAAGGAGAAACTGAAAACTTTCAACAGAGAGGAAACTGTGCTGAGCACATTGCAAGGTCCAGGTTTTCAGTGTGGAGGCTGCTGCTAAGAAGCTGGCATCAATATAGAGAGACAAAAAGAAGCTGGCATCATGACAAAGCATGTTGATTCACAAAGCATCATGTCACACATATATTTATCTGAACTGCCACATGGGTTTTAAATCAGGACTATATACCTGCATGTGCCCGTACCCCCACTTGCATTTACATACCTCCTGCAACAACTAAAAGATGTACATTCTGGTTATCTATACACTGCAGCCTACATTCAGGTCTGCAAATGGAGGCCCTGTGTCAAAGTCCTTCCACCTTCCTCTCAAGCATAGTTAAGCACCTTCTCCAACGCATGACACAATCTGACAGCTCTCCTAGCCCCTTTCTGTTTAACTAATCACTGCTCCCAGCAGCCTGTCAAATCAAGGGTATTATCTCTCCCTACAAACTTTGCTTCACATCTGGACTTCAGTCTACTTCTGACCATCCTTAACAGCAGCTGTGCCTTGGAACAGAAACCAGTGGCAGATGCTGAGAAGAGATTTCATCATCACCTCCAAAATGCCGCTTTCCTCTAACTCTCCCCCTGGAAATCCACACCCTAGTTACTTCAAAAACATATTTTCTTTCAGAAATCTGCACCAGAGACACAGACATACTCACTAATAGGGTAACAAGGAATAGTTACTCTGCTTCCTCCTCCCTGAATGAACAAGATACTTCAAACTGTGTTTAAACTACACAGTTTTTATTCACAATTCACATCTTCAGCCTGTTTATCCCTCTGCATAGACATTTCTGCATTACCAAAAGGCCATTAAGCTGCACAGGGGAAAACAGACTTCTTGTCCTAAATTTGCGGGCTAATTAAACTGTCAAAGAGTCCGTGGAAGTTAGTATTTTGTTTCACCACTACAGTAACGCTTTGAATATTTCAGATTTTGCCCTTGGATACTTGGTATTATTGCTCCAGGCAACAGATCTTTTGGAAATGACTGTGCGGTCAGTAGTTGCTGGATACTCAGCAATAAAATACATCCAGAACCACCGATGCTTTCAAAGCAGCGTAATTTCTGGCTCTGTAACTAACACGCTCACTTGAATCACGCGCTTATCCCTTTACCGTCTTAAATATGCCGGTACTGGAACACAGATATCCTGGAACAGGCTGCCCAGAG